>CCBP010000101.1:234018-257544 GCA_000765035.1 Trametes cinnabarina
TTCGCGTTCCGCCAGTGCCTCTTCAGCGCGTCCATCCGGCTGAAGTCTTCATGGCACCCACCCACCATAAGCACTCCGTTGAATTCCCAGGGGTTGTCGTTCCGGTCGCGTCCATGCTTCATCGCCTCCTTCAGCGGGAGGCCACAGCACACCCACTGAGCCTGGCCCGTGCGTCGGAAGTGCGACCGGATATGACGCTCCATGTCCGGCGACCGCTTGTTCTTCTGGACGTGGTCGCAGTACGGGCACTTGTACGCATTGGGTCCGGTCTTGTCCCAACTCCCCCGTGGGGGAGGAGCTTGATCAATGATCTGGACGTTGCGTGAACCCGGCCGGCGGGAGCTGGACTCGCCAGCGGACGTGGACGTAGATGAAGATGGGTAGGGGGAGTATGAAAGGCGGGCTGCCGCGCGACTCTTTATCCGGCCGTGAGAGTGCCGGCGACTCGAGGTAGGAAGCTTTCGCGAGCTGATGCGTGGGGATGGAACATACTCGTCCTCCGATGCGTCGTCGCCGCTAGACATGTCGGCTTCGTCTTCGGAGTCGAAGGAATAGGCATCACGCTGGAATGACGCCCTGGTACGGCGTGTGCGAGTATTCTCAGTAGCAGGAGGGGCGGGGGCGGGTGATGAAGGAAGCGAGGACGTGAGGACGAGCGGTGACAACGTCTGGATATCCTGGGAGGAGGGGGGAGCGTCGCGGTAGATGTAAGGTTCTTCGTAGAGGTCTGGACGCGGAATCTCTGCTGGGGAGAAGGTTTCTTTGTTCTCGTCCTCTTCTGTGTCTGGGATGTACGGCGCATCGCCCGACACATGACGGTCCTCGGAGAGGCTAGACGATCATTCCAGGTGAGTGTGCTGAAATGTGAGTGGTGGAGAAGGGGCACTCACTAGTTGTTCTGCAGATCGTCCGCGGCATAGACAAAGTCGCCGTCGCGGATCCACTTCTGAGTGGGATTGTTGAAATTGTACGGGTGCAAGGGGTCATCGTCAGAGTCCGAACACGCCGAGTCGCTATCGCTTGAAGTAGAAGACGCGTCGTCGCAATACTCCTGCGAAGCGGAGGAGGTGGGAGATGGGCGCTGCGGCTCGACATGTGTGTGGAACTGAGGCGCTTCGCGGGCCAGCCACTGCATGTCGTGGTCTTCCTGCTCAACGAAGCGATGGGACTGCATCGTGTGAAGCTGCTATTGAAAACAAGGAGGCTGAGGAGATGATCGTTTGGAGGAGGGCTGGCATGGTGAACGGACTTATAAGGCGAGGGTGGTGTCCCGGGAACAAAGAGTTGAAAGAACATAACGGGCTATGCCAACGGTCGAGGCGGTCCAAGCCACGAGCGAGGGTCAAAGCTATTGTCGCGCCCGCAAAGAGGGCCCAAAACAAGGCATGATCGGAAGATCTCCGCGCGGTGTGCCTCGCATCCTAGTGACCTTCCTTTATTGTATCGGTGAACGTGGTCGGTATCCTGTTGCTTTGTTGTGAGTTTGTCCGTACGTCTGATACGCTCGCGAGCTGATAGCGCCTCGGATGCTGGCGGTTCTGGCACGTACTATGCAGCGTTCTGAGCACCCCTTTTTATGGGTCGCCCAAAGTATTACTGGCTGCTTTACCCAGCCTCCAAGGGAACAAGTAGATCTGGTAAACAATTATATACGCAACTTAGTAGATACGCAACTCAGTAGATACACAACTTAGTATGTTTTCCAACGATCCGATATGGTGTAACGGCTAACATTACCGCCTTTCACGCGGTAGCTCGGGGTTCGATTCCCCGTATCGGAGCGTCTTTTTGCCATTCGGAAGTCACAGGGCAGATAGACAGAACCACGAATCGCACCCACGGGGACTTGTGGGGCACCTTGATTCTGTGACCGTGCCCGACTATGTGGTCATGTTTGCATGGGCGCCTCGGAAATGAAGAAGAATTGGTCCTAAGGCGGCCCGCACGCCTGTCTAACTCATGACTCGGCGAACGGGTCGGCACCGAGGACATTTTCGCATGTTTGTACCCATAACATGTTGAATACATGACTGGAATCTGAAAAAATGTTGAACACATGTACAAATTGCATACATACTGCTGACATGTCAGGAAGCATCTATAATGCCAACAACATGTTTTCTAAATGCTAAGCTACAAGACATGCAGATAACATACATGATGAAAGCTCAATGTCTTTCTTCCTGATATTGTGCGTATCATCGGACAATACATAAATCATTTTCAGCTCATGTTTATACTCAGACAATGGGATTGTAACATGATGCTTGAATTATCAATGTCGCGAGAGACAACATATGCCATGTGGCTGACATGAACAATGCATGATATTTGTCACAACATAGTGGTCACATAATCAATGTCTTCAGAGTGTTTGCAGCGCGGCTATGATGTAAAGCATACTATTTTCACCAAGCATGAATTAGTGATGTATCTACATGGAACATTGCGCAACCATCGAAAGGAACACTTTGTATGAGCAGCACATATTTTTAGGATGTCCTCACGCGTAACATGAGATCAGAATATTTTCAGGCTGCAACTATGTATTCAACATGTTACGGGTAGAAACATGTGAATTTGAGGGCATTTACACATGTTCTTACCCGTAACATGCTGAATACATAGTTGAAACCTGAGAAAATGTCGATTGTATCTGCTCATTGATTATCGGTTGCTTACATGCTGGCGAATACTGTGAATGTAAGCAATATGTTCATTGCATTTCTGCAGGGGCCACATATCAAGAACATGTGCTATGAAATCTTCCCGGTTCTCTCAAAGAACTCATTAATATCATGAAATAGAGATAATGCATGGTTCTAGCAATGATACCTGACAGAACATGGAATCACAGGATGATGCATACATAATGTATGTTCCCCGACACAACGAGCACCATGTTGCTTACATGATTGACAGATGTTATTTAACCGTACATAGTACTGAAATTAATCATGTTGTCTGGATGTTTGCACTGCCGACATATTCAATACCATCATGACATCATAATTCATGCTTTGCCTATGAACCGGCGTAAGACATCCCGTAAACATATAAATGAAGTAATTGTATGCTTGCCACATGTTCCATTCAGGGTCACAAACAATACATACAGTGTACATTTTTTCAGGTTTCAGCTATGTATTCAGCATGTTACGGGTAGGAACATGTGGGAATGTCCTCGGTGCGGGTGAGGAATTGGACGGGAGGAGCAAGCGGGAAGGACAAATAAGACCATACACGTGCAAGTGGAGACAAACGAAAGCAGGAAGAAATTGTAATGACACGGTCTATACATACACCGACGATCAAGATGTATGTCCTCTCTGTGCTCCACTTGTAGCACTGGACCCGCGAAAGATGCTGTGAAGATGATTCCTTCGGCCACATGTTAGACGTGTGCATCTTTCAAATTTGCCTGAAAGCGAAGGAGGTAAACACCTTGAGGCATGCACCGCATGGTAAGAATTAGGGTACTAGAGTACGAGATCTACAGGTACGAACGGCAACGTGTACGGATGTGTCCATGGTACCTCATGACTGCGCTCGATATCTGCTAGACCGAACCCTCTTGCCATTTTGCACAGCCGGTCCACGTCTGGAAGGCGGTGAGCAGACGGTCAAAGCGAAGGCAGCACGCAAAGTCGGGCTAACTCACCCTCGGATCTTCTTCTCAGGTTTGGGAGGGTGCGCGAATTCTGATGGCTCCTGTCCTTGACGAAACTTCTCCATGCACCAAAGGATATACCTGTTCAAAGGCCGCGACGGAAGAGCAGCAGGGCATCAGCCTCCTCCGCTTCTTGCCGTACTCGTACGACCAAGCAGATTATCGATAGACACTGACCTCCGGTCTCGCACAGCGAGTCCTGCCTGCTTCAGCTGACGGCCATTAGTGTGCCATAGCTGCTCCCACGACTCAACGGTCAGCTTCGTATCCGCCGAGCGGCCGATCGCCTTCAAGAAGTCCTTCGGGGTCTTGACGTCGCCTGAGAGTGCAGTGGTCGAGGTTGAGCCTACCGGAAGATTCTGTGTCATAGCAGCTGGCATACCACGAGGCGGCGGCACAGGTCTCTGCGCAGCCCTGTTGACTAGCGTGCGCACGAGAGATGGACAAGGCAGCGGACGTCGTGCAGCGAGGCGGAGAGACATGGCAGTAAACGGACAAACGTGAATAGCGCAGGACGCCACAGCTCGACGCGAATAAGCGCTCGTACCGCGCCCTCTCAACGGGAGAACATCCAATATCCAGTGACAAACGGCTTTGCCGAATGAGTATTGCGCACAATTGCGATGGTAAGCCGTAGTACGCTGACAAGCACATATGCCCACGAACCGCCAGTTGACTCAAGATTCCACAGTACAAGGGATCATTCGAAGAATCGTACAAGCGTATGCATAATTACCACGGCGCGCTGGCCCTTGAAGCTTGAAGCCTTAACCGTTATACGTGTCCTTGAGGAATGTTTCTAGACTACAACGGCTGGACTGCATCGAGAGTAAGCGAAAAAGGAGGTTAACAATGCTCTCGCACTGGACCGTGCACGACGCGGCACTCCCGCTCCGGTGCTCAACAGGTGAAGGACGGGTATACATGTACACTTGTGACGGGCTGCAAACATGGGGAATACACCATCCGTACAACAGAGTCAGTTCTGCTCCCAATACATGATGATTGCGTTTGACGACGTGGCGCGAACGATGATTAGAACGTGGAGGCCCAAGCTTCGAGGTCAAAAGTGGACGTCCGGGCGTGCTCGATCCAAGGGTGTTTCTGAGGCGGGCGTTAGGCAATCAGTCAGAGCCGTCTTTGGGTTGAACACGCACGAGCAGTTCCTTTGGCGTCTTCCTTTGAATCGGATCCTTGAGCAAGCAGCTGTCCACGAAGTCCTCCGCCTCTTTCGGGAACCGACCCTCGGGCGTGAGTCTCGGTGCAGGTTCGTTGACGATATGCTGCAGCAGCTCAAGGATGCTCATTGTCATTCCCCCGCCCTGCAGACTGACGCCCTTGCTCTTTCTCTTCTTCTTCTTATCTCGCTGCTCCTTGGTCTGCTTCGGGAGCGACAGCGGGTTGGGCCGGCTGGGTGAGAGGGTGCCCTCGAAGTCCGACAAGTCAGAGTCGTCTGACTCCGAGTCAGCGAACGGGAAGCGTCCCAGAGCGAGCTCAATGAGAGATATCCCGAGCGACCAGACATCAGACTTGACAGTGTACTGCGCGCCCTGTATACGTTCCGGCTGCGAGACGACCATGTCTCAGTAACGGTTGCATTACGCAGCAGCAGCAACCATTGTACTCACGCTCATGTATGTCGAGGTACCGACAAAAGTATCGGCAATGGAGTTGATGAGCTCTCCGGATACGCCGAAGTCACAGATCTTGATCTGGCCCTTCGAGTTGAATAATATATTTGAGGGCTTGATGTCTGCGGTCGATAAGACATAGGAATGCATAGATGATTTCCAAGTACATACCGCGGTGAATTATCCGATGGACGTCATACAAGTATGTGAGGCCTTCAAGGACAGCAAGTGCTACCTTCCCGACGACATCGATATCAATGGGGCCGATCTTCTTATAGATACCATCAAGCGAACCCTTGTCCATGTACTCCATGCAGATGCAAATGTTGGGGTCCGAGATGAACGCGCCATAGAACGAGATAATGTAGTCGGAATGGCAGTCGTGCATAATCTGCAACTCTCGTAGAATCTGCTTCCTAACCGACGGTTTCGCGTCAATCAGGACAATCTGGTGTACGTGATACGGGCATTGAGTCAGGCATCAGCGCACAGTATATCCCACACGCACCTTCTTCGCCATGATGGTTCCCGTAGGCAAATGTTCAACTTTCTTGACACTGCCTCCGTTGCCCTGACCGAGCTCCTTGAGGTCCTTGAGGTCCTCATTCCTCAAATCGTGGTACTTGTTCTCGGAATTGAGGTCCAGATTCGCGAGAGTAGTGGAGAGTGTCGTATGGTAGGTCATGCGATGGGCAGACGCGGAGCCCGTGGGCGGCGCTGAATTTGAGCCATTGACGGTCAAGAGGTTGTTGGCGTCGGGATCAGCGGTGGTCCCATTAGAGGTGACCTTCGGCGCCTTGAGCTGCATAGGTGGCGGTCTCTTCTTGCCGCCAGCGGGGACAGGCGCAAGGCGCGTCGGCTCTGGCTGGGGTTCCGGTGTGGGCTTGGTGACATCGAGTTGAAGAGCCTTGAAGTTGCGTTTCTTCCGCACGGGACCTGAGGGCGCTGGGGTAGCCATGAGGGACAGTCGGCGCGAGACGATACGTTACAATGGGGCAAGGGAGCGAAGCTGGACACGACTGATACAGAGAGCACGAGAACAAAGTAGACAGCGAGAAGAAGAACGGAGACGACGACGGCGACGACGATGGCGAAGGGAGGGAGCTCGACGGCGACGATGGAAGGAAGGCTGAAGGAGTTCCCCAGAATGCGAAGCGAGCCTCGTCGCACCGACTCTCGCGGTCCCCTTTGGTATAACGCGTATTATCTAAGCAATCATCGCCAAGACAGGCGCGTCGCGCGCCTCTGCACTCGAGTAGCGCCCGTCAACGCTGTGGACTAGGCGTTGCTCGCTGTGCTTGCCGTTCTCGACGACCATGAAGCCTCGCGCAGCGTGCACGGTGGCCCTCTCGACGCTGCGAAGGCGGCCGTTGCTTGGCATAGCCGCGGGTGTGGGTGCGCTCGCGATGGCTCGCCAGTCTCTGCCTAGAGCAGCCATGCGTGCGCTCCAGGTCACGCCCTCTCTGTTTCCGGCGAGTCGAGCTCTGAACGGCCTCTTCCACCATCGATCGCAATCCACTCTCTCAGGGTTATTCTCCCTCTCTGCAACTGACCCCATAATGGCATCACTAAACCCGCCCCAGGCAGCACCCAAGTGGACGCACACCCCCGAGGACGTCCTCAAACTCACCAAGGACGCCATCGCGGACTCCCGCGCGCTCGAGGACAGGGTCGCGGCGCTCAAGCCCGAGGAGTGTAACTTTGAGTCGGTACGTAAACTGCGACGGTCTGACGACGGTCTGCTCCTCCTTGCTGATGTTCTGGTCGCTAGGTGTTCGTAAGTTGCCAGTCCGACGGGGGCCCTTTCTGCTCGTTGATCACGGCGCCGCCATAGTTAACTCTCGCACACGGAGAGAACGAGTTCAATGCCATCGTCGAGCCTCTTTCATTCTACCAGAATGTCTCGCCCTCGAAGGAGCTCCGGGATGCGTCCAACGAGGCGGAGGTCTTGGTCCGCGACTATAACGTTGAGTCGTCGATGCGGATTGATGTGTTCCGCGCGAAGCAAGCCGCGGTGAAGAACATCAAGGACTCCGGCAAGCAACTCTCGCAAGAAGAGCAGCGCCTCGTAGATAAGATGATACTGGATGGCACTCGTGCAGGCCTTGCGCTGCCTGATGCAGAGCGGGAGAAGCTCACCCAACTAAAGAAGGAACTATCGCAGACTTGTCTGGAATTTAGCGTAAGCTCTGCATGCTCTTTAGGGTTCAGTTCCCTCTGATCTGAACCTTTGGCAGAAAAATTTCAACGAAGAGAACGTACGCCTGATGTCTATGTGCGGTGTCCGAGAGCAAAGCTGACCGAGATCTATAGGGGACCGTCTCTTTCACGCTGGAGGAGTTGAAGGGTGTCCCTGCTGACGTGATCTCCGGTTACCCGAAGCGCATTGACGGCGACAAGGAAGTGTACGATGTCACATTCAAGACTCCCGACATCTTCCCCGTGGTACGTCTGCAGCCTACTCTTTACTGCGTACGGTGCTCACTGGTATGTGCAGTTCAAATTCGCCGAGAACCCGGAGACACGCCGGATCGCGTACGAACGCTTCGAGAACCGGTTGGCTATCAACGCCCCCATCATGGACAAGTTCCTCGACCTGCGCCGTCAGATCGCGAAGCTCCTTGGTTACCCGACCTGGGCAGACTATATCACGGAAGTGAAGATGGTCAAAAGCGCCAAGGGTGTGAAGGAGGTCGGATGTGACCACACAAACTGACGAATCGTCGCTGACACGCCAGTTGCAGTTCCTCACGGATCTTGAGCAGAAGCTCCGTCCCGTCGGTCTCAAGGACCGTGAGACGCTGCTTGCGCTGAAGAAGAGGGAACACGAGGAGAAGGGTCTGCCATTTGATGGAGAGTTCTACCTCTGGGACTACCGGTACTACGACCGGAAGTTCCTCGAGGAGAGCCTCAACCTCGACGATCAGCTGGTGAAGGAGTACTTCCCGGTCTCTATCGTCGTGCCCGCCATCTTGGACATCTACCAGAACCTGCTCGGCGTTAAGTTCGTAGAGATCAAGGGCGAGACATGGCATCCAGGTATCGTCTATAACGCATGGTGTACATCTGCAGTTTCGCTCTGATACCCTGACGGCAGAGGTCCAGCAGTTCGCTGTATGGGAGAAGGACGCCAAGGACGAGTCCGGGTTTATTGGTTACTGCTACCTCGACCTCTTCCCCCGAGGTGTGTGTGACTGCTGTACTTACCAGCAGACGCCTTTTGCTCACCCACATCCCAGCATCCAAGTACTCCCACGCCGCTGTCTGGCCGCTCCTGCCAGGATACGACAAGGAGGACGGCTCGCGGAGCTACCCTCTCACCGCAATGGTCGCGAACCTCGCGAAGCCAACGCCGCAGAAGCCTGCACTGATGCGCCACGATGATGTTGTGACGTTCTTCCACGAGATGGGCCACGTCTTCCATGGGCTGCTGAGCAAGACGAAGTTTGCGCGGTTCCATGGGACGAACGTCGCGGGCGACTTCGTCGAAGCACCGTCGCAGATGCTGGAGAACTGGTCAATTATTTTCTAGGTGAACTGTTGGATGACGCAGGACTTGAACATCCCCTTTGCAGGTGCTTCGAGCCGAAGGTGCTTGAAAAGATGTCCAGCCACTACGAGACGAAGAAGCCTCTAGATGCTGAGCTCATCGAAAAGATCATCAAGAGGTGAACATCGACACCGCTTCCGAGCTTGTACCTCTGCATCCTCACCATATCGTGTAGCCGATACGTCAATGTTGGACTCTTCTACCTTCGTCAGCTCTTCTTCGCAAACTTCGACCTCAAGGTGCACACCGACCAAGGTCTGTCACTGTCATTTCCAGAGGTGTCATGAGGTTGGCGCAGATTCACATTCGTCTGACAGAGCCCACTGACTACACCAAGCTCTGGAACGAGATGCGGGAAAACATCTCGCTCGTAAAGGGTAGGAACCTCGGTGCTGGCCAGGGTACATTCAACCACATCGCCGGCGGTTACGATGCCGGATACTACGGGTCTGTAGTCCATGTCTCCTCAGTGCTCTCCCACACTCACGTGCTTCCTTTCGTAGCTACACCTACTCCCTTGTCTTTGCGGCAGACATGTACGCGACGGTCTTCAAGCCGGACCCTCTCGACCCTGTCCGAGGCCAGCGCTACCGTGAGAAGATCCTTCTTCCCGGAGGTAGCAGGGATGAAATCGACTCGCTAAAGGTGCGTTCTCATGCGACGCTCGGTTTCAAAAGTCTGACGACTGAGCACGACCATCGAATGAATACAGGATTTCCTTGGACGGGAACCAAACTCCGAGGCGTTCATCAAGGAGCTCTTTGGCCAGTCGGCAGCATGAAACTTGTGAACATCGGGCAGACATCTCCGTACTGAGATGGAACACCCTCGAGATCTGAGTTTATTGATCATGACGGGTGAGGCCGCTGGTGGACCTTCTGTACGATGGCCTGTACTTCATGCTTGCTCCTCTACAGTCGCTGATCACCTTGGCTTACACACCGATCTGAGTAGTAAAACCTGCTTCAGGACTTAATGCACGTTTATGGAACCCTTGATTCCTCTTCCATTGCATAGCCAAATCAATCGGATACATGCGTTGGTCCACTATTGGTCCGACAAGCTTGAGGTGGCTGTCGCGCTGTGTGTTACCTGGTCGTGCAGATATGGGGATCGTTCTGATCGATGTGTAGTGGAATGTCTTCTACTGTAAACGGTCCATATGGAAGGAGTTACGACATGCTGTGGAGGACGGACTGCAATCTATCCTCCCCGCGCAGTCGCCTTGATTTTCCGTTTCTTCTCCGCTTTCGGAATTTTGTGTTTGCGCTTTTCGCGCGCCTCTTCCTTCGCCGCCTTCTTGCGCTCCTGGTAGACATGATGTTGTCAGCTTTGGCCTATAACTTAGTCACACAGCGCGGCACTGACCTTCTTCGCCTGCTTATCCTCATGCCGATGACCTCTAGGTTTCCGCTCCTTCTTGCCTTCGTGCTCATCCTCATCCTCGGACTGGGCTTCCTCCTCGCTATCGTCGCTATTCGCATCACAGCCTTCCTCCTCTGACGTCTCATCCTTTTCGCCTGCGAAGCTCACCGCCTTCTTTTGCTGCGCGCTAGGCTTCTTCGGACCCTGCTCATTGTGGCCTCCAATCATCCCCGCACTCGCATCGGCCTCGACGGATCCCGCATCATCCTTTGCCCCCTTGTTCTGTTCGGGTGCGACTATCCCGATGGTGTCCTTGTAGATGAGCTTCTCGCCTTCCCCGCGTGTCAGGACGTCAACGTCGCGCTCCGGATCGTACACCTCGTTGAGCGTTCGCGGGATGTAGGAACGCATGAACACTTCGTCCTCGTGAGCCTTATCTGCTGCGCCTTCCGCAGGACGCTCGCCATCGTCACGACCGTCAGGCTCGGCGGAGTCCATCCATTGTCTGAGGACATCCTCCTCCTGGGTCCCGTCGGCAAGGCAGTCCCGAGTGATGAACTCGAAGCTCCGCCGGAGACCGAGTGTGTGCACCCCGCGCTTGGAGAAGAAGTCTTCGATGTTCCGCAAGTCGGCGCGGAGGAAGTCGAAGGCGTGTGGGTGGTCGTGTTCGACCGATTGCGAGACGTCGATAATCCAGAGATGCCCGCGCGGAAATTGAGAGCCCCGCGCAGGGTCTTCTTCGACTGCTGACGCCGTGCCGATGGCAGGAGACGAAGCCTCCGCGGAGAATTCTGCCGGGGGTTGGGTGGACGTGTGACTAGGATTTTCAGCGCGTATGGGTTCTGACTTGGGCTCTGATGCGGCAGTATCGTCGATGTGATACAAGATGTTGTATTCTGACAGGTCGGCATGGACAAGCTTGCATTCGATGAATATCTTGCGCGTCATGAGCAGGAGTTCGACGTAGAGCTCTGGGAAGGCGGCTTCCGGGATGTCAGCATCCTTCAGACGAGGTGAGGCCCTGCACGCTCATATGAGTAAAAGGAGGCTTATATGTATGTCAAGAAGGCTCGACCGACCAGCCATCCTTGTCACCGACGAAGGTCATGACCAAAACATTCTCCCGGACTTCGATTGGCTCTGGACAGCGGATGCCTGCAGCCCGTAGTCGCTTAAGGTTACGCATCTCCTTCTCCGCCCATACACGGACCATTTTCCGAGGATTGTGACGACTGTTACTTGACGATCAGCTTATTGACCTCGGTACTGGGCTATTCCCAACACTTGCCTGTAACCCCTGCGAAATCGGAACTCTCCGGAGACATAGCGGTCACGATCCTTGAAGACAAGGATGGATGTCTTATAGATCTTGAGAGCCAGATGCTTGCGATCCGGCGTTAGTGCATGATAGACGTTGGCCTAGTATTCCCGGCATAAGCGACCGGCACGGGAACGTGCTTGAAACCCACCGACCTCCTTCCCTGTGCTGACACAGCCGTTCACCTCGTATATGAGTCCCCGACCGATCATCTTGAACAAGATGATCCGTGTCCTCGGGTCCAGCACCTGTTCGCTCGTAGCCCGGTCGCTTTTGTCCTTCATATTTGCGGTAGCCGACGGGCCCTTCCTGTTCACACCCACACCCAGGTCATACGGCATATCGAGGTTCCGAAGCCTTGACGAGTACTTCGCCAAAGCCTGCAGTTGATTCTCAGCTTTGTCCTTCGCATGCTGAGCCCTCTCATCCGCTTGAGCTGCGGTGGATTTCGCGGGACGTGGGCGGTTCACGGCAGGAAGCGGAGCGACTGCAGCGCGTTGGTTGATGGCAGAGGTTACCCCTTGGGCAGTCCCGGTGCGCACCGCAACATGCTGCCGTAGGCGATTGTACTGTTTGGTAAAATCTGTGTGGGCGATTCGTTCTGTGAGGCACGCACGATAGGGATCAGGACATACCTCGCTCGGCGATCTCCCAATCCTCGTCCTCCGCGCGAAGAGTCTGGAAAGCCTCCGCCTCTAGCTCATCTTCTTCCTGCTCAAACTCATCTGGTTCACTCTCCTCGTCTTCGCTCTCTGATGACCACTCGAGGAGCTTGTCGTTGTCGATGAAAGTATGGCCTTGCCGCGGATCAGTGGTTTGCGGAAAGGAGTCCTCCGGTGCATCATCAAATTGGCCCTCTTCCGCTTGATCTTGTATGGGTGCATCCACTCTGGACGGCATGATGATGGAGATATATCCAGTTTTTGGGCTAGAACGGGTCGTGCTGCGAATGTACAGACAACCGTACTGCAGGGGGTTGAGAGATGAAGAAAGTTGTGAAGTTCGAGCCGCGAAATCTGATCACCATTGCTCAGATGAATCTGTTATCTGGATCTTATCTAATGTCTTGTCTCCACGCTTACCGTCCACTGACTGGCACCTGCTCCGAGAGTGCTCCGAGTCGCACACGGCCCATCAATGGTCACTGCACAGTGCACACTAGCCACATCTTGATATACACGCTCTGTCAGTTTTCTCTGTAACTTGGTGAACGCACCTGCCGTTTTCAAGAACTCAAGGCTCCAATATTACCGTCGTACAGTGCTACATCTAGATGGCTACCGTAAGACAGAGGATTCCATTTCGGTTCTCGGAAGACGAGGAGCAGGATCAACATGTTCTTGACGAGCAAGGTACTCTTGCGTGCCTATCCTTCATATTACTGATGCGACAATCACTCATAATGTCAGAACAAGAAGAGGTTATTGATCGCCTTCGACAAGAAAGTGCCAGCTCCAACGCAATGTATCTCGTAGGGCTCCAGCTTGTAGTGGGCCTCTCATTACTTCTGTTAGTGCCCGAATCCAAATCTATCGAGTTAACACTGAGAGCGCATTCTAGCCACGTACTATGCATAGCGCGCTCTTCCCAGGGCTCGCCTCTAGCCATCATGCTACGGCATGCGTCCGCCAGGTCGCCTATGCCACTAGCCTCCGCGTTCACCTTGCTCCAGCTCTTGATACATTGCAACCTCGGTATACACACACTGCACCACAGCCATCCCCTGCGTTCCGCGGCGCAAGCTGATACTCTCCTGCTCCTGCTTCCCCTTCCCCTCTCTCATCCCTTCTCCGTATTCGCCCCAGCCGTAGCGCCGATCTACGCCTTTATAATTGGTGAAGATTGGATCGACATACTATGGTGGTCGATCACAGGCTGCCTCACGATATTGGTAGCCGTCGTGCTGAAGTGGATTAAGCAGGAGGAGGAAGACATTGCTGCGCTGGAGAGACTACGCTACGTCGCGCGAGGCGCCTGATGGCCAGTAGGTTTGACCGCTGATATTTCTCTTGATGCACGATACTTATCTCGCCATATTGCGGCCGATCTGGAGTTGGTCAAGTTAAGCAGGCAGTGCTGAGTCTGTTCGCAGTATACCGGTCCTGCCAGCGGGACGGCACAACGTTCCCGTGGCTGACACAGATGCAGGCGAGAACTTTGTTGTCATTCACCGGTACCCCTTTCTACACCGTGGCTGCCATTGTATCTGTAATCGTCTCCGATCTCCCACAACCACCCCGCAGTCGTGTCCATTGCGGGTGCTGTTATCTCCTTAGCGGTGGGCGCTGGGTAGTGCACAGCACAGCGTGAAATTGAGACAGGAACCGCTGATTGTCGCGTCGCAGCACTTTTAAATTGGCATCTTGAACGCGCAACACATTGTCACGTATTTCTCCCACTCAAACTCACATCGAGCATGGCGGCACTCATACCTCCTCAAGCGCCACCTCAATGGTCTCATACCCCGGAGGATATTCTTCGACTCACCAATGAGGCGATCACTGAGTACCGTGCGATCGAGGATAGTGTCGCCGCACTAGTACCGGAAGAATGCACCTTCGAGTCGGTAAGTATCGCCTCGAGCCTGCTCTGCTCACCAGCGCTGACACTGAATCTCCATCGTGCTAGGTCTTCGTGAGTCGTCCGATAAGATGATCTCGTCACGGGAAGCAGTGATCGAAATCGCCACTAGCTCGCCCTCGCCCTCGCGTACGCGAAGCGTCAGTCTATCATCGGACCGTTGGTGTTCTACCAAAATGTGTCGAGATCCCAAGAGGTCCGCGACGCGTCGACTGAGGCAGAGAGCCTGATTCTCGACTTCAAGACGGTGTCGTCCATGCGGCTCGATGTCTTCCGTGCGCAACAGGCTGCGCAGAAAAACATCAAGGAATCCGGCAGGGTCCTTTCGCCCGAAGAGCAGAGGCTCGTAGACATGACTATCAAGGACGGCGCTCGCGCTGGTCTAGCCTTGTCGGAAGCGGAGCGCGCAGACCTGACCGAGCTGAAGAAGGAGTTGGGTCAAGCCTGCGTAGAGTTTACTGTAAGCATCACCAATGTCATGTAGAACGTTCGCCTTCACATATATCCTCCTTGCTCCCAGAAAAACGTCAATGAAGAAAAGGTAAACAGACATGCCATGATCGACAGCATAGTGTCCAGTGTCATACCTAGCTTTGTGTCAGGGATCAGTCCGTTTCACTCTGGAGGAACTCAAAGGCGTTCCGAAAGACGCCATATCCGGCTTCAGAAAACACGTGGAAGGCGACAAAGAGATGTATGAAGTCACGTTTCGAATGACGGACTTTGGCCCTGTCGTACGTGCTTCCGCTTCACCTTTGTATACGTGACTGTTCAACCTCGTGCAACTCAGACTGGGTACGCTGAGAACCCAGAGACGCGACGCATACTGTATGAAGCGTTCGAGTACCGACTGGCCGTCAATGTGCCCGTCATAGACAAAGTGCTCGACCTTCGGCGTCAGATCGCGAAGCTTCTTGGTTACAAGACTTGGGCAGATTATGCTACAGAAGTCAAGATGGTAAAGACAGCGCAGGGTGTTGAGGATGTAAGGCCTTTTCCGGGTGCTTCTTTGGAATCTGATGATCCGACCGCTGACCCGTCAACCAATGTCTAGTTTCTCAACGACCTCCAGCAGAGACTGCGCCCGATCGGTCTCCGGGATCGGGAGGCGATGCTTGCCATCAAGAAGAAGGAATACGAGGAGAAGGGTCACCTCTTCGATGGAGAGCTCTATGCGCATGACTATAACTACTTCAGTCGCAAATATATCGAACGAAGCCTGAACTTGGACAGCGAGCTCCTGAAGGAGTATTTCCCCGTTTCGCACGTCGTTACCGTCACTCTGGAGATTTATCAAGAGCTCCTTGAGCTCAATTTTGTAGAGGTCGAAGGAGAGACTTGGCACGAAGGTGAATGAGCTTTTTGCGAAATTCACACAGTTGAGACGTCTCATCCGTTGTTTTACAGACGCACGACTATTCGCGGTCTGGGAGAGGGATGCCAAGGATGGATCCGATTTCATTGGATACTTCTATGTTGATCTCTACTCTCGCGGTGAGCATCTTTTTGCCGCCTCAGTTATATATGGTATTCATATGCCTCTGCAACAGAGAGCAAGTTCCCCCACGCTGCCGTCTGGCCAATCATCCTCGGGTTCGAGAAGGAGGACGGCACTCGCAATTTTCCCGTTGCCGCCATCGTCGCGAATCTGGCCAAACCCAACCCCATCAAGCCCGCCCTGATGAAGCATTTCGACGTGAAGACCTTCTTCCACGAGATGGGTCACATCTTCCACGAACTGCTCAGCAAGACAAGGTTTGCGCGGTTCCACGGGACGACGGTGGCCGGTGATTTTATGGAAGCACCGTCACAGATGCTTGAGAACTGGTATAGCTTTGAATCATTGATCCCTCAATATAGTGCTGAAAGCCCATGTAGGTGCTTCGAACCAAGGATATTGAGTCGTATGTCGAGTCATTACCAAACGAAGAAGCCATTGGACGCGGACTTCATAGACAAAGTCATCAAGAGGTCAGTTGCTTTTGTACGCGCCATCGCAATACAGTATTACTACCCACTCACTCTCACTCCAGCCGCTACGTAAACGTCGGCATGTTCAATCTGCGCCAAATCACTTATGCCACGTTCGATCTCAAAGTGCACGTAGCAGAGGGTGGGTAGCTCCTCAAGATATATACAGATAATTTGCTCAATTGTAGAGCTTCGCCATCAGAGCATGTTGACTGCACCAAGTTGTGGTGCGACTTGCGCGAGTCCATCAGCTTCCTCAAGAGTACCAAATACGCACCTGGGCATGCAGCTTTCCAGCACATCATCGGCGACTACAACGTCGGTTACTATGGGTGAGACGGAGTTCCGCGCATGTCGTATGTTTCATTGGCTGAATGCCGTACCACAGCTACTTCTACTCGGACGTCTTCGCTGCCGACATGTACGCGACTGTCTTCAAAGACGACCCTGTTGATCCCGCTCGTGGCCGCCGCTACCGCGAGAATATCTTGCGCCCTGGCAGCAGCAAGGATGAAATGGACCTGTTGAAGGTGCGCTCACAATGTGGCCCGTGTGTAGCGACGTACTCGAGTCTCTCGTCTGACCGTCCATATTACCCCCTTGCAGGACTTCTTGGGGCGTGAGCCAAGCTCTGAGGCCTTCGTCAAGCAGCTTTTCGGTCCTGGAGCGACCTAGAACATGCTCGGATGTAACAGATGCGTTGCGTCTAGGAACAGAAATTGGATAGAGCTCTGAATGGTCCGTGCCTACTCGCCCGCCCTCAAATCATAACGTGCGCTGGCGGTCAGCGCTCGTCGAATTTGCTTCACCTAGATGCCGCGCCTTCCAGAGCGGCAGAGGATATCTGCACCATACAGCCACTGAGAAGCAACCGTGTTCCAAGGACCCGAATGCGGAACCTCACTCAGAGATTTCGTTACAGGCACAGACACCCATGCCGATATCGGGGCCACTTTCACCTGCAAACGGGTGGTTTGTATGATACACTGGCAATGACCATAACACCGAATGGACCTACTCGAGCCGGCCACGGCGACCTCCGGCTGAGGAGATGTGAGACTTTGGGACAACTTCTAATGTAACGTAGTCGCATTTGCGGTCTGTCCAGCCTCGTTACTAGGATTAGCTGATAGCAGTGCCTTACTTAGGCCGCCCCCGACCGGCGGACGATGCGCACATGTTGGCGCGCTGCATGCGGCGCAGTAGATGGGGTGTTCCTTCAATTTTGCTGATGTCTTTGTAGGGCTTGTCCATCGTGCCCGGCAACTTCATATCGCGAACGTCCTCCTGCCTCCGTATCCAATAACCGGAGGTGCATGGGTTTCTCCTGCTATCAGGAGCTCCTCCCAAGTTCAATATCTGCCTCCATGATGGTGATACTACACGTAAGGCGGTGAACGCGTGTACGGTTTGTCCTCGTACGTGGTGCTTTCTGGATATGTCTTCCAAGCCAGCCCAGTTAACGTATAGCACGATTTGACGACAGCATATACCGGTCGGACACTCGGGACAACACACCCATCAGCGCCTTCACGGAGATCGCCTTCATTGGCGAGATCAGCATACCAGGAGCAGGGCCAGCAGGTCCTGCGTACGTGATATTATATTCATATTCTTCGCCTCAGGTCCGGCGCGGCTCATGCCTTCAGGTGCAGACCCTTGGTCGCTCACCCCTATCGGCACTGGTATGTTCAGTATGCGTTGCGCCCAAGACATGCGTACGAGCGCGTTCGCGTTTCATCACCGCCCTGGGACCCTTCATATACGTTCCACCAGTCGACCTTAGGAGGCCCTCGACACCCTGCCTCGTATCAGCATCCACCTACTGTTGAGCTGCCCAATATGACACTGACCGTCCAGCCGTCAAAGCACCTCCTTGTCGTCCCCGTGCACATGTGGGGTCAGTGCGCGCCGCTGCTTCTGCTCCCGCCGCTGCTACGGCTTGCGCTGGTGCTGACGCACCACGACTTCGGTTGTTTTCGACAGGGCACACTCGGCCACTATGCATCGCCGCCGCGCGGATGGCCAAGACGTGCCCATCGCTCGCCCTCACGGTCTGCATCGCGTCCGGCATGTATGACCGCGCGAAGACGGAGATGATGCGCGACTTCGCGCCAGACGAGAAAGAGCCCCTCTCTCGAATCCGGTACGACTGCCCCAGCAACTTTGGGTGTGAGAGATGATGATATGCTGACCGGCTTCGCTGGTGGGACAGGATGGTCTCGATATACGAGGGGCGGAGCATGCTGGACCCGGAAGCGCTGGTGAGCAACTTCCTCGCGGTGTGGAACAAGCTCTCCAGCGGAGAGTCTGTCTCCGCCACGTCCCTCGACGGCGCCGAACACGCCATCAACCTCCGCGACGCCCCGCTGAACGCCGTGCTCGTCGATGTGAGCACCCTCGTCTCATTGGGAGCGCCGCGCTCTTGCTGACCGGTAACGGGTGTGCACCAGTCGTACGCGGTGGAGATATTCATGGCGCTGCAGAAACAGCGGGAGAGCGCGCCGACGCCGCTGCACCTGAACATCTACACCTGGCCCCGGTCGCGACGAACTGCATCCCGCCCCTATATTTGAAGGACACGTGGCCGCTCGCGGAGTCCATCGCCGAGCGCGAAGGGATCTCGTTCAACGACGCTGCTTACTCGGTCAGTGTGATTGTGGATCGTTATCGCCACGAGAACCCGAGCAGCTCACCATTCGACGTGGCCCTTGGCGCAGATCTGCGCAGTTATGAAGGGCCGTTTGGTGGAGTGCGCCTGCATGCCTCCGATGTACGACTACGAGTATTCACCGCAAGGAGTAAGTCCCAAGGCGTGTTGTGTGTCCATGTGCGACTGAGCCTGAGAGTCTCTGCCTTTCTCTTAGTTCACTGCGGATGCTGCGAGATATGGCCGTATATTCATCAAGGTTCCCAGGTACGCACCTTCGCCATGTCCCGCCCCATATCCCCGTAATCCTCGACGGGAACTGATCTGGCCTGGGCATTCTGTGTGATCAGGATGTTACAACTAACGGACGGGATCCTGACCATCGACGCGGCGGATTATCAACCCGCAGCGACGGTCACGATGCGCAAGTGGCTCGGCGAGACGGGGCGGAAGATCTACTACGCGGGGCCGCTCGTCGCGAACGGTGACGCAGAGCTCAAGTCCGGAGAGACCGCACGGCGGGAGGACGACGGAGCGGCGAACGGCAGACCGGCGGAGCATGGGCAGCAAGGGGTGCTGGCGTTCATGGACGAGCAGCTCAAGAAGCGGGGCGAGCGGTCGGTGATTTACGTATGCTGTTCCCCCATAGCGATACTGTTCGTTCTGCGGGTTGCTGACGGATCTGGATACGCTAGGTGTCGTTCGGGTCCATGTTGTGGCCGCTGGATCCTGCGAAGCTTGTCGCAGCATTGGAAGTGATGATGGAACAGAACATCCCCCTCGTGCGTGCTCCGTGCTGAGGCATTGTTGCGGCAAATGCTGGACTCACCTTCCCGCTCTTGATAGGCTCTCACTCGCCCCAGCCCGTTCGCCCGGTTGCCAGAGGACTTCTTGAAAAGACTCGAGGAGTACGGCGATGCGATTATAGCAGACTGGGTTCCGCAACAAGCCCTCTTGCACCATCGGGTATGTCGCACGTATTGAGTGGTCGGATGGAACATATTGACCCATCCACGCCTGGCCGTAGGCGATGGGATGGTGCCTGACCCACGGCGGGCACAACACAGTGCTCGAATGCCTCACCGCAGCCGTCCCAATGTCGGTCTCATTGCGTCTACTTCACCGTCCAGATCGTTTACGTTTGACGCACAGGATCGTCTGGCCGATCGTCATGGACCAGCCTACGAACGCCGTGCACCTCACTGACGACCTCAATGTCGCATACGAGCTGCTCGAAGTGCGCCACGGGCACGGGCTGGGGCGGATCTACCGCACGGGCTATACGCCCGTCGGCACCGTTGAGGCCGTGCGGAACGAGGTGCGGGACGTGCTCACGCGCGCGTTCGGTGCGGACGGGGAGGCCAAGCGCGGGCGGGTCGCGGAATTGAAGGATAGGCTGTCGGATGCGTGGCGGAAAGTCGGGGGAGGAGAGAAGGAAGAGGCGGGGATTGGGAGGAGAGAGGTCGAGGCGTTCTTGGAAGACGTTTGTGCGCGGGTACCGTTCACGGGCGGTGTTGTTGGAGTGGCTGCAAGTTGAAGAAGCGGGACCAGGAAGGGGACCAGAGACTGCTTGGGCTCAAGCATCGGGCCTTGGGCAGTTCGAGTGGTACCCAGCAGTCACGCATCAAACGACACGATGCATGTAGGCCACAGACCACGAACGTTGAGCCTTTCTGATCGAAGTACTTATGCGCATATGCACTGTGTCTGCACACCAGCATTCAGCCAGACCGCGTGCCGTGACTGGACTCTACTCTACACCCAGCAGCAGTCTGTCCTCGGCATCCGATGCGAAGATAACGGGGATGATCGGGCTGGGTGGAGGGACGGAAAAAGGATGATTCGTTCACATATTCATGAACGCAGCATCCTCCTTCTGAGCCCGTCGAAGCTACACGATACGAGTATGCGTAAATGCAGGATGTGGTGTGTCCACCGAGGAGGAGCTGGAGCGATCGACTTGGCGGAAGAGGAGAGGAGAGGAGGGGAGTCAGCTGCCGATAAAAAAGCTGCATCCTCCGCATCGACTCGACTCCCCTCCGTCTGCACCCCCATCATCCCCTCCCGGCCAGAAGCCTCCCATCTGAGTACTCACCTTGCTCTGTTGTCGAGCTTGATTTGTTCTGCTTGTCTCACCTGGTGTAACCTTCTTCTCAGGCCTCAATCGGCACTCTCTGCTATCGTCAGTACTATCCTGTATCATCGCTCCCTCTGCGAGGATCTTGCCGACGGCCCGGAAGCATGGCGAACTATTCGCGGGAAGATGTCGCGCAGCTCCGCGACCTTGGAATCCCAGAGAAGACGGCACGCTTTGCACTCGAGGTGAACCTTTCGCAGCTGTCATGGTTCGGTGGGAGATTGATGTGCGTGTCCGCCTGGATTGCAGAGCAAGAACGGGAACGTGGACGAGGCTGCTGACTATGTACGTGCCGCTTCTCCGTCCATCGTCCCATATTCCCGTGTTACGCACATGCTGCTATTTTGCCATCCTTTTCCGCAACACCCTCCTCGTTGATCCCCGAAGACGGCCAGCGGATCGTGTCCGTCCCACCTTTCTTTCTCCCCGCATCTCCCGAGAGCGTTCCCTCCTCGGCGGCGCGTGGTGTGCTTGGCAACAAGTACTGCTTTGGCCTTTCCGCCTTCGCCTTCCTCCTCCACGCGCCTTCCTCTGTCCGCGTCTCCGCCATAAACTCTGTCTGACCTAGCCCTCTCCTTCCTTTCTCCCTCCATCCACACACAGGCTCTCTCCGGTCAGGCTGCAAAGGCCGAGGTGAGCCTCTCTCTACGACTCCCTCACACCCTCCCCCATCTCTCTCCCACGCATCTCCCTCCGCGAATCCATCTCCATCTTTCGCCTTCGAGACGCCTATGGCCGACCGCGCCAAAGACCGCATCGAGGGTACGCGCACTCGCAGCTGGATAGGCAAGTTCGGCGCGTCCTCCAAAGACAAGGAGCCTGCCTTACCCGCACCCATCGAGGGCAAGGAGCAGTCGTACGAACGCGTCCCTAGCTCTCCGCTGCCCTCTGGCCCTGCTGCTCCTCCGTCCTCGACCGGCAGCATCCTCCCTTTTAAGCGATCCAACTCGGGCCAATCTCTCGTTTCCCTCGTCTCTCCGCGGCCGACCACCCCTCTTTCTTCCAAGAAACGTTCGAATTCGTCCACATCGCTGACACACGACGACTTCGCCATCCAGCAGAACGCCCTTGAACGCACCCTCTCTTCCCAATCCCAGCCTGCAACCTCTTCATCCCGCCAATCCGATGAACCCTCTCGTGGCACTTTTCCGAAGATCTCCCTGTCTTCCATGCTCTCCTCCCTCACCCTCTCCCGCAGCAGCGGCGGCAGTAACGACGATGAACGGCGCGGGCGCTCCGAGCGCAAGGAAGACAAGGGTAAACACCGCTCCGCGTCCTTCTCGGGTGCCGCCGGGGCGGGCAGCGACCGCGAAAGCTCCGTCTCTTCTCGCACGCGCAGCCAGAGCCCGTTCCGCCTGCGGCGGCTGCGCACGCGCGAACGCGACCCGTCCCCGACCGTCGGCGCGCTCGCGCAGTCCGACGTAGAGTCCGAGAACGAAGACAGTCTCGCACATCCGTCCCCGGAACCGCCTTCCAACTCTCGGGGCGAGTCCGACGACCGGAGTCGGGCGACGAGACGGAGGAGGCGCTCGACAGCGGCTCCGAGGAGAGCTGGAGCTCGGGCGAGCAGGAGCTCGACGACATCACCGACGCTGAACACCGACGCGCACGCGCTGATTCCGCCTCGGGAACGGCAGAGCAGGACATGCCCGACTACCTGGGCGAGGGCGTGAACGTGATCATGCCGCCCGAGCCGTACTTCCCGACGACGCTCAACGGCGGGCACGGGCGCAATCCGCGCCGACGCAAGTCGACGAAGCCGCACGACACCATGGCGCTCGTCACGTCGCGCCCGGTCTTCCAGCGCGACCGGTGTTCTATCACGGTCACACATGGAGACCCGGAGAGGGTGCGGCAGGAGACGGGAAAGCTGGGAAAGCGGTATGTGCTCGCAAGCGATCTGAGCGAGGAGAGTCGGTATGCGCTCGAGTGGGGCATCGGGACGGTGTTGAGGGATGGGGATGAGTTGTAAGTGGCCGCTCTATGGTCTTGGGGGGCTGCCTGGATGCTGACGGGGGTGCCGTACGCTAGGATCATCATCACGGTGGTAGAAAACGAAAGCAAGAGTGCGCAGCGTCTCTTCCTCGTTCGTATCTAATGGGCCTTGCTGACATATAGGTACCCTCTCAGTCGACCCCGTGATCCCGAACCCGGCCGACCGTGCTACGAAGCTGCGCGCCCAGCAGGAGGTGCGCAAAGACGACGCATTGCATTACCTGAGTAGAACCCCTGACGAGTCGCATCTCACAGCGTCAAGCGTTGGCGTATATCCTCGTGCGCCAGGCGACAAGCCTGCTGCAGCGCACGCGTCTGAATGTTTCCATCCAGTGTCAAGCATGGCATGCCAAGAACAGCAGACATATGATCCTTGGTGAGTGCTCTGCCTGTGAGTCACGAAATGACTTTTCCGCTGACTGGCTTTTACGCAGACATCGTCGACTTTGTCGAGCCCGTGATGCTCATCGTCGGCTCCCGCGGTCTGGGTAACCTCAAGGGGTACGTCTCACCGTCCCACCCCTTCCGCATGACACGCACAGCTGACGCCGCTCGACGCAGTATCCTCCTCGGCTCCACCTCGCACTACCTCATCCAGAAGTGCTCCGTGCCGGTCATGGTCGCGCGCCGGCGGCTCAAGCGTCCTCCGCGGCACGCCC
>CCBP010000101.1:258232-308554 GCA_000765035.1 Trametes cinnabarina
CTCTGCCGCTTGCTCGGTCTTGGGTGCTGAGGGGATCGTAACGACATCCGAAAGCGCGTCATCTGCGGGATCGGGCCCCTCAACAGCCTCCACAGGCCCCTCAACAGCCACCTCAGGCGCATCGCCCGACCCAGACTCGTTGTGAGTGGCGGACAGCGAGCTCGCGATTGCCATCTGCCGCGCATAGGCGCGGTCGCGGTTCCTGCGGATCTTCTCCTGGCTCTCCATGCTGCGCTCGATGCTCCACTGCACCGACCCTGCGCGCCGAAACCCGTCAGCACGGTTACACACGCACGCGCAGTACGCGCAACGCAGAGTGGAGGTATGCACTCACAAGGCAACGAGGAGAAGACCGCGTTGTGCCCGCGCTCCTCCCTGCCGTGCACGATGTTCTTGAGCGAGAGCTGGAGCTCGGCGACGGGCGCGTCCGCGTCCGGGTCCGGGTTCACGAGCGGCTCGACCCACGCGCGCACGACGCCCTGGCGCTTCTCGAACGTCGCCTTCACGCTCTTGCGCGGGAAGCACTTTGCGATCTCGCGGTAGAGGAGCTCCATGAGCGCGACGCAGCGGAGGAAGACGCGCTGGCCCGCGCCCTCGCGCCCGAACAGGCGCAAGTCCATCTCGCGCAGGGAGATGTACTGGAAGCCGAAGATCTGCGCGACGTTGTGGTACGCGACGAAGATGCCGTCCATGTTCCCGATGCGCGCTTGGAAGGAGTACTCGAGGAACGCGGAGCGGATCATGTCGTAGTACTCCCGCTCGAAGGAGCCCGAGCGGCCTGTGAGGGAGTCGATCTTGCAATCCGTGTAGTTCTGCAGGACGCGCGCGCAATTACGTGAGATTCTGAGCAGGGCATATTTACAGGAATGGGACTTACGGTGTAGTTGTAGACGTCATGGCGTATTTCGGAAATAGCACGCGTCTTGATGTCGAACACACCCGTTCCGGGTAGACGATCGTCTCGGCAGTCCAGTTGCGCGCGCATCAAGAATTTCTCGTGCTGCCAGGCAAAGGTCAGTCTGACGATGATGATAGAACTCCCTGGCTATACCCACTTGTGCGTATCTATGCGTATCATGCAGCGAGGGATAGTCATTCCCTGTGTATTCTTTCCTAAATTTGTCAAAGGTTTCCTTGGGAAGAGTGAAGAACTTCTCCAGCAGGATTCCCTGGAAATAATGAGGATATGTCACAGAACATCGTAGAACAAGCGGTCTTACCATGGGTAGGAGGATTATCTCTTCCGTGCTTTCGTCCCTCTCATCGTCGTAGTCTGTCAAGTAGACTCCATTGTTATAGTGAAGGATAACTGATGTCGGTATCCGTTGTCCAGGCGTGAAAAACCGGGGCTGGTGCAAACCATGACAACGATGAGACTGAGGACGAGCAACCTCGCACATGGCACTTACCGCACTCTCGAAGTCAGTACTCAGGTTAGAGATATTTACGTACCTCTCTTCGGAAAGAAGGAGATAGATCTGGGTGAGGATGCCAGTCAAGGACGAGGTTGAGCCAGCAAACCGGGATTGTGATCTCTTGGCGAACTTCAACATGCCCTGTATGATAGACTCAGATGGGTTGAGAACTGAGGTACCCATCCACATGGACATACCTTGTCTTGTGAACTTGGAACGAACCCTGGCAGCCGATCGAATGCAAAATCCTCGACTTTCGGTATGTGTTCCAAGTACTCTGGGAAATTGTACTGCTGGGTCTCTGGATTCTTCAACCAGTGTACGCCTTCTCTGTTCCATTTCAAGGATACAGTCAGAACGTCATCGGCAAGATGAGTGCACACGACATACTTCTGCACAACTGCATCCAATCCATGCGCTAGTTTGGGTATACGCTCTTTCTTTCCGGGATACACGTCTGCGATGTATTAGGAAGCTAGAAGCATGGAAACAGTTAGTCACGAACCTTTCAGTGGGCGAAAGTAGCCGTTCGGGAGTAGGCCTTTGGAGACGAGCACTGTTTCCTCTCCAGTCTTAGCATTTCGAGTAGCGCTGCGTGGAATGGCATGTGCTTCGAGCGATGTCAATGCTTTGTGGAATCTAGCAGGGATTCATGCATTACCTTCCAACGGGTTAAACTTGGCACCCTTGTCCTTGAGCTTGCGCGTGTCCTTACCAGCGGCCTTGGTCTTTCCCTCGCTCTTGCTCTTGCCTTTGGCCCTGCTCTTGCCCTCCGCAACACTACTGAAAATCAATGGTGCTTCCTCTGCAATAGATACCACGACCTCCTGATGGGAACCATGAAGATCAATCAAAATCGCAGTGTGTGGCCTAGAAGGCTTGCCTGTATTGTGGCGTTGTAATGGATGTCTGGAGTTGTGGACGGTCCAGCGATTGGCTCCTCCACAGCATTGACTCCAAATGTACCAAGCAAGTCCGCAGGGGATTCGGCATCAGTAGGAGGTTGCGTCGAGGTGTATCTTGCCCATGATACGCAGGAAGGCGCGTGCGGTCTGGCATTCGAAGGCGGTGGAAACCAACGCGACAGAGAGCGTCGCATAAATATTGTCGACCGCATAAAAATCCCTGTCTGTAAGATACCACAAAGAGACCGAACACAGTTCCGAATGCTCTAAGACCAGATGGTACAGCAAGCGAGCAGGAGGAAAGGGCACGACGAAGACTCGATGTCCGAGTCTGGCAAGAGTGAGGCAAAGGGAACAAGCGCCCAATGGTGGCGCGAAAATGCAGAAGGCGCGCGCACGTGCTCGCGTAGGTCATGGGCGCTTGTTAGGAAGACGCGCCTCGCGCTGCGGTCGCGACGGACTCGGGCTCGGAGCGCGCTGCCGGGTCCACTCAGTGTGGGGAGCACCATCGTTTCGCATTCCCTTCGACTTCGTCCTCATCTTTTCATATTCTCATATCTCAGCTCATTCTTCTTCTCACTGCGTAGCTAGCATTGGTGTTATAGATGCCTTCATTCTTCTCTGCCTTGCTCCAGTGGCTGAGCGGGTGCGACAAGTCTCCTAGGTCTGCGCAGCGTCCTGGCGACTGACCGCGCGTAGCTTATTCTTCTCCAAGACAGCTGAAATCGCCATCGTAGGGTTGCAGGTGTGTTTCTTGGCTGATCAAGCTTTGAAGTGCAGTGTTGAGCTCGGACTAGGCGTCAGGCAAGACCTCATTCGTGAACGTGCTCGGGACAGGACAGGTACGAACACAGCTGGTCGTGGATCTGAAGCCGTACACCGACATGCACGCTTGGGTCAAGTGGAGTGAGGATGTAGTGCCAACCATCTCATTCAACTTGAGAAAGGTCAAGAAGGGGAATGTCACCCTCAAAATTTGGGATGTTGCCGGTATGTTTCTTGCTGTTCCCGCGGAGGCGGTAGGCCTTACTTCGAGTAGGCCAACCTAAATACCGATCGCTATGGGAGCGTTATTGCAATGGTGTTGACGCACTGGTGTGAGTAGCATTGCATACCCTGGATACTTCACGGCAATCCCTGACTCGGCATTCTCCCCCAGGTTCGTAGTGGACTCCGCAGATGTGAGTCTTCACCTTTGATTATTTGAATGTAGCAAGCGTCTTCTGGTATTCACAGAGTAACAATCACTTCATAGAAAGAAAAGTTCGAGACCGCTCGTTTCGAACTACACCAGCTCCTCTCTCAGCCGAGCTTGCAAGGCGTTCCTCTGTTGGTCGTCAGTGTACCCTGTCCCGTACAGGCCGAGCATGATGGGCTGATTACCTGCTTCCCCGCAGCTCGGGAACAAGAACGATCTCGAGGGACATGCTCCCGTTAACGAGCTAATCAAGGCATTGTGAGTGCATCTCTGTCTCTGCGAGGTCGTCTAGTTACACCTCTCCTGCTCAGGCGGTTAGACAAGATCACAGACAGGCCTGTATCCGTAAGCAATAACATCTTCGCCGGACCTAACACGCACTCACGTCTTGCCCACCACCACTAGTGCTATTCAGTAAGTAAGAGCGAACGAAGCTGACGGTTCTCAACTGATTGTGCATTACGAGTAGTGCTCTATGAAGAGCCAACACAACCTGTAAGCAACCCGCTCGATATCGAGGTTAGGCAGCTTTCATACTGATCCTGCAACGAACAGCGACATCGTCCTGCAATGGCTTGCGGCACGTAGTCACTGATACCACCACGTCCCATTCCCCGTATGTTTCGCAGATCACTCGCATGGCTGTACCACAGGACTTCGCTATGTACTTCGGATATTCACGCATATTCCTTGCTCCATACCCCTCATCAGGTGATGGATACGTCCACGATTGCACATTACATATTAAAAGACCTACACACGAACTAATCCGTATCCATCCGATCGCCCCCATCTCCTTCCTCCCTTCTCGCCTGGTCCTGTAGCGCCCTCAAGAACGGCTCCACACCCGTGCCCGCCTCCTCTGGCAAGCCCAGCGTGCGCACAAGGCCGCCCAGCAGACCCGTCCGGAGGGCCATGTCCAAGTTCCGCACCGCCGCGCGGAACTGGGGCGATGAGATGACGCGCTCGAGGGTCTCCACCGTCGGCGGGCTGGGCAGGTCGGCGGGCAGGTGCGGGAAGAGCGCCTGCGCGAGCTCGGGGCGCGTCGCGAACAGCGGACGCAGGTTCGCGGGCGTAAGCACGTCGGTCAAGGAGATCTCTGGAGCGGGCTGTGCAGCCGCTTGGCCGCTCGAGCCGCCCGATCCAAGCGTGGAGACGATGGAGCGGATGCGCGCGAGCTCTTCTGGCGTGGCTTGGTAGCCGCCTGCAGAAGCTTGCGATCTGTGCATATATTCTATCAGTCTGACAGAGGCCTGAAGGCGGGACTGGAACACTCACGAGCTCGCAGCAGGAGCAGAGGAAGGGCCGGCGCTGTTCGGGTTGTACCCTTCGGAGTACCAGATGGGGACGATGCTGGGGTCCGCGAGCAGGCGGTTCACGTTGCCGACAAACTCTTCGTCCCGGCTCGAGTCAGCATCCTATAT
The DNA here is from genome assembly GCA_000765035.1 of Trametes cinnabarina. Classification (NCBI taxonomy): domain Eukaryota; kingdom Fungi; phylum Basidiomycota; class Agaricomycetes; order Polyporales; family Polyporaceae; genus Trametes; species Trametes cinnabarina. The sequence goes on from CCBP010000101.1 coordinate 263,175, forward strand.
GATCGAAGCCAGTAAGCTGCCTTCGTCGGCAGTAGAGCTACAATGGCGGTACCTGCATCCAGAACTATATGCACAAGATCAGTATCCGCCACTTGTGTGGATCAAAATATGACATACGAAGTGTCGTTGGTTGGAAGACGAGAACTTGAGGACATACGTCCGCCCCCACGAAGACTGCTCGACCTTCACGAACTCTGCGTCTCCCGGGAACAGGATTAAATCCTGGCGCATCATTGTCAGCTCCCTACCTTCAAGCAATGCTCAACCGCCAGCGCACCTCCTCATTCTCGTTCGTCGATCTGTTCTTCCAAATGAAGTGCAGCAGGCCGTCCTCGCCGTTCTGGAGGAGGATCGCGCCCTTCGTCGGGTCGGCGTCGACGAAGTTGGTGTTGCCGCGTCGGAAGAGCCGGCCGGCCTTGAATGCAAGTCGAGTATCTGCCATGTGTGGGCTGCTATAGGCGGTGAGGCGGAGATAGGTGTGAGGAGCGTTAGACGGTGAGCGGAGGTTTGGAGGACGGGAGATTCATTGGACGCGTCACCCGTGCGCGTGAGCGCCTGTAGACGCGACGCGGGGATTGGCGCCCGTCCCTGGCAGACCACGGTACCGTCGCACACCGTGACCGTTCGAACCAAATCAATTATCCTGGCCATGATCCCAGATCTCAACGTCAACGTTCAACGTTCAACGCCAACGCCTCCTTATTCCTGATTTGACTCATAGAATTTCTCAGTCTCAGGTCTTGAGACAATCAGTTCTTCGAGTTTGAGTCAACCTCGTACTGGCTGTAGGTAAGCACATGCACATTGTACAATACAACCACTGAGCCACCGCAGAAGTTCAACGACTTGCAGGCAAGATTTCTAAAGAGGTTTGCCTCGAGATGGCTACATCCTTACCCATCGAGATTGTCAACGCTATCCTCGAGCTCCTGTACTACGGAGTCAAGGGCGAGCCGGACAAGGCAACATTGAAGTCTTGCGCACTCATCTCTCGTCCATGGACTGGCCCCGCGCAGCGGCTCCTCTTTCGCAGGGTTGCTCTCAAAGGTTTACACCGTGGGCGCGAGCATACCTCGTTCTGCGAGGCGACGAATCCATGCACAGAGCATGGTCGTGAGCTTGGGGAGAATGTCCGCGTCATGGAAGTTCATGTCGGGGAAAAGTCCGGCCTCGACCTCGACGATAGCGATCTAGCAGAGCTCCTCACCCGTACACCCCGACTGTACGAACTAGTTTTGCGAGTCACAGGGGTGTACAATTTTACCTCTGGTGCGATGGAGAAGCTCACGCAGCTTGTCGCGGATCGCTCTCTCCCCTCCTCATCGGGCTCATCAACATCGGAGACGGCCTCTCCTCTGCGAATTCGTGCTCTGACTCTGCTGTCCTGCGGAGTTCAAAGTCCGGTTCTCTACCAGCTTCTCGAGATATGGCCTTCCATCCAACATCTCTACCTCGGGGTTGAGCTAGCCGCGCCTCCGCCCAGATGGGCGCCAGCATCCCACCTGTACGAGCTGAATCTGTTGCGCACGCCGCGACTCTCCGTTTTGCAGTGGCTTCTGTCCTCGAGTACAGACAGCATACAGATCCTCTCCTTCCGCGACTCTCCGGGACGCGACGTCGATCCTCTGTTACAAAGGATAGGACCAAAGCTACGTTCCTTGCGGCTGTTGGATTGCACGCGTCGCTCAGCCGTTCTCTCGCACTGTCCCAACTTGGAGGAGTTCGCAACGGTGCAGCTCTCCGGGCATCTCAAGCTGGAAAACCTCCCAACCACGCTTGAGCACCTCTTCTACAAGAGACCGTTTGCGGATTTGCATCTCCTGGACTGCGTCATCGATGTCATCGGGACGCTGCCGCGGCTACGCGTGCTCACATGCAATAGTCAACTTAGTACCGCAGATGAGAGGTTTGGAGAGCTGCAACGGTTGTGTGCATCGAAGCGGGTCAGGATCATTCTGGACGACACGCCACCGACGGTGGTAGGTATTCACTTTGTACAGGCTGTAGGCTATGCTGAGCATCGGTCTTCAGCGTGAGGATCCCGTTCCCGTAGTTCGCTTTCCGCGGAGAACGAAGTCGGTCTCCAACTTTGCGTTGATGAGCTGAACAGGCAGTCGGCCGTCTGTTAGCTACCGCGAACTCCAGAGTGCTCTATGTATTTACACAGGCCCTAAGATATGACATACACGACCTGCCGAGGGGTATCAACAACTTGACATCTGGATTATCGTTACTGTCCACGGCGCTTGGCCATTTGCATAGTGAGGTTGTCGATGTACATCTGCAGCGTTTCGTTGCCAGAGACCAGCTTGTCCACGTCCGCCTGGACAGCCTTTGTTTTGGCAAGCATAGCTTTAGAGATATCAGTCGCATATTCACGTTGTATATTCCATGGGACCAACCCCGCAGATCTTCCTGGGCAGCAACTATTTCTCTATAACACGGCAGCGGTCAACACCCTTCAGAGTTTTCTGACTGGTAGCAGCGCAAACGCACTTGATTAGTTTCTCTTTCTTGATTGCGTTAGTCACGATGTCTCCCGTGCTAGGGGTAGGCACACCCCACTCAGGGATGTCGTCGAATCCAGAAAACGACATTAATGGGGACCAAGGCAGTGGCAGTGGAGATGGTCGTCCAGGCTCAAGCCACTCAGAGTACTTACGAAAGGCGCCCGTGTCCTTAATTCCCTCGACCACGTGACTGACGTGTCGCGTCGCGTCATTAAACAGGCGTCTAAATGCGGCTTCTCACCGTGACCCATCCTCCTTGAACGAGTCTGCAGCGTCGCAGAACAGGCTGTCGAGCCTACTGGATTTCTATGGCCCACTTGAACAAACTCGCCATACGTGGTATACGCTCCTTTGATGACAAGGGGACTGCGGTCATCGAATTCTTCTCTCCGGTGACGGTTATCGTTGGCCACAATGGCAGCGGCAAGACCACGATCATCGAGTGCCTCAAGTACGCCACGACAGGCGACCAGCCTCCGAACACTCGTGGAGGCGCATTCATACACGACCCGAAGATGGCGAACGAGAAAGAAGTGAAGGCGCAGGTGAAGCTGCGCTTTTGGGCCGCGAACGGAACGCGCATGCTCGCCATCAGGAACCTCTCGGTCACCCTGAAAAAGAACGGCGCGCTCACGATGAAGACACTGGAGAGCATACTGGCTGTCTCTGAGGGTAACAACGACAACATTGGAAAGGTACGACGACTGAGAGCTCTTCGGAGACATTGTGGCTCATCCAGCACAGCGGGGGGTCATATCGACAAAATGCGCAGAGATGGACGCCGAGATGCCCCGACTGCTCGGAGTGTCGAAGGCGGTACTAGAGAATGTTATTTTCTGCCATCAGGAGGACTCAAACTGGCCCCTGTCAGAACCCTCTGCGTTGAAGAAGAAATTCGACGACATCTTCGAAGCCACCAAGTGAGCGCTGCGCATCACACTGTTTGTGAGCCGTCGTCTCATAGTCTGAGCAGGTACACGAAGGCGCTCGATAACATCAAGGCCTTACGCAAAGAGCGCATGGCAGACCTGAAGGCCGAGTCCGAGCGCCTTGAGTCGCTTTCGCGTGAGAAGGCCCACGCAGACAAGCTGAAGGCGCGGATAACGGAAATGAACTCGCTCATTGCCTCGCTCACAGCCGAGTACGATAATGTACGTGCTGAATATGAGCAGCAAGTGCGAGCGAATCAACGCTTGAACGACACCGGCAGCAAATTCCGCGAGATTTACGTGAAGGTCGACCAACTGAATCAGCGAAAGGAGCAATACAAAGAGGAACTCAGTCTTGCGCGAGAGAATCTGCAAGAGATCTCCGGTAAGTCTGAACGGTTGTCGCTTTCATGCTCGCGCAATCATCATAGCACTTCACAGGAACCGACGAGGAACTTGCGGAGCGTCTGCTAACACATGACGACAACGTTGTCAAGCAGAGACAGAGACGTACTGTTGAGGAAGGCCGTCTGATGGATGTCGAAGAGGACATAGCCGAGGCGCGCGCACAGCACGTGAAACTCGTCAACATGCAAGGTCAATTGCTTGCGGACGAGAAGGTGATTCGAATACCCATCATGATTTGGTTGCGGATTGACGATGGCAATAGGCGCAAGAACAACGCATTGCTGAGCGAGCAGAGCTCATTCGCGACCTCGCCTCACGTTTCCACATCAGGGGATATGAGAACCCACCGTTCGACCGAGACCAGGTCGTACAGTTCATCTCTACGCTGGGAGAGGCAAAGCGCAGGCAAAATGCAGAGACGGACAGGCTACAGGTATGCAGTCAGATCCGGATGCAGGGATCCGCGGCTTAAGTCAAGACACAATAGGCGGAAAGTCGTGCGCAGAACGAGGAGTACAACTTGAAGGCGAGACAACTTCATACAGAGCTAGAAGGTCATAGGCAGGAACGGCGAGCCCTGCGCGATCGAGTTGTACGTCCACTTTGGTGATCATCTAGCTCAGAAGGTTACAATAACATACTCACTATGCATGCCATAGTCAATGTTACAGACGAAGATTTCAGATGCCGAGCGGGACGTCGACGCTGCACGCATGCTCACCACAAGGTTAGCCGAAATCAATGCCGATATCGAAGAGAAGCGCCGGCGTCTTGAGAAAGCGCGTGAGGATCTCCGCAGCGCGAATTTCGACGAGAAGATAGCGGAGAAGAATACCAAGGGTCGAAACTTCGATTTGCAGCGAGACGAACTCAATGCTGAGCTGCGCACGCTCAGTCTACAAGCCGACAGCAGAGCGAAGCTCGACCTTCACAGGCAACAAGTGAAGCTGAAGGAGAGTGAGATCAAGACTACGTGAGTATCAGGATGAGGCATATCCGGTTGTCATTGAAAAGCCTTGGTAGGCTCGAAGTGTGCAACCCCAAATTTCGCAAGCTCGTTGGGATAGATGCACGCGCAGAGACAATGGAGCAGGAACTTGATCGTGCTGCCCTGTAAGTTCCAGTATCATTGTATGTGTTCAATTCAATTTGACTAAAAGCTGCACATAGCGAGAAGGAGCGGGAACGAGCAGAATTGGAATCTCGCACATCGACCGCGAGCAAGAACCTACAGGCGGCACAAACTAGCCTCGCCAATCTCAAAGCGCAAGCGAAAGTCAAGCAAGATGAGATCAAAGGTGAGGTTCTCAATATAGATCATATGCATGGTCATAACGAAGGTCTTGACGGCATCTTGTAAAGCCCTTGACCGTCGATTGCATGAGGGCCTCAAGGAAGCAGAGTGTGACGGCACTGTGGACGACGCGATCGACACTGCGAGTAAGGAGATAGGTGTACGGAACGAGTACGTGACCTATTGTCGTCGCTATGTGGTTAGCTGACACGTTTTGCAGGGAGCTTGGCAAATCGGCTGGTTCGCATGACGTGTACAAGCGTCTTCTTCAAGCCGGAAAGTCAACGAAATGCTGTCCGCTGTGCGTGAGGAAGATGGAACCAACAGAGCTGGAGAAGTTTGAGAAGACCGTAAGTCGAATCCGGTGGCTTCACCCTCGATCGCGCCTTCTGAACATGCACTCAGGTGACCGAAGCTATGCAAAAAAGCACGCCGGAAGCTATCCGGAGCCTGCAACAGGAGCTGCAAGACTGGGAGGCCGAGCTTAGACGATTGCAAGATCTGGCTGTCCTCGCAGCGTCGAAACACAAGCTCGAGAAGGTAGAGCTTCCCGCACTCAAGCAGGAGATCAATGAGAAGGAGGCTGAGATCCCTAATTTGACAACGGAAGCCGACGAGGTCTGTCCGCCATGCTTATCTTTCGAGCTCGATCTGCTCTGCTCACCCAGACGATAACGATTGGCAGGGTTCTGCGCAGCTCAGCGAAGTCACGAAGGATCTCAAGGAGATAGTGGCATTGCAACAGCACGCTGCATCGGTATCCAAGACACAGAAGGAGATCGCACGTCTCAAGCAGGAGATTGCGGCTCTGGAGAGCGATCTTCTCGCGACCGGGTCCGCGAAAACGGCAGACAGCGTCCAGGAAGAGCTGGACAGAATATCGGCCGAGATGTGAGCGCTCAGTGATGCTTCTCCGGTGAACACTCGGTGCTGACAGTATGGTGACAGCCGGACCAACGAGCGCGAGAAGCAGAATCTCCTCGCCGATCGTGACAGGCAGAACGCCGCACTGCGCTCGCTTGAAACCGATTTGCACAGGCTCGAGCTGGAGGAGAGCCAATGCCAAAATCAGCTGCGTGATAAGGACGAACTGGAGCGCAGGATCGCGGAGATGAAGGCTGAGATCGCTGCGGCGAATACTAGGCTGAAAGTGAGTACTTCGATGCCATAACACTGATCCACCCACTAACTAGGATGTTGTAGGAGTTGGACGGGAAAATCGCGGATGCACAGGCGCCGATCGAGAAGCTGGAGCAGGAGCACAAGGAGCTCGAGCGAGAACTCAACACGAAGATCGCGCAAGCCCAGAAGATGTCTCAGGATCTGAACATGAGTGCTGACAAGCTGGAGAGTATGAATAAGGCCATTGAAAGGTAAGTCTTCGGCAATACAAAGGTACCGAACATTACTCACTTTGCACCCGTAGATACGTGAAGGAGAAGCGTAGTCGGCAACTTCAGGAAGTCACTGCACAGATTGAGCAACAGGAGGCAAAGGTCCAGGAACTCGCCGTGAAGCTGGAGCATATTCGCGCAACCGTGAGCGAGATCGACAAGGAGATCAACGAAGCGGGCATGACGATGGCCAACCTGCGCGAGAATATCCGCGTACGCCGGCTCATGCGGGAGCTCGCATCCACTGAGGCCGAATTGAATAAAATTGACATGGAAGAAGCAGCGAAGGCGAAGCGTATCTGGACAGAGAAGTGGAACGTCGAGAAGCAGAAGGAGACAGACTTGCAGACGAAGGTGATATCGACCCTCTGTCTACACTTACGGCTTTGACTGAAAGGAGGGACAGTACTCTCATATTGGGGGAGAGCTCAGCTCGTACAAGTCGCAGCTGAAAACCCTCGAGAATGACGCGCAAGACTTCAAGGACGTCAACAAGAAGTACCGTGATCAGCTCATCAAGGTCAAGGTGAAGCCGGCGCACTCTCATCAGCGTCCTGGCATCGGCTCAGTTTTGGACAGATGTCTGACATGGCGAACAACGACCTGGAGAAATATGCCAAAGCATTGGACAAGTGCGTATGTTGCGCCCTTTGCGTCATAACCTGCTAAAATCTTGTTGCAGCGCCATTATGAAATATCACTCGCTGAAGATGGAGGAAGTGAATGACACCATGCGTCATCTATGGAACAAGACATATCAAGGCACAGGTCAGTATTGGCAGTGCTGTCAGTCGCCAAATTGCAACTCAATGTCTACGCCGCATGCGTCCGCAGACATCGATGGCATAAAAATATGCTCCGACAGTGAAGGCGGGGCCACGAAACGAACGTACAATTACCGAGTATGATATTGCCCTGTCCGATTTATTGCCGTCGGCTCATTGTCTGTATCCCTGCGCAGGTGGTCATGACAAAGGATCAAGTCGAGATGGACATGCGTGGGCGTTGCTCCGCGGGCCAGAAGATGCTGGCGTCGATCATAATTCGCCTCGCGCTTGCCGATTCCTTCGGCCAGAATTGCGGCATCCTCGCCTTGGATGAGCCCACTAATGCGCTTGACACTGAGAACATTGATGCGCTCGCTGCCAGTCTTGTCGAGTATGTCTTATCCTTCACTCACTTATGTCTAATGCAGCCTGGACCTCATGGATCCAATAGCATCATCAATGAGCGAAGGAATCACGCCAACTTCCAGCTCATAATTATCACACATGACGAGAACTTCCTGCGCAAGCTTGGCCAAAGCAACGTCATGGAGTATTACTGGTAAGCCCGCCGATATGTCGCCGTCCCGCACTTCTGACAGGTTGCAGGCGTGTATCGAGGGACTCAAGGCAGAAGTCCGTTATTGAACGACATCGCTTCGGGTAGATTTCGGCCGGGTGTCGGCGACGGAGTAGTCTTCAACTCAGATGTCACAATGTATCGTTCCTTCGTGTGCGCACCGGAGTTTTCTTGCCATTGCGGTTCTTGCATGATGCTCGTCCCATGCGGGCGAAATCACTTGCGTGCTGTAATGAATTGTCATCGTCATCGAGGCGGGTACCAGGGCTTCTTCTTTACCGAGCTCTCGCCGAAGTTGGTCGAGTGTTGCTTCGAGACGTCGGTCGCACGCAGTCAGCACACTGATCCCGAGCGCTGTTGCGCGTGTCCGCCATCAAAATCTCCGAGCCAAGATAGCAGTGGTACTTCCCCGAGTTGGGCTCGAGGGTCCTTATTGAACGTAACGTTCCGGTGATCCGCGCTTATTCCTCGTCCTGCCGCATTTGTCGGGATGTCGACAAGTTCGTGACGCGAGCATAGCGTGCGGATATTATTGGACATCTTTGGCTCCAGAGATTAGCGCGGACGGTGCGGTTGCAGGAAGCATGTCGTCCTGACCTGGTTTCACACTGACCCGCGCTACCTGTGCAGCCGAGGTCGGCGCGGTGAACTCACCGTAGACGGTGGGTCTGAAGCTGACGGCGCAGCCCTTCGAATGGCTAACACGCGTGTGCGTTTTGTTTGAGACATGTTCAGGTACTCACTGAGAACAGCGCAGAATCAGGAAGAACGTGTCAGGATCGCAGTCCGTTTACTCTGCAGCACGAGCCCGGCATCGGAGAGAGCCCGGAGACAGCTGGAACGAGCGCCGATAACCAACGCGACGACGCCCAGGGACGGTTGGAAGCCACCCCAATATCTGTCTTCTCCTCGGGCATGCAGGAGCAGGCACTGCCGTAAGATGTTCCGCGACGCTGACAGTTTTGTGAAACATTTTTGGTCCGGTTGCATCCACCACGGTGCAAGCTATGAGTCGGGTAAATCCTGAGGGTGGATAGCTCCTTCCGATGTCTAGTAGTAAAAGGGCCTGAGAGGCATCACAATTTACTTCTGTCTGAGCACGTCAATGGCGATGAACACTCACTGTATTGTAAGGCTAGGCGGAATGCGTGCGTTTGCGTTAGACGTGGAGGTAGTGGTGCACATGTGCAAGTCGGAGACGCCTTCGATCGGCATGAGGTGCACTGCAGCATTGACATGAGGTGCAGTTACGTTGGCGAATCAGGACGCGTGCTTCTGGTGATGATTGTAGCGTTCTCTTCGTGGGTTCTCCTTGGAGTAATCTGGCATCTGGGACCAGTCAACGATGGACCAAAGCAACGGTCTATTGGATAGATCAACCGTCCGATGGTCGTACTCCGGCGTTATTCCTCGTTGAAAGGGAGCCTCACTACTAGGTGGAGGGACATACTGATGTTGCAGTGAAAAGCCGCACACCCTGGCCTATAGGCTAAAGTCCTAGAGGAGTAACCGAGGTTAGAGCGCAACGACCAACGTAATTCAGTCGAGCATGAAGCTGGTTAGTACGTTACGGTATATCCCTAGCAGCTAAAAGGTCGATGTCCTCGTCAGACCTCGAGCGTTGCGAACCTGCCCCGACCGTCGCTCCCTCTCCAATCCCTTGTTCCCTTGTTCTCTCTCACGTCGTGCTTTCCTCTGACTAATCCCGAATGGTAAGGCACGATGGCGACATGGCGTAGGTCGTGGTGAGTATCAGAAAGAGTTGCGGGTACATGCGAATGACCATGTCGGAGGGTAGGAACTTGTCGAAAGCGCCGATGGCCGTACGTGGTGGCGTCTGCCAACTCTGCCAATTCTGGCAGTTGCGCCTATCGTTTGCCGCGACTTCCGTGCAGCCGTGGTCCTCATCGACACAATCGATGCATATGTTACCATCTCTTCCACGTGCTGGTGCGGATGAGTCAAGGAGGTCAGGAATTGTGTGAGTTTCCTCTTCACTGTCAGCGTGTAACCGTCTTTTCGTTTTCGGGCTCAGCGCCGTCCACACGACGCCCGCATAGCCATTTTTTTTTTCGGACAGATGCGCCGGATGCACGCAGCACACGGCGGTGGCGACGCCGGCGGAGCTGAAGGTGCGCGTAGCGACTTCAGTCATGCGCAGGAAATCTTCAATACACATTGTCAGGAGACACTCACCCGTACATGTTCAGATGCATCGCTACGCAGCCGCCACCGTGGTTGAGTGAAGCATTGGCAGCCGTTCGTCCTTTCGGCAGCCTCGGCAGCCTCTCACTCAGGCTCAGATGCAGTCCGACATCCATGGAGGTCACATTAGAGTGAGCATTACATTCGCCACGATGCCTACGCTCCGGTGTGAGAGCAAAATCGCACATCGGCACGGTGGGAGTAACTGCCCATGCGAGGTATGTTTGCGTATTTCTGGGGAAAACCTCGGCTACAGTCAATGCGACCAACGCTGCTGACTTTCAGGTAGCATTCTCTATAGACTACAGACCACTACTGGCCCCGCGACTTGAGAACAAAGTACATGTTTTGGGCAGTCTCCGAAGTCCAACCCAATGGCTTTTCTGCGCCTCTTGCGCTTAACCGCTTAATCACTCGACCATTTCCCGGCGGCGATACGCGCCTACTTTATTGATCAACGTTTCCACCGAGACTTCGCTTTCGCTTCCTTGTGCGACACGGTCTCCAGCTCGCCACATGTCACCCCTCTGTCGACCATCTCCGCTTTGGTGTCCTTTGAGAAGCAAATACTTCTCAGATGAGATCTTGCTCGAGCGTCCCTTGGCAGTTTCAACACTCACCGCTGTTCCTAGACCGTGTGGATGATCAGCTGTCGCATTCTCTCTGGCTTCTCTACGCATGCCGAACGACCGTTACACATGCTGAGGAGCCTTCTGCGCTTTGACGGGTTTACGTCGGGCGTGCGCAACTCGATGTTCAATTTGTAAACCGCCCGAGTCGCTGTGCCGCGCAAGGGCTCTGCTCTATCGGGGCCGCCAGATCCAACTCCACCGGCCTGCGCAGTTCGCAACGGCGATATAAAGCACGCAGAATTGATGCTAGGTTCCGCAATCTCCTTTGCACTCTCGTACTCCGGCTGAGGAGTTACTCATATCGCTGCAATCATGGCTGTCGCATTGCTTCATCCCACTCCCCTCGAGGATCAGGAGCTTTTCAACCGCTTCAGCTTCGGTTCTCGCCTGCAGGCCCCCTTCGGCTGTGTTCACCATGCGTTCGAGCACTATGCTGCAGCCCAGCCCCATGCGATTGCCGTTGAGCATCTCGGCGAATCCATGACCTACGGGGAGCTGGACCGGCAGGCCAACATCCTCGCCAACCACCTTCGCGTCTTAGGGGTCCGCCCTGGCGTCAAGGTGTGCCTCCTGGTACAGCGTTCCATCGTGATGGTCGTTGGCATCGTCGCCATGCTGAAGGCCGGTGGTGCATATGCCCCGCTGGACGGCGCGATCGTCACCCAGTCGACTTTGGAGCACGTCCTTACAGACTCCGGGGCGAAAGTTGTGCTCACTACGCACGAATACGTCCATCGCGTGTCAGACTTCCCGACCTTCTGCCTCGAAGACATCGGGAGTTTGAACCAGAACACGTCGAAACCCACCGACCTCAGCGCCCCAACTGACGCTGTGTACATCATCTACACCTCCGGTACGTTACAACATTGATATGCTATGGAGTGGGCACTCACAGGCGGTCTTCCTTAGGCACGACCGGAAAGCCCAAGGGCGTCGAGGTCATGCACAGGAATGTCACTAATCGTGAGGCACTGCATACAAATCTCCATTGTCTTCCTTCTCAACCATGTTTCAGTCGTTTGTCTCGCTCCGGGTAACATCGAGATGCGCCCAGGACGAAGAGTGTCTCAGCTTCTTAACATTGCTTTTGACATGGCTGCCTGGGTAAGGACAGAAGAAATCATCCTAAGACCCTCTTCTGATCCTTGGACATCACACCCCAGGAAATTCTTGGGAGTCTCAGCAACGGCTGCACTCTCTGTGTTCGGGGCAAGTCCTCTAAAGAATGGCGTGCAGTGATGAAGACCGTGGACATCGTAATAGGTGAGTGATATTCTATAGAACCCGGGTGGTGCTACACTGGTCCTGATGTAGTGCAATATTTTCAGCTACGCCAAGCATGATGGGTACGCCTATTGGTGTCTCGAAGCGAACCCGAAAACTGAATAGCTCCACCGTAGCGCCTCATGATCCCGCTGACTACCCAAACATCATGGTCGTCGCTACAGCTGGCGAGCCCTGCCCGTTACGTACGTTCGGCTGCGCACGAGTGTTGTCACCGCCTCCTAATTTGTATGACCTCGCAGCCCTGGCGGAGAAGTGGGCAAAATCGGCCCACTACTACAACTGCTGCGGCCCCACGGAAGTAATCATTTTTACGTACTTGTTGCCCGAGTTTCGCCATGCTCAATTCACAAACCGTAGGTTACCATCGTCAACACCGTGCACTTGCACACACCGGGAGAGTTCCTCACCATCGGGGGCCCGGTGCCCAACACCAATGTCTATGTCTTGGACGAGAACATGAAACCGGCGCCCATCGGCGAGGCAGGCGTAATGTGGGCTGGTGGGGCCTGTGTGAGCAAGGGCTATCTTAATCTCCCAGACAAAACCGCCGAGAGATACATGCTCGACCCATTCACCAATGACGGGTGAGTGGTTATCTCCACCTCGATGGAGCTGCGCAATGGCTCATGGCGGCGCAGAACCTACATGTTCAACACTGGCGACCTTGGCCGATGGCACGAGAACGGGGAGCTCGAGCACTTGGGCCGCGTTGATGACCAGGTCAAGGTCAAGGTACGTCAGGCCAAGCAAGTAACCTGGAGCTCGAAGCTGAGTTCTTTTGCTGCGCAGGGCTTCCGCGTGGAGCTCGACGGTGTCTCTGCTGCGATGCAGGTAAGTCTCCTCATGACTGCGCGTAAGCAAGCTGCTCACGCAGAGCTAGACGTGTGCTTCGGTCAAGAACGCTACCGCATTGCTTGTATGCACCCGCTCTATAAGCCTCTCGTCTCCATCGCTGAGTAACTTGATTTAGATTGAGTCCGACCTGTGGGGCTTCGTTACTCCGGCCACCGCAAATGTTGAGGACGTTAAAGCCGCCACAGCGCTAGTGCAGCCATATTACGCTGTTCCTACTCAGTATATCACCATGGACGACTTTGTATACACCAGCAACGGCAAGATCGACAAGCGCGCCCTTCGTCAACTTGCTCTTGACAAGCTCGCAAAAGCCAAGGCCGAGAAGGACGCCAAAGCCAAGGTGGAGACAGAGCAGATCACTCTCATTACGACAAAGCCGGAGTCATACATCCCATCGTCCAACGACGGCAAGGTCCTCTCCGATATCGTCAACGTTCTACCAAAGCCTCCCCCGGTCTATCAGGTCAACATGTCGGAGAAGTCAAGTGCTCTCATTGACGTTAAGACGGTCCTTGGCGAATCCACGGCGAGCATTGGTGGCTCTCTGGAGAAGGGCGGGTCGTCCTCCTCTCTCGAGAGTGGCAATTGCTGGGACGGCTACCGAGAGGAGGAGCTTCCCGACAAGACGAACGGCCACATCCTGCGCAACGTCCGCCACCAAATATTTTCGCTCTATCGCCGCTTGTTCGGCGTTGTCTTCGTTACCAATATGGCGATCTTCATTGCAACTTTGGTGAAAGGGGGCGCGAACGCGCACCAGCTCGGTCTCATTGTCGTCGCAAACCTCTTCTGCGCCATTCTCATGCGTCAGGACTACGTCATCAACACGTTCTTCACCGTCGCCTGCATGGTCCCGAGCAGGTATGTTGCTTTGGCATCATCGAAACGCTGGTCCTAACCATCGACCTCTTGTAGCTGGCCGCTTTGGATCCGCCGCATTGTCGCTCGCGTATATCACATCGGAGGCTGTAAGTTGGTATTTGCCACCACCCGAACCTATACTTACGCACCTATGCCCAGTGCATTCCGGCTGCGCTATTAGCGGACTGGTCTGGCTGATTCTATTCACTGTGCAAGCCACTAGGGAGCTTCTCAACAAGCAACAGGTAAGCGCGCGCCTTGTGAGCTCCGGGACCATCAGCTTATGTTGACGACTGTGCAGGTTTCCATTGCTACTGTCGCGGTCACCTATTTCATCTTGGCTCTGCTGATCGGCATTGTCTTGTTCGCGTATCCCAAAGTTCGCTCAACGCATCACGACGCTTTCGAGCGTACTCATCGTTTCCTCGGTTGGAGCGCGACTGCGCTGGTCTGGGTCCAGGTGCGATAAACTTGTCACGACCTCCGTCTACTATCTGAGTGTGCTGACGGGCTTCGCAAAAGGTGATCCTCCTGACCAACGATTACCGTCCCGCGGATCAGTCTCTCGGCCAAGCATTGGTGCACTCCCCTGCCTTTTGGCTTGTCACGGTCTTCACGGGCTCGATCATCCTTCCCTGGCTGCGCCTCAGGAAGGTGCCCGTTCGCGCCGAAGTCCTGTCCAACCATGCGGTTCGACTCTACTTCGACTATGGTGCGAACTTCCGTCTTTGATCTACTCCGCCGTTGCATGACCTGTTGAACGATACAGTCACTCCCAAGGCCGGTCATTTCACTCGCATCTCCGACGACCCGCTCTTCGAGTGGCATGGCTTCGCTGCGATCTGTGAGCCGGGCAAAACTGGCTACTCCCTCGTAGTCTCCAAGGCTGGTGATTGGACTTCCAAGATGATCACCAACCCTCCGAAGGAGCTCTGGGTGCGCGGCGTTCCCACATATGGTGTTCTCCGCATCGCACCCCTGTTCCGCCGCATGGTCCTTGTCGCGACAGGCAGTGGGATTGGGCCCTGCGCACCTGTCATTTTGGCTCAGCGCATCCCTATTCGCCTCCTCTGGACGTCTCCCGACGTCCGCAAAACCTTCGGCGATAAGCTCGTCGACTCTATCCTTGCTGCGTCGCCGGACGCGGTAATCTATGGTAAGCCCGCATACTCGCAGTGCCCACATAACGGGCTAATGCGCTACCGGCAGACACTCGGAAGCACGGCAAGCCGGACATGGTCAAATTGACTTATAAGCTCGTGAAAGAGCACAATGCCGAGGCCGTAGCCATTATCTCCAACCAGAGGCTGACGCAGAAGGTCGTCTATGGCATGATCAGCAGGGGCATCCCTGCCTTCGGCGCCATCTGGGACTCGTGAACGTCTACCTTGCTATTTGTCTCTGTTTTCCAGGTAAAGACACATGATTTACTATTTAGGAGGGACAGGGCTCGGTTCCTGCAAAGCGTTATCCCTATGTATGCGGTTTCTGTCGCTGTATCATCTCGTACGGTCTGTGACTTGTACTCGCCTCAACGGCGTATATATCGTACCACAACTAAGTCGTAGAATGTAATACACACTCCTTCGAACTGTATATGGTTTGAAGTCCTGCGGCTGACGCACAGTGTCAGGAATCGATACGATGTGCGCCTCTATCCGGTTGAAGGTTTGAGACTCTTGATGACACGCAGAGCTCATTCCCTTGCCAACGCACTACACGGACGTAGAGCCGTGGTATGAAATCACCCATGTGATGTCGACGCTCACTGCACGTCTTTGAAAGTAGTATTTCCTCCGAGTCAGACCACGGTCCAGATCCCACAAGCTCGCAAATGATAGCTCGACTTCTGCAGGACTCGACAGCTACCCCAGGCATGCGAGTCAGTGTCTCGGGAATCCACATTGTCTCAGGAGGCTTGGTTCTGAAGCCCCCATCCGGTGGTCCGTGGATATCTTGTGCGAACCCGTATGCGCTCTAGTAATGATGAGGAGGGGCTGACCGGCTTTGTAACATATTCACAAACAATTCCATGTACTAGTAATGTCACAAATTTGGTGCGAGCTGGGACATGCCGAGAGAATGCGAATATATCAACCAAGTCTCCGAGTCTACACCATGCCGTAGTCATCGAAAGAGCGGGACCACCACGCCTCTGCGCGCCCACGTCTCGTACGTTCCTTGCCTACAATTAAGCCCCATACATGCCCTGGATTCTTCCCTACTACAAAGGCGTCTTCAGGACGTCTAATGACCTCAACTTCAATGCCCATGAGGTGAACGCGCGCGTTGTAGTACGCATGAAGAGCCGCAAGCCGTCCTTTCTCTTCGAGTACGTGTTCCGATGGCTGTAAGAGATTGAGGTCGAACGATGGCAGCGGAGTCGGAGAGCGGCTTGTAGATTCTCTGCAGGTTTGAGCGGCTCTGCTTCGATGACGGCACAGTAATCGCGCCCACACTCGTAGAACATCCTGGGGTTCATGGAGTCAGTATATCTTAGACTCATACGGTGACCTCGCTAAAGGTTGTGAAACCTACTGGATGAGTCGCAAAGACGAAGAATAATGCGGTCCCCGCTATTTCGAACTGATCAGGCTTGAGTCTGTGTACGGTAGACGAAATCTCGTTACTGGAGGCAGCAAACATGTCCGGTAGGAGAGTCTGTGTCTTGACCACGCTCACGGCGATCTCAACGCTAATATGAAGTCATTGATGGCTCACATAGATTGTCGCAGCAAATCAAATACTCACCTAGATGCACAGAATACGTACGCGACGAAAGTTACGATACGAATGGCAAGCTGAAAATCGACAGCGGTCTCGAATTCAGAATGAGGCATAGCCTTCCAACGGCGCGTTACAATGAACAAAAAATGGACTAAATCAACGATGCGTCGGCATGAGTACGCAACAGGATCCCAGAGGAGAGAACAACCCACTGCCAAGGACTGTCGCGATTATACAGACTACAGCAGTAAAAACAGCTATAAGGAGATTACTGAATAGCAGTTAGAGCGGTTGAATACATCTCGATGACATGATCATGAAATCAGACTGACTATGCATGGAAGTCCACGGAGCAATAGAACACGCGGCGGGCGCGGCTGACTCTGTTGGGATCTTGAAGGCAAATCTACAGAAACGTTGGGTGCACATCAGGTCAACATGACAGGATGGCACTCACGTGGAGGGCGCCGACCGCAAAACACACAAACGTCATGTAGGGCGCAACAAGAAGCTAGGCATGTCGCCAGAAGGTTAGTATGTGCAGCTGATTTGCTAGGGATTATGGAAGGGCACGTACCACCGCCGTGGTACTCCTGCTCCTCCACAAAAAGGATACTTTCTTCAACGAAGTCGAGGGTCTGAAACTGGACCAAGTATAGAGGACCAGAGCTAACGCAGCCATTGACGTCCTTGTACGATGTGGTTCAGTTTGCAAGGAAGGCGAGTGCTCGGAAGATTAACTCACATGGGAGGGACCGGAGAAATGAGCACAGCTTGAGCGACACAAAGTGCTTTATCTGGTTCGGGCCCACTTTGCTGACGAGCATAGCATCTACGCAGGTTCTTCAGCTAAGTCCAAATTATTGGTCGGACGGGCAGACCCACAGAAGGGAGGCAATGATACCTGTGAGCGTCCAGATGCAGCATACGTTGAGAACAGTCGGATGTCGAGCGATTTTACGCGAAAAGAGGAATGTGGCGATAAGCAGTGTCAAGAGTACTTGGTCACCGCCGATATTGAAGATTAGCCAGATGACCATGTCCGTATGCGCGTCGGAGCCAGATTCCTCCGCGTTCAAGCCTATGAAAGAGTAAGCTACTACTACACTTCACGAGCTATTGAGTCGCCGACTGACGTTTGCGGAACTGGAGGCCATGCACCATTTCGAGGTCGGTAGGGCTGGAACGGTTCATGTCATGTGCTTTGGCCGTGTCTCTTGATCCAGCTGGACCAAAACCAAGCACAATCACACGTATGGAGCTTTACAGGTAAGACGAGGATGCCAAGGACCCACTCGACGCCTGCAAGATAGAACGAAATATACAACCAAAGGGCCGACCCTGTGTCACGCCTGCACAAGAAGAGTAGAAACAAAAGCCAGGACGGATCCCAAATGAACGTGGAAGGGTCAGTGCAAAAGAGAAACTAGCATCGTGAGGGTCGAGTCCTGTTCATTTAAATCCATGGCGTCCGCCCACGACGATAGTGTACCGACGCATGACAGTGACAGTCATGGGCGCGGGCCACTGGCATGCAGTTCTAAAACTGCAGTAGCAATGTGCACACCCATGTCGGCTTTGGCATGAGCGATGCAAGCATAACAGATGGTTGCTGACCGGGACTCACCTCCCGACAACTGATGCTGACTATCAAGCCTCTAGCAATGGCTGACCAGCCTTCCGCGATGGTCGGAACAGGTCCACGGTAGCATTCAATGCGGACCCATGTCAGTGACGCTGAGAATATCAGGCCGCCGGCTGTAGAAGATGTCGAAGGGACGTGACTTGGACGCGATCATATAGTCCTCGCTACGTCGCCGGAATAGAATGGAGAAGTAACAGCTTGGGGTTGCTGTGCTGAGTATATGAGCTTGGCTTTCGCGATCGACGGGTCATCCGGAATGGTAGACTTAGCGATATCCCGGTAGTGGCGATACTCGAGTACTAACCTGTACTAATTAGTACTAAGTAGCTACACTTGTGTGGCACATTGCCAGTGGTCTAGTGTTTCGCCGAATCCAGCACACACTGGATCTGTAGCTACCTACTTTCGCTGCACATTGATTGAGTCCGACAGTCATTGCGCACAGTCTAAGCGTTGCCGAGTCGCAGGAGAGAGTGAAGCGACAGAACGTTTGACCGCCCACCACGGTCTGAGAGTGAGGTTGCTATGCACACCTAATCAGGCTGTCCATTCGTCCCAGTCGAGTTCGCGGGTCTTTCTTCGACCACTGACAGTGGCTACACCAACCAACGATAGCGTGGCTTCGTCTGAGGCTCTCTGCATCCCGCAGATCGCATATGCTCACTTGGAGATTGAAGAAAATGACAGAAGAGGCGGTATAGTACGAATCTCAGGGTATGAAAGGAATGTACGACAGCCACAGTACGTCTCGGGTACTGTATACCCCTGCAGGCAGGCTCTCGAACGAATAGCCGAGCAGGATGAACAAAATGACTCGCGCGACACAGTGAATAACTATCAGCCTCGGCGGGATGACATTCATCGCCGCTGTGACCCACCGACGCTGGCCCGGGATGATCGCCGCTGCCCCCAGAATGATCGCAAAGGCGATGATGGGAATCACAATCAATACGAGCGTGCAAGCCCTCCAGAGAGCTTGTCCGTTGGCGTTCGGAAACTCAGCGTCCAAGCATGCCAGGTGCGCCAGCCCAAGGAGGAGACTGACCGCCGCTGTGACAAGTGAGCCTTGGGTCATATCTATGTTACATATGCTTTAGAATCAGAATGGAGTCCTGGAAACATGGGACACTTACACGGACTTGTCTGCCACATCCTTTCGCTTCCATGCATCCAATGGGCATGGGGGAGCGGCGGATTGAGAAGTGTTTGGAAGGCCAACTCCATCGACTAGCAAGAGGGTCGACGTTGTCCTGTTGGAGTGGTTGCGGCAGTTGTATCATGAACAGACATGGTAGCAAGGCGATTGATTTTCCTCGCGCGTCTCAGCCCCGAAGCTATACGCAAGACGATCCCCTCATTCACGTTGTACGGCTTGTGAAGCCGAACTGAGGGGATCCTGAGCTTGTGATCCGTGTGCTCCATTCGCACGCCCTTGAACAGTACCCGCTTTCTGATATATTCAGCATATGCGCCTTGCCTGTCGTTACGTCATGTATAAGTACTAGCAAGTGAGGCAGATATAGCGTCGCCAAGTACTAAGCGACATGCGCAATGAAACCAACGCAGGTGCTCACCGGATTTGTGGGCCAAGGGGTATAGATTGGAATAACGGGAGTCACCCAGCCCGCCATTCAAGCACGTTCGAGCACACGCATAGCTTCCAAGGTTGCAGAAAGGTTCGACCTGGGCTATACGGTATGGTGCACTCACAGATACCCAATTCGCCAACCTGCGGTGATCATGATATAAAGCCTCGCACTGTAACGCAGCGCCTACACAGTATGCCTCCTGGAGTCACTTGCATGGCTCCGCATATGTTGCGTGCCATGCTCTAGGAGAGTTCCCAGAATCTCTTAGACGTACAGGATAGATCAAATTGTACAGTAAACTCACCTGCATCATGTCCATTGAGTGCCAGGCCGCGCTGCAGCGGTGGCAGTCCCCCGACGGTGTAGACAAATATTGGAAGATATAGTGAAAACATACAAGCATAACGCATGCATGGGCGACAGCGACATTGAGCAGATGCAACTAATAGTGGTACAGTATGCGGCCTGACCCGAGCCTTGTCCGGGACGAGCAAGGGGTGACGAGAGTTTGAGAGAGAAGGATTGATATACCAGTGGTCCGTATCCGGTTGTTGCTGTTGCTGCTGCGGTTGTAACAATGGCACGTGTAGGTGATCGAAGACATGGAGAAGAGAGATGAACAAGGGGCGCGGTGAATAGAGAAATGCGAAAGAGGACGGACGAAAAGCGTTGCGAAAGCCCCGACGATAGCGCAAAGACATAGCATAGCGAGATAATCAAACATACACGACCTAGAGGACGAAAATGAGGCATGAAGGCAAGCGCACGCAGAATAGGTCCGGCAGAAGAGCGATCGCGTCCTGCCGGACCTGCTGCCCTCCCAGGCATGGGACAAAGTGTCGGACGCGGTTCTGCAGGTGTGGCAGAGAGTGCGACGCGCACAACAACCCCGACAGCACTTGACGACTGGGGAGGCGACAAGGACAAGGAGCCCACGCACTACACAAAGGGATTGTACGAAACAACGCGAATGACAATACATCATCGCGGACTGCTGTTCACCTTTTGTAACTCCGCGACAAGACGCTGTATGGCAGTGTACCTAAGCTCTCGACTCGGAAGCTGTGAGCGACTACGGTACGTACCAATGCTTGCTCTTGCATCTCTTTCTCGCTCATGTTAGGCTGATCTCGCCCAAGTTGCATGCCATACTGGAGAAGTTGCATCATGTAGTGCGGGTTGATGATGGTCTCATCCGGGCGCAGCAAGAGCTCTGGCGCCGGATTAGGCGGCGGTGGCGCAGGGGCAGGGGCAGGAGGAGCTTCGGCTGTTGGCTCTCCGTCAGTACGACCGTGTCACGATTTTCCAAGGACTGCACCTCACGTTCCAACCAGTTCTGCTGTAGTAGCTCCGGTATCGTCGCGCGGGCCTTGGGGTTGCGCACTAAACAGCTCTTCATAGTGTTGATGATGCTCTGCGGCACGCGCACCCTCAAGTGTTCCATGCGTTGCGGCGGCGACCCCGTCGGAGGCGTATCCTTGCGACGCGGCGCAAGCGGCACCGCATACTCTGGGAACTCGATAACATGTTCCTCATCCGGAATCGCCTTCATCTTCTGGTACACCGACAGTGCCTGGAACGGCGGCTGTCCATAGACCATCTGATACAAGATGCATCCCAACGACCACACGTCGGAAGGGCGACCGACCTTGAGGCGGCGCATACCATCGGGAAGCTCGATGGCTTCTGGTGACATGTAGTTGACCGTGCCGATCTGATGGTCGCGCTGGATGTTCGTAGTGTCGTTGGCTATCGCATTGGCGATACCGAAGTCAATGAGCTTCAGCTGCCCACGAACAAGCACGAAGTTCGCTGGCTTCAGGTCGGAGTGTACGATCTTCTCCTCGTGGATGACGTGCACGGCTTGAAGCATCTGGGGGAGGGTGTACTGTCAACGCCCAAATCTGCTTGCAGAGATGACTCCGTAGCTTCCCACCTGTTTCCAGTAGTATGCAATCCAAACCGGGTCCATCGGTTCCTTCTGCTGCTCTTGCAGAAGCTTGGCCAGATCTAAGACACTCATGAGTACGCCATGCGCATCGCTGACTATGAAAGCACTCACCAATCTCGCCACACTCCATGACAAGCAACAGGTGACCCTTGGATCCAGCCGTCGCTTGCTTGACTTCACTGTCAAACAGTCGAATGATCCGCGCATTACCGTCCAGGCGCTTGAGGAGCCCGATCTCGTTCATGTACCCCGCCATCGTTTCCGCGTCGACCTTGTCGAGTGCGACGCGCTTAATGGCGTAGATCTCGTTTGCCTGATTCATGACCCGAAACACGCGCGACGAGCCCCCTTTGCCGATCATGTCAAGGCGTGCATACTGCCTCTTATTGACCTGAAAGTAATATTGCTGATCAGTCGGCGGCGCGCGCAGAGACTGCTATGCGCCTGACTTACCATGAGAGTGCGTGAGCCTGCGCCGGTGAAGGGAAGACCCGATGCTTTCGTCGGTCCCGGGACTGGTTGGGGTTGGCGCTGGGTCTGTGCCTGCGGCGGTACTGGTTGCCGCTGAAGCTGAGGATGCGGTTCTTCGGGGACTGTAGCCCACTGGCTGTGCTTCGCCACCTGGGGTTCAACGAGTGTAGGACTCCGCCTATATCGTTGCATACCCTCGACAGCTGTGGGCGAACCCGCATCTCCCCGAACAGTATCCGAGTCTCTTCGCTGGTGACGCAGATGCGCATGAGGAGGGAGGGGCGCTTGCGGTGGTGGTGAAGGTGCAGGTGCATGTGCGCGTCCTGTTGGTATCTGAGCTCCAGCTAGTCTGCTAAAGCAAGTCGTCTCTTCCAACACACCTGCCGCTGCTGCTGCTGCCGCAGCCGCGGCAGCTTCCTCTGCTTCACGCCTAGCGTAGCCTGGGAATAAAGTCAGCAGCGGCAAGGACCTACACAAGTGGCTAGCATACCTTCTTCCAGCGCTATCTCCCGCTCTTGCCTGATTTTCTCTTCTAGGGTCACTCGTCGGGCACCTAATGACGTTCCGGCACGTACGTGCCCTACTTGTCGTTCCACCACAGGGTCAATTGGTGGAGGTGCATCGCTCAGGCTTGCTGAACGGCGCGGTCGTATGGGGTGATGCACAGGCAGAGACGCCACAGGCGGAAGAGGCGGCTCTGGCTCCTCGTGCGCCTCTGATATCCTGTCGATCCCCAACGACTTACCGACAACTGAGCGAGCTGGACGTATAATCCGTGCTGCGCGGTTCTCCTTCTCGTCCACGGCCACCCCCGTTCCCGTCTGCATGTTCGGCTTTGGATGTACGTCTGCCTCAGGCAGATCCTCCAGCTTCACTCGCCGCGGGCCGCCCAGTTTACGACCGGTGCCTGCGTTTGTTGTCGCGAGTGCTGAGAAGCCGCGAGCCATGCCTGCTGGGGTGACTACGGGACCCGATGCTACACGCTGAAATTGACGAGGAGCATACAGAGATTCTTGAGGGAGGGATTCTGAGCGGGAGAGGGGCGGTGGTCGGTTGTAAGTGGGGGCAGGTGTCGGCGAAGGCACCTTGGGCGGTGATCCAGAGGGAGTGGGCGGTGTCGAGGACTTGGACGAGCCCTTAGAGACGCGAACGATCTCACCGCGAGAGTTACGCTCGTAGACGAATGACAGTTCGGAGAGGTCCCATAGCGAAGAGTCATCAGAGTTGGTAGGAGATGTATCAGTTTTGGACGGTCCTTCACGCGAAGGGGGTGGCGAATGCGAAGGAGTGCCAGGAGATGAAGAGGCGCGGCGGTCAAAGCGGTCATCGAAGGTGGGGAAAGCAGTCGCTCCGGGGTGTGATGTTCCCGATAAGAGAGAAGCCATGGTGAGAAACAAAAGTGTCAGCGATACAGAGTAATTCTAGCAGGTTCATCCGTTAGAGTTGACCTTCGCAGTAGTTGGCAGAATGCGCACCTTAGAGATGATGTGTTACAAACCTTTGGTCTTGAGTCTATTCCAGGGTCTCGTGGACGTGCTGACTCTGTGGTAGACCTTGTGAGTGACTGCACGCCAAGCCGCCAAAACCAGACCAATACAACAACCACATGCTCAGGAGCCTACCGACTACCAAGAGAGGCAACATGGACATGATCACAGCCGTCAGGCAGTCCTCGCTATCGCATCTTCCAACGACACGCAAGTGGCACCGTTGAGCGACCAGCCAGTCAGTGAGACGCAGCAAGTCACAAATGATACCTCTGCACCTCTCCCCAACCATGGTGAAGAGATCGAAGTGTGGACATGGGTGTACTCACCACGAGACCAACTACGATTGATGGTATCCCGATAGAAAAATCGGCAAAAGGTGTCCAGGTGCAATTCTAAGAGAGGTGCGAAAGGCGAAGGGTGATGGTGAGGAGGGCGAAGGCGAAGGCGAAGGCGAAGGCTGAGAGAACGGAGAGGAGGAGAGAGACGCGAGGTCCTTTGTTGGACTTTCTAGACGCCCGTCACTGAATCGAACTCGCGACACACACGAGGCAGCAACACGGTCACGTGTACGACACGCTCCACGTGGCAAGGGTGGCCTCTTGCGCGCCTCTCGTCCCTGTCGACCCCGATGCCAAGAGGTCGTATAAAAGCCTGCATTGTACCAGCTTCGGCCATATTGCACATGATTCACGAAGGGCAAATGGAGAGTAATCCTCAAGATCTCACTCGTCCACAACCGGTCCTGGTTTCCCAGGGCTTCCCGCGGTACGCCATGCGGCTAGGATGAGCTCCGCCACGTCGTCGACTCCCTTTCCTTGCTTGACACTCGTGAACACCGTCGGCCCATCGCCTCGCATCAACTTCGAGTCTCTCTCCATTACTTCAAGCGATGCACCGACATAGGGCGCAAGATCGATCTGTATGGATCATGAGCCATCAGAGGTGCTGCAGCGAGGGTTGTCTGATTCCTAACCTTGTTGATCACCAGCAAGTCGGATTGAGAGATACCAGGGCCACCCTTCCTTGGAATCTTGTCACCGCCCTTCAAATAGTACTTCAGGTTAGCTTCCCTATACACTCTGTCTTGTGCAGACAACATACCGAGACATCGATCACATAGATGATGTAGTCCGCCAGTTCGCGCGAATAATTCGCAGCGAGGTTGTCCCCACCGCTCTCAACAAACAAAATCTGGCAGCCAAATTTAGCCTGCAGCGTTTCCAGGGCGCCCATGTTCGCGCTGATGTCCTCGCGGATGGCTGCGTGCGGGCAACCTCCTGTTTCAATCGCGAGGATGCGCGAAGGGGGCAGGGCCTTGTTCTTGATCAGGAATTCCTGGTCTTCTCTCGTGAAGATGTCGTTCGTCACCGTCGCTGCATCATTCAAGCAGCTTCCCTCAGCACATGCGACACAACACGAATGGAGGTAGGTGCGCACCGATGTTGTACTCCTTGCGCAGCTTTTGGCAAAGCGCGAGGGTGAGGGCGGTCTTCCCAGATCCGACAGGCCTGCCCAATGAGCAAATTGATACGGTACCATGATACATAAAATGGCTGTGAAGAATTGTACATACCCTCCGATGCCGACTGTGAACCCTCGCTCCTCGAAATGGCGATTGGAGTAGTTGGGCATATCCCGCTCCGCGAACTTTCCTACGCCGGGTAAGCCTCCTATCTGAGTCCGCCTCTCCCAATATATATAGAATTGAGGCTTACCCGGATGTTCGAGATGCTCGTGTGTATGCCCATGCTCGTCCGGGCCATGCGAATGACTCGGTCCGCTCCCATGCGAGTGGGTTAAAGGCACGGCCTGCGGGCTCGATTCGCTCATGAGGTTGTTGATGAATTGTACGGTTTCGGACATCCTCGTTCAAGTTCGTGGTGTGTTAAGCGAAAACCAGATAGTACCAGAATGCGCAAGCTAACGACAGATCCTCAGGACCGTTTCAGCCTACTGTGAGGATTGCGGAGAAGATGGAAGCAAGATGCACGAACGAGATAAGCTAGGGGTCGTTATCTGACCCTCGTGCAGGTCCTATAACCACTGACGCGATAACGTGACTTCACCGCCACAAGGGACGCGTCGATCGCGAATCTCGACCCTATCAGCCTCGGGCTGTGCTTTACTAGCGACGCAATCGAAGTAACTCGTGGCGTCTGGTGGCATGTATTCACCAGTTGCCAGTGTCTATGCGCATACTAGCCAATGTACATCGTGCAGTAGAAGAAGCCGGCCAGCTACCGTAATCTGAAGCTGCGTCTACCGCTCCAATGACATGCGCGTGAATGCACAATCACAGCCGTACGAATGCTCCCCTGGTTTCGGTTCAATCATGCATGATGAGAACTGACTAGACATCAAGATGGACATACACTCTTCATACATGTTCTGAGTAGCTAGATGATAGTGACTATGCAAATGTTGTCGAACAACGGCGGGCTGAAGCCGAAAGATCACAAGGAGCAGCCTAGCATTATCATTGACGAGGTTTCCTAAGAACGTATCACCATCCAGTGTTGCACATGAACACCTTAAACTTGAATGACAAGTATCACTGCAAATCTGTAGATTTTCAACAATGAGGTTGGCGTTTTAACGTAGGAAGGGCAGCTACACATGCTTGGAGCTAGGCTACCAGGAGAGGAGCGGGCTTCCTCTATGGTATTCGGGGATCCCTAGGATCGATCGATTACTGTCCCGTTCTAGAAGTACAAGGGTCAAGTCTACATGGCAGTTTTATGTTTCGTTTACAACAAGACAGAAGAAAAGGATCCCCTCGCGTAGTCCTCTGGGGTGATTGAGGAATGAGATGCGCCACTCAGATGCCGTTTTTGGCGAGGAAGGCGAGGATATCAGAGCTGATCTCGTCGAGCGACGTCTCCCTGAAACCGACTGGTCAGACACGGCCACCATGAACGTCGAAAGGATCAAGTGATACCCACAGCGCGAAGTGGCCGGCATCGAGCAGCTTGACGATAGCGTCCGGGTTGTCGCGCTTGTACGCCTCAGCACCGGGGGGCACGAAGATCTGGTCGTGCCTGCCCCAGACGGCGAGGGTGGGCGGGCGGTGCTCGCGGAAGTACTTCTGGAAGTCGGGGTACAGCGGGATGTTGGTTTTGTAGTTCACCAGGTAGCCGAGCTGGATCTGGGCGTTGCCCGGGCGCGTCATCAGGTAGTAGTCGAGGTGGTAGGTCTCCGGAGGGACCGAAGAAGGGTCAGGGGCCCCGTTGGTATACTGTGCGATGATGAGAGATGAGCCACGGTTCGACACATTGCAGGGACGAGTGCACGAACCTGCCACTTCGTGGTCTCGAAGTTGACAAGGTACTCGAGAGCCTTCAGATTTGCGGGAGAAGGGTCCTCCCAAGCCTTCTGCGGGCCTGACCAGAAGGGCTGGCCCAAACCCTCTACATACGCATTCCCGTTCTGGGAGATAATCGCGGTGATCGCGCCCGGGCGCTCCAGCATGATCCTATAGCGAGAACGCCACAAGTGATCAGCATTCCGGGTTTAGGTCCAAATGGAGAAAGGAGGTCTTACCTGAAGCCAGTAGGCGCGCCGTAGTCGAAGACGTACACGGCGAACTTGGCGACCTTGAGCGCATCAAGGAAGGCAAGGGTCGTCTGGGCGAGCGACGCGAACGTGTACTCGTACTTGCGGCTCTCGGGGACGATGGTGAAGCCGTATCCAGGGAAGTCAGGCGCGAGGACCCTGTACTTCTCCGCGAGGCGGGGGATGAGGTTGCGGTACTGGAAAGAGGAAGTCGGGAAACCGTGGAGGAGCAGGATGACCGGGAGCGCGCTGGGGTCCTTCGCAGCAGCGGGGTAGGCCTCGCGGTAGAAGAGCTCAATGCCGCCGTCGACGTTGACGGTCTTGACGTGGGAGCTGACGGACGACATGGTGAGGTCAGGAGGCAGAGACCCGGAGGTGAGCTAGGTGAAGGTGGCTCGGGCAGTTCGAGCTGAGGATTCAAGACCGTTTCCCGGCCATTTATACGCAAACTGAGCAGCCATTGTAGCACGGTGCAGTTTCGCAAACCCACATGCGATGCTAGTACAAACCCGGTGCTGACGGAGTGAATACGGTGAGTGCGGTAAGATCCACTGGTAAGATGATCCTCAGGCTCTGGGCGCCTGACTTAAAACGGCACAGACGCGCGCTTATTTACCGAGAACGGCGTGAGTACATGGGCGCTTAACGGCGAGTCCAAGGCCTCCTCGACCGTCTGTGACCTACGCTTGACCTTCTCCACCACCTCCTCCTGTCTGGCACCTCCTCTCCCTCCTCTCCATGTCTGACCTCGAGCGCTACATCAGCGATAATGCCCTCCGAGTGCGTGATTTGTCCCCATGATGATGCATTGCGTGCTAATCGTTTCGTTTAGTTCTTTGGTCTCTCCGATCGCAGCATTGTGGACTACGTCGTAGCGTGTGGTACGTCCCGCATTCGCCGCCGGTTGACCGCCGCAGGCTCACCACAAACGTCTTAGCATCCTCTGCAAAGTCACCGGAAGCGCTATTCGTCCAATTGAACGCTTCTGGGCTCCCGGATACGCCTGATGCACACAACTTCGCCCAGGAGGTTTATGCCCGCGTGCCCCGCAAGTCGAAACAGAAGAAAGCGGCCGACAGCGCGAGAAAGCAGGCAGAACAGGAGGCGAAAGCATTGCGTGCGCAGAAGTTCGACTTCCTATTGGACGAAGATGGCACCGCCGGTGGTGTCGTTGAGGTCAGTCGCGGCGCGAACAAATCAGATCGGAAGGAGAAGAAGGAGCGGCATCTGCGCAAGCGAGAAGGTGACACGAGGGAATGGGAGAGCGACGAGGAAGAACAGGTGAGGAAGCGGCCACGGCAGGACGACGAGGGAGACCGCAGCAGGAGAGAGGGCGAAGATGATGACATGAACATCGAGCTACCCGAGGACGAGGAGGCGCGAAGGGAAAGGGAACGGCTGGAGGATCTGAAGGAGCGGGACGCGTTTGCTGAGCGAATACGACAACGCGACAAGGAGAAGACGAAGAAGGTCGTCGAGGACCGGTCGTCCAAGGCCTCGGGTGCAGCAGCGGAGGCGGCGGAGAGGCGTAGGCTGGCGGACGACGCGGAGGCACGGTCGCGCGCCATGCCCTCGCTGCGCGAACGTTCTCGTCAGGAGTACCTCACGAAGCGTGAGCTCCAGCAAATCGAGCTGCTACGCAAGGAGATTGCGGATGACGAGGCGCTCTTCCACGGCATGAAGATGACGAAGCGCGAAAAACGGGAGCTTGAACGCAAGAAAGAGCTCCTACGACTCGTTGAGGAGCGGCTCAAGATCAACGACAAGTGGGAAGGGTACCAGCTACCTGAGGACTACTTCACGGAGCAGGGCAAGATCGACAAGAAGAAGAAGGAGAATGTCCTGTACAAGCGCTACGAAGAGGCGAAGCCCAAGGATGGCGAGTTCACCACGGACGTCGACCAGTGGGAGGCGGCTCAGACGAAAAACAGTACTTTCAAGGTCGGTGCGCTGGACAGGCAGGAGATTGTCGATGACTACGAGTATGTCTTCGACGAGAGTCAGACCATCCAGTTCGTCTTGGAGAGCACGCTTAGCGGTGAGGGCACGATGAGCGCCGCGGATAGGCTATTGCAACAGCAAATAGAGGAGGCGGAGAAGCGAGGTACGTCGCAACATATGAGTCTCTATGTACACTGGGCTCACATACTGCATAGCCAAAACCATTGAGGAGACGCGAAAATCGCTGCCCATATATCAGTACCGCGATCAGCTCTTGGACGCGATCAAGGAGCACCAGGTCCTCATTGTCGTAGCTGAGACCGGTTCTGGCAAAACGACGCAGCTCCCGCAATACTTGCACGAAGCCGGCTACACGGCCAACGGCATGAAGGTCGGCTGTACACAGCCGCGACGTGTCGCCGCCATGTCCGTCGCCGCGCGTGTCGCGGAGGAGATGGGCACGAAGGTCGGATACGAAGTCGGCTACTCCATCCGTTTTGAGGATTGCACGAGCGACAAGACGGTGCTCAAGTACATGACAGACGGCATGCTCCTTCGAGAGTTCCTGACGGAGCCTGACCTTGCGGGATACTCGGCGCTCATCATCGACGAGGCGCACGAGAGGACGCTCAGTACGGACATTCTGTTTGCCCTTGTCAAGGTGCGTCTTGACCGCTCTCACGCGCTTTTGTTGCAGGTTGTTGACCGTTGTCGTAGGATATCGCGCGCTTCCGACCTGAACTTCGCTTACTCATCTCCAGTGCAACGATGGACGCCGAGAAGTTCAGCGAATACTTTGACAACGCACCTGTTTTCTATGGTAAGTCCAACACCTTTCTGCTCTTGAGATTCACGTTGAACGTGCCTTCCAGTGCCCGGTCGACGGTACCCTGTTGACATCCACTATACTCCACAACCTGAGGCGAATTACCTGCATGCAGCTATCACTACCGTCTTCCAGATCCACACTACCCAGCCCAAGGGTGATATCCTCGTGTTCCTCACGGTATGTTTCTACTAGTGATGCACAATAGGATTTTTCCTGACACGGTACATTACCAGGGTCAAGACGAGATCGAAGCCGCCCAAGAGAACCTGCAGGAGACCGCCCGCGCGCTCGGTAACAAGATCAAAGAGCTCATCATCTGTCCGATTTATGCCAACCTTCCCAGTGAGATGCAGGCGAAGATCTTCGAGCCTACTCCTGAGGGCGCGCGCAAAGTCGTGCTGGCGACGAACATCGCCGAGACGTCAATTACTATCGACGGCGTCGTCTTTGTCATCGACCCGGGTTTCGTCAAGCAGAACTCGTATAATCCCAGGACAGGAATGTCGTCCCTGGTCGTGGTTCCGGTAAGTCCACAGTTATCCAATCCCATTATCCAGAGCTGATTTGTGGTGTGGTCGGTAGTGCTCTCGTGCGTCTGCCAATCAGCGAGCTGGTCGAGCCGGCCGTGTCGGGCCCGGAAAGGCGTTCCGGCTGTACACAAAGTGGGCGTACGCCAACGAGCTGGAAGAAAACACCGTTCCCGAGATCCAGCGCACAAACCTAGGCATGGTCGTCCTCTTGCTCAAGTCGCTCGGTATCAACGACCTGATCGGCTTCGAGTTCATGGACCCACCGCCTGGCGAGACGCTCATGCGTGCCTTGGAGCTGTTGTATGCGTTGGGAGCCCTCAACGACAGGGGAGAGCTAACGAAGCTAGGCCGTCGAATGGCTGAATTCCCGGTGGACCCTATGCTGTCGAAAGCGATCATTGCCAGCGAGCAGTATCACTGTACAGATGAGGTAGATACTCTCTGTCCACAACTTAAGGTAACAGCTGACACTGCCATCCTCAGGTGCTCACGATCATCTCGATGCTGCAAGAGTCCGGGTCGCTCTTCTACCGACCAAAGGACAAGAAGTTGCACGCGGATCAGGCCCGGCAGAACTTCGTGCGCGCGGGCGGCGACCACTTCACGCTGCTCAACGTCTGGGAGCAGTGGGCGGAGACGAACTACTCCCAGCAGTTCTGCTACGAACAGTTTCTACAGTTCAAGAGTCTCAGTCGCGCGCGCGATATCCGCGACCAGCTCGCGGGCTTGTGCGAGCGCGTCGAGATTGTTGTGGAGAGCAACCCGAACACGAACGATATCACGCCTATACAGAAGGCTATCACTGCTGGATACTTCTACAACACTGTGAGTGTCTATGCTGCTTGAGATGACTCCGCATGGGATGCTCACACTTCGCGTGCTTCTAGGCTGCGTTACAGCGCAGTGGCGATTCGTACCGGACGATGAAGACCAATCAGACGGTGTACATCCACCCATCGTCGAGTTTGTTCAACCACACACCTCCTGTGAAGGCGGTCTTGTACTATGAGTTAGTCATGACCTCGAAGTCGTACATGCGCCAGGTTATGGAGATCAAGCCGCAATGGCTTCTCGAGGGTGAGCCGCTATGCCTGTGGTCGTCAGTGACACGAGCTGACCATACGACTTGTGTACCCAGTGGCCCCTCACTACTTCAAGCCTGCAGACCTAGAACAACTCGCATCCGGGGACAAGAAGATGCCGAAGGCGGTGGGAAGCTCAGGAGCGGCTGGGAAGTCTGCATCATAGCCCACCCTGGCAAAACTATTTTGTGTTGGCTCAGTACGCCTCTCTGGACATTCGTCGCTGTACTGTAGGATTTGCGCTATACTGCTGTGCTAAGTTGTACGATTGTAATATTTGACGACACGTCGGATGACTAGCGCGGAACGCGGCTCCACCCACTCCAGCCTCGCGTCGGTTGGATGTGGGACGGTCTTCGTAACAACCTCCACAGTCGAACCTTGACTCCTGTAACGGGAGCTTCTCATTTATAAGGGCGCGCCAGATTTTGTCAGGGGCGGGAAACAAACCTTGAGATGGGTGATCATGCGGTCTGTTCATGAGTGCATCAGCGGTGCGTGTATTCAAATCTGCATCATCCTTATAAAGCCGCTGACCGAGCGAGCCTTCTGCAACAGTTCACCTCCCCCCGTTACTTCACTCGCATCCGTTGTACAATCGCAGATTGCTTTGTTCATCTTCTACCGTTAGAGGGCAGCTGCGACAATACGTGCAAGCTATGGAACACTCAAATGGCGTAAAGGCGAAATTGCCGCCAACCATCGGCCAGGGGATCCTGAAACTACCCGGTTCGAACTTAGACACCAAACGCACCGTGGAGCGCCTCCTCGAGGAGGATCGCCAGAAGCACCATTGTTTCTGGGGACGCGTTGGATTCCATAACCATTTGAGCCATCAGTGAGTCCGCAACACGCGCTTCGGCATATACGGAACCGATCGAATGCAATGCTGACATGCACGAACAATAGCATACTCGCCGCGTATGACCTCGGCGCGCCTTCTGCGCTGTTGCAGAAGATTTATGACGAGGAAGGCAAAGATCCTTGGGACATGTACATTCTGAACCGCAAAGGCGGCACCATCGAGAATCTGGAGGAGGAGATTTCCGTCCAGAACTGGACCAAGTTCCTCGGAGATGGGAAGTGAGTTCACGGCCCGATATCCGTATGGCATGTCGGGTGGGCTAGAGTCTGATTGTGATGGCAGATTCTACCCCAGCTACCTCAACTTCTTCACGCGGGAGGTCGCTCAGTACGGCGCCGGGGAGACCTTGGAGAGGTATGTGTTTGCGCCCGCGGCCAATGGAAATGGGGCATATATGCTCTTGAGGTTCGTTGGAGGAGCGTAAGTTGATCTCCGTTCTCGGATGCGAGGTCGATTAGACTAAAGTCGGCCCATTATACACAGAGTGCACCCATTGATCAAAACCGGGGTACGTGGTTCCCCGTAGTGCGTATCCGTTTGCTGAAGTCTGGCGCCATTTGTAGTATGCAGTTGAGTTCCAGAGTGACGCTATGGTTGCACAAGGTAACCTCGTGCCCAGTCCCACAATGCAGGAAGGGAACATTCTGAACGTTATACCATTTACAGCTCTAGCCCAGACAGCCGTTCACGAAGCCTTCAGGCCGGAGTTGTTCGACCTGACGAACCCGCCTCCTGCTCCAGAGACTCTTGATTACAAACATTCAGCCAGTTCTCATCGCGAACCATCCAAGGGCCATTCCCTTCTCTCCATACTCCGCCAAGTGTACGACTCGGATATCATGAAGCCCGTCATGCCGTACGACCCCGACGCTCTTCTTTCTGCGCGCTTCAGAGCGGCGTGCGCGGACGGTCGTCCCGAGGAAATCCGCCGGCTGTCGGCGCTTTGGCAGATCGACACCTCTCGCGGCCAGGCGGAGTTGGACGAGAAAGTCGAGGAGCTCCTCTGGACCGCGACTTTGCTGCTCGTCGGATCCGGACGACGAGGCCATAAGCCTAGGCTCGACTTCTTCCTGATGCATATGCTCAATGCGTCACTCTTCGTACCCTCACTTCTTGCTGCCATTCCTACCATGGAGTCAAAGGCCACCCTTCTCCGTGCCATCGTACCGGTGCTGCTCATCTATCTCACAGTTAGGGGACGTCCGAGGATTGACGCTGAGCTTGTCTTGACCTACACCGACACGCCGCGTCCGCCAAACGAGCGTTTGCCCGAACCTGACGCGTCTGCCATTGGGAAGCCGCAGGATTCTGCCGACTTCAATCCATGGCCGGGAATTGTCGCATCCGTGTTGCACGCCCCGGACGCGCACACCCTCAAAGCCATCAGAGTTCTTTACTATGCGGCGCAGCGGTACGGGCGGACGCCTCCTGGAGGAGTGATTGGTGCGTTCGACGTCGATGGGCGTGAGACGCACGAAGGGATCGGGAAGGTGGATGGCACACTATTCGTACGTGCGGCGGGCGTCGTGATGAACACATTGGGATGGGTAACGCATGGCCAGGAGGCCGGTTCATGGGACCGGAGCGGACTGGGTTGGGATGATGCCTGGAAGAGCAGCGATTGAGAGCCAATGTATGCTGCGATGGAGAACGAACCGGACAAGAGAGACGTCATCCATTGTACAATCCTTAGCGCATAGCGCATCTACACCATGCGATCTCAAGGGCATTTCAGCGTTGCTTCAGAGCAGGCCGACATGGGCTGCTCTCACGTTCTACAAGTTCTCAAGATAAGAGGCTGCGCTGTTATATTTATTTCGAAGCAATTGGAGTAGCATGTGCAGAGTATCAATTATACTGGTGAACAAAGTCCAGAACAATACACGTGTACGGATGACGTATGCTACACATTGTTCTAACGTACGTGATGTGGTATGCGATGAGCGGCGTAGAAACGGCAATGAGATGCTGAAGCGTATATAAATTAGGGAAAGTAGGATGGGTTTGAGGTGGGGTGAAGAACAACAAACGAGTTTGGTATCAACGCAAGGAGCCAGGGCGAGGTGGTCGGGCAGGAGCGGATAAGAAATCAAGAGCAGCGCGCGCAAGCTCAGGCCCGTACGTATGGGCCTCCATCTTCCGCCGCTTAACCGTCTCGTGATTGGCGCCAGGAGGTGGGGCGATGGGTATCTGAGGCTTGTAGTTGGCAGGGATATTGTCGCTCGCGGATCTGTCTCGCGGCCACTTTGAGGTAGCCATCGTCCTGAGAAGTAGCTTGAGCATGGCGGTGTGAGTGGTGACCATTTTCGCGTCTGAGATCTCCTGCGCAGACGGGGCGCGTATAGATGGCTTGCTGAAGGCGAATGGATCGGGATCGTTGTCGTCGAACTCCAACTCCTCTGGACCGAAGACCTCGTCAACCAGGATGGCGTCCATATCGTCCATCGCAACGTCAGCAAGAGTCAGCTCCTTAGTGGAGGTTTGCGGCTGTGCGGACTGATGATCTTCATAGGCCTTGACAGCATAATGAGCTTTGAACCATTGCAATGCTTGCTGGAAGAACACATCGAGGCGGGACCCAAAATGCAGGGGAGCACCGCTGGAGTCAGCCTTCAGTGTTCCGTCCATCGTTGTTGCTGACTTCTTCTCCCCGCAGTGGTAGACGTCATTCTCAACAGTATATGCATCGAAGTAGCCTTCCACGAAGGCGCCGACATCCGCGCAATTGGAATGAAGATAGCGGACAGCGTAATAGAGCGTGACGTGGAAGAAAGACTCCAGCTCGTCCGATATCTCGATAGCCTTGGAATGGTCCGATAGCACAGCGGCAGACATGAACTGCCAGGTTCCCTGCGGGTAGGATATGAGTATGATATAATCACTGATGATGAACGATAAAACACTTGCCGTTCGCTCTGGCTGGCGCGGACGGGACAACGCAGCCTTACCAGTAGGCTTGGACAGCTCCCAATCAACAAGGATACCCCGCCACTTCATGACGAGTTTACCACTCTTGGGGTGAATCATGTCTCTCGGAAGGATAAGGATGTTCCCTCCGCTGACGTCACGGTGCATTATGTTCGCCTGTACAACCGCCTGTTGGTGCGCTAGTGCCGCAAAGGAGTCAGTGACAGCAATATATGAGAAAGCGGATTCTGGCATACCGTGAACACAGTCGAAGATCACCTGAAGTAGTTGCCGTCCATGCTGAAAGTCGACCAGCCTGATGCCTACTTCCTTCACGACGATGCGGTAATGCCTATGCCAGCGGAGAGGGCACTCCTCACGACGACCACCATCGTCCTCCATCTCGGAGGCGCCACGCTTTGTTCCTTTTGAGAACGCCGTCTTCGGGTCTACGAGAGTGCGAGAAGACGATGCAGCGGGCTGGACTGGACTGGGCGTTGTCCCAGACCCTGTCTCAGCTGATTGCGAAAGATGCTTCCGTTCCCACCAGGTCGGTGTTTCAGTGATTTGTTCCAAGATGTCGCCGTGGCAGATGAGGGTTGGGACGTTGACAACTTTGGCGTCATTGAGCTGCTTGAGGACCGAACCCTCTGCATCAACGAACTCGTAGTGGGTGCGCCATGCGTCCTTCAACCATACGAATCGACCGGTCTCAGCATCCAAAGCTACGTAACCCCGGGTGCCACGCCCAGCCATGCCAGGGGCCTGGAAGTTAGGCTTCCCTACAAGGAAACTGTGCATCCGACCCTCGTCCGGAACTTCAAGCCGATAGTAGGGGAAGGTTGGGACGAGAGATGCGCGGAACATGTCACGCACGTAGGTGAAAACTGCATCCCCCGGGATAGGCGAAGTCAGGGTAGCTTCTTTGTGTTCGACATCGCTGGTGACTGCCAGACTGGCCAGGTACATCTGCTTGTAATCGTCGCTCCCACGAGTGATGCGTCTCGCGGTAGGGTCCAAGCCGAGCGCTTCGTTCGAGAGGCGACCCATGTACCATAGGATCTCGCACAGGACGTGCGGCTGTTCGACGTAATCGACGGCACGCGTCACAATGGTGCCAGACCTATCCCAGCGCGAGAGGCGGAATCGACGACCAATAACGATGAAGAAGATGAGCGAGGTACGATGTTGATACTCGAAGACTTTCCGTGCGTAGTCGATGACTTGACCGCGGACTTGCTTACGCGTCTGCGCATCAGCGTCAACGGTACCTACATCGCGGTCGTCGTAGGGATCCTTCGCTGTGTCGTGACCCTTGAATTCGACTGGGACCATCTGGTCCTCCCAGTGCGGCCTGCCGTCCGTCGGGACGGATTCCGGACGGAAGAATGCAGCGTCGATCTTCTGTTGATCGGCATCGTTGACATCCGGGCGCTGCTCGGAAAGCGACATCTTCAAACCGGGAGCGAGGTTGTGCTTGTTGACCGCCTCGACCTGAGCCACACGGTCAAAATAATACAGAAAATCATTCGACAACTCCTTGTACTCACAAATTCCTTTGATATCTCCGATTCCTGCATTTCCGTCGCCTTGGCGATGCCCTCGAAAGGGTTGAAGTCCAACGTCGGCGGTAGGTCTGATGAGGATGGGCCAGGAGCCTTGAGGAAGTGCTGGAGGAATTCATCGACTTCGAGTCGAACGGCCTTGTGTGCCATGTCTTCGACAGCAGCGGCACGGTACTGGTTGTTTCCACGGCGGTACTCAACTGCAAGAGAGCACTGCGACGATGTGATCTCCCGGTTGCGGCTGCTGAAGCTTCCACTGCGAATGGGGGTTGAATGGAACTTAGGGTGGTTCATGTCAGTCAAAAATGGCTAAGACGAGAAAGATGAAGAGAGGTGCTAACAGAATGTTCCTGGAGAGGGGGTATATATGGGGGGAAGGCGAGTGGCTAAGGCTTGCAGGTTGTGGCCGCAATTATACTCGAGAGCAGGCCTCACGAACGGTGGAGCTGCGTCATGCGGTCACTACACGTGCGTCACAACGGAACTATTCGCATAATCGCGTACCAATATTTGAGACAAAGGAAACGCAACCGAATGCGGAGGACAAAGGGACACAGTGCAGTCACGGTTGAACGTTGAAGTGAAGCCAAGGAGTTGAACGGCTGAGTTGCCTGATTGGGCCCTGAGCGCATGTGTCGGCAAAGCCCGGTTGCTCTGATTGACGCCGAACCTTTCTGAGCGCCTATCAAGTCCGTACGACTCGACGGCCAGTGTGGCTCACTGCTGACTATCATCCAGATGATGCTTTAGTCCTCATTGTAAGTCGTTCGTGACCTGATACTGTTGTGTTTGACCCTGAGTTAGTATTCTGACAAGTACTTACTTCCAGCACTTGATGGCGTGTTACAGCGCTTTTCACAGCGCTTGTCGCGCGGCCCATTCGCGCGAATTGCGCACACACTCCGCTCCCTCCGACCGTCATCTCAGGATGCCTATATCTCCTCAACCGCTGCACATCTTCGCTTGAAAATCACATATTCTTACTCTGGATAACGCTCCGCAGGGCATGGTACCGATTTCGAGACGATCTAAGGACTTCTCAAAATCGGCCTCGTACGGACTGCACGTCAACGGAGGCGGCCGCTGGTACTCGACACGACCGCTGAACAACTGTGGAAATGGCACAGGAGGGGATTATGGATGCTGGGTGAGGGCATGGGGTACGTTATACATACATATTCACGTAGATAGCACCCTCCTCGCCTGTCAAGACAATGCGCCTTCTCATCCGGTACTGTTGCACTACCTGAAACATCGACATGATCATGGCCAGTCTTCCCATCTGGTCTTGCTGGTTGTAGAGACCCTTCAGGTACAATAATCCATCTCAAAAGTCCCTCTAAACTGTTAGAGGAGTTGTCCATCTACTCCTCCCAGTGACCCCAAACCACATCATTCCAGTCATCCCTCAAAACATTTTTCATGCGCGGATTGCATGTCAATAGATCATACTTGCCTCACGATAGCGTGTAAATTCACTGGAAAGTGTGTTTGTGATTGCAATGGGGCGGTATCATACACGACAGATAGCAGGTATTGAGAGCCAAGGGTCATCATGCAGACTTGTGCTTCTGCAGATCACTTCATACTTAGTGAGTACTTCCCTGCCCTCACCCAGCATCCATAATCCCCTCCTACGCCATTTCCAAAGTCGTTCAGCGGTCGTGTCGAGTACCAGCGGCCGCCTCCGTACGTGCAGTCCGTACAAGGCCGATTTTGAGAAGTCCTTGGATCGTCTCGAAATCGGTACCATGCCCTGCGGAGCGTTATCCAGAGTAAGAATATGTGATTTTCAAGCGAAGATGTGCAGCGTTTGAGGAGATATGGGCATCCTGAGATGACGGTCGGAGGGAGCGGAGTGTGTGCGCAATTCGCGCGAATGGGCCGCGCGACAAGCGCTGTGAAAAGCGCTGTAAGGGCCAACTTGAATGTCAACGTGGTGCATACTGTATGATCCTCACACGCGTGTCTCTTTGGCAGGACACAGTACTTACTCACAATGCTCAGCAACTTGACCCAATTTCATCTATCCGCTAGCAACTGAACACGCCAGGTTCGCATTGCATGCTAACTGGGACCCATGCGAGGTCTGGAATCCTGAAGATGACCATGTGTAGAAGCCCATCCGGAACCGTCTGCTCAGACTCTAGCGCATGAGTATGTTCACCCAAATTCGCGCCGGTCCATTGCCATCGGTCTCCGCTCGAGCATCAGGCCCTCGGAATGTTGTCCGTGCCAGAGCGCATTTGCGCCTGCGTGCAGGAGCAGCCCCCAATTTCAGGAAGCACTACCTAAGCACCACGAGCTCGCGTACCAGCGAAGCGCTTCTACGTAGAGCCTACCTATACGGTACGTTGATCCCACCACTCCTTGCGGCAGTATTGACGTCGAGTTCCCGTCCCCTTAGTACCCGCAACGTCCGAGCGCATGTTGGAGAAGTCTCTCACAACAACCTCGGACGTTATCATATACGACCTGGAAGATAGCGTACCACCTTCGCCCATTGACAAGAATGGCGCGAGAGGCAGACTGGCCCATTTCCTATCGGTCAGTACTTGTCAAACCCCTTGAAACAGCAAGTCGCGAGGAGTTCTGAACCAACATGCAGACACGCTCGTCGAACCTTCCTTCCCATGAACGCATTGCCGTGCGCCTGAATTCTAACTCGACGCCTTTCTTTGCGGAAGATATCCTGCAGGTGGTGAGCAAACTCGTATGGGGGGCCACTTGATGCTGATTGGTACTGGCTCTTCGTGGGGTTTGTCAGATGCGCCTCCCGTGTATCCGTACCCTGGTCCTACCCAAGGTTCACTCTGTGCAGGATCTCAATCAGGTCTCCGAAGAGATATTCCTTGCATACAAGGGACACCGGTTTCGAGCTCCAGATGGGCCGCCCGTTCAAATTGTCGCAAGCATCGAAAGCGCTAGAGCGATGTATAACCTGGGTCAGATTGCCAGTTGGCAGTCGACATACGGAGACGCTTTGGGCGGTAAGCTGGCCGCGTTGCTGGTATGTGCGACAGGGGTTGCTTGGCTGAGCCGACTCTGACCTTCGCCGCCACCAGTTTGCAGCGGAGGATTGTAAGCTTGATGCACGATGAGGCACAACGTCCCTGGAACTCACACGCTGCGAACAGATTGCGCAGACACGGGTATAATCCGCACGACATCGCGTCAAGAGTTGCTATACACACGCTCGCATATTGTTGTTGCTGCCAAGGCGTTCGGACTGAAAGCCATCGACATGGTAGCTCTTCCCAATGTTCGGATTCGCGAAGTCGTCTTTGATACCAGTGCAGGTCTGTGTGAACTACAAAGACTTGGATTACTTGCGAAACGAGTGCGAGGATGGCAGAAGGCTCGGCTTCACGGGCAAAGTGAGTAGTCGAGTTGTCTCCCGTCAAACAATGAATTTCTGAAGCATCGGACATCTCTATTCAGCAAGCCATCCATCCCAGCCAAGTCGACATCATCCAATCGACGTTTGTGCCTAGCTCGAAAGGTGCGCACACCTGTCGGCATCAGTTTTAGCTGCTGGCGATGCCCTCGTGCAATACCATTCTGATACGTACACCTTACGCGTGGTATAGAGATATTACGGGCCGCGCGCATTCTCAAGCTAATGGAGAAGGCGCACCTCTCGCAGAAGGGCGCGGCAGGGCTCGAGCTTGAAGGAGGTGGCATGGAAATGATCGATGCACCGATGATCAAGCAGGTATGTGCTATCACCCTCTAGTCACATGCAGCGGCGATTAAGCGAACTCTTGTGGACTCTGCAGGCGGAGAACGTCGTACGCATTGCCAAAGCCGCAGGCTTACCGATACCTGAAGTGGGATGAGCCGAGGATCGGATGGAGGAGGTCAACGAACGGCGCAGCACCCGTGACGCTGCAAGTGAAGAGGGCCATAAGCACATTCAGACTGATCCATAGTCGTGTACAACACAATGCGGCCAGATACGAACAATGAATCCCGACAACGACTGCAAGTCTGGAATTTGGACATGGCGCCCTTTCATAACTCGAGACGACACATGTCTACCTTCGTCCTATGCTTCACGGGTCCCGGGCTAGAAAGACCCGCGTACGTCGATTTCGTCACTGGCAGCCTCCCAGGGTCTTTCGTTTTCTTTCTTTGAATCCGTGTTTATTGCCCGGGAGGGCCGAGCAATATGGTAGGCAATGGCCTGCAGGTAGCTACAGTGTACGCTAGCGGGGTGGTAGGCTGTACGTGAGTAGGGGGGTGTGGGTTGGGTGCGGCGGTCGAGGCCGCCTCCCAGGGTTGATCTCCACGGTACTGTCGACTACCGGCCCACGTGTTACCAAGTGAGCACAGCAGGCTTGTTTCACCGCAGGAGTGCCACCATGCACTGGCATCTTGGGCCCTAGAGCGAGATCGTGCTTGTTGACCGCCTCGACCTGAGCCACACGTTTAGCCAAGACAAGACATGGAGATGATCTATGCCGCACTCACAAAAAGCGCCGAGATCGTCGATTCCAACATTTCCGCCGCGTTGGCAATGTCCTTGGACGGATTGAAGCTCAAGGTTGGGGGAGTGTCCGTAGAGGAAGAGCCAGGGGCCTTGAGGAAGTGTGCGACGAATTCCTCAACCCCAAATCTAATGGCTTTGTGCGCCATGTCTTCTACGATTGCTGCAAAGCATGGGTTGGCAGAGGACCTCGTCGCCTCCTCCAAATGTCCGGACGTCAGTATTGACGTGCAAATCTACGCCTGGGAGTGTCCCGCACCATAGACTTGTGAGTAAACACTGGCCTGGCGTATGGAATTTTAGTGCTTACCACCATGCACCTGCTTAGATAGATCATGTCGTGGCGAGGGATTGAACATCGACAACATCAGTAAAATACCACCATGTCTTTCTGGTCTCTGGCCTTCTTTGATCCTGTACGGTACCTACGTCTTATAGCACTGCTCCTGTAGGTTGTCTTACCTGACCTTTTCACTCTTCCGAATGCAGTCCGTATGCGCGAGCGGCAGGTGACTCAAGACTACTGGATAAGACGTCTGAGAGAGAGGAATAGATAGAGAGGGTTCAAGGTACAGTCTCGTCGGCGCCCAAAGAGCCGCTGGCCCTCGCCGCTTACTGGCAAGCTCACCAAACAAACTGGAACACTTTGCCAGTCGGTGCGACACTCTTATGATGTTGCAAACATGCTCTAGTACAACGAACAATCAAAGGAACCGTTCCCCAAACGTCGGTTGTTGTATGAGCAAGGGTTGATTCCAAAGTCCTCGCCTTGGCCTGCCAATGATCATGCTGACCCACATTGAGTCGCGAGGGGTCCTGAATTCTGCTATGACAGTCGCGAAAGAATTCGTTAGGCTAGTATGCGATCATGGGCTATCGTTAGAATGAGATCTCATGCGCATGATGGTCTACAAACTTGTTTACATAGAATCTACGAAAGACGTCCAGTGAATGCTCGTGTCCCACCCGATATGGAAGAAACTCGTCTCCCACTACGCCAATAAGATGTGCTCCACGTACTATCATATCAAGGTGAATGACGTCGTAGATAGGGCCTCCAGAAGCATCCATATCGGGTGTCACTGTCCACATCCCTGTATCGGGGTCGGGTTGGTCGCCATCGGGAGAAAACCAGCTGACAAGGGCACACGGATAGAGCGACCCCTGCAAACTTGAACGAGAAGAACATACGCACTCGGGCGACGAGCAGCCCTCGGAATCCAGGGAGTTCAGTATCGCCTGCCACATAGACGCAGTCGCGTCGAGCTGCACTGCCGCGCCAAGAGGCAACAGAGCGAATGCGTTCAGAACGCAGTCCTCGAGGACCGGAAGGATCGCTGGGGGCGTAGAACGAAGCAATGGCGGAGGGGTAGATTGTTACGCCTCCGTCGAAGATAGGGCACTGTTGCATGTTGATTGTGGAATCATCAGGTCGGCGATTAGGTGTGAGTTGATCATACAGGAACCGTCGGATCAGGTCCTGAAGGGCTGGGACTCCGATGGCATTGCCAAGATGGCGAACCTGCTTGGGATATCCCTTCGCTGCAACATGGAGGAAGTTAGCAGAGGTATGGATATAAGGACAGTGAAGCATCACACACCCGCGGTCTTGGATAGCACACACTCCGCCATCAGAGGATCTCGACCGTACAAGCCGTGCATGCTCGCAGAGTCTAGGTCACCACTGCCTCGTACTTGGAGCTCCTCGTCTTCATCCCGGGCCTCCGACTCATGCTCCGTGCCACCGAGTCCAATCGCCGGCTCGTCTTCGTCACTGCTCGTAAGCTCGTCCAGCTCGGTGTTGAATGTAGCGAGAGAGGTCACATTGCTGCATCGTCCAGTGGTTCCAGAACTGAGGGGCTGCTCATCGAGGGATGTTATATCCTGTTGCATCCATGACGGAAGGCGCGGG
The DNA here is from genome assembly GCA_000765035.1 of Trametes cinnabarina. Taxonomy (NCBI): domain Eukaryota; kingdom Fungi; phylum Basidiomycota; class Agaricomycetes; order Polyporales; family Polyporaceae; genus Trametes; species Trametes cinnabarina. The sequence continues at coordinate 306,439 of CCBP010000101.1, forward strand.
CAAGCGCCATCAAGCATATGGTGCGCCGTGTAGTGAACCTCGAGCGCCGCGAGCTTGTCTAGTCGCTGATTGATTAGGAGCAGCTGCCCCAGGGCATTATGGCGGCTCGAGCGGCGATACGGTTGCTTCACGGCGATGATATGCTTGGCTTCCATCATTGAAGAGCAGAGACCGTTCGGAGATGCGAACAGTTGGATGAGACGTCGATAGTGCTTGAGCGAGTGTTGACGAGGCAATGAGATGCCTGAGAGGCGGACGCCCGTGTCTTCAAAGATTGTACGCTCGCGATGGAAGCATGACAACGCTATGTCGATGTCTTCGAGTGTGCCATCGTCAAGGGTATCGCGTCGAACGAGGTAACAGAAGTCCAAAAAAGCGCGGATCGCGCGTACCATCTGTGGAGGTACATGTCCAGCGATGGCAGGGAGGAAGACCTATAGAAGACATCAGCATTGAGCCCCATTGTCGCACTCCAAAAGGAAGTTCATGAGTGAAGTGTACCTTCATGAGAGCTTTGGAGTCGTCTCCTGTCCACTGTTTGAATCCACGGCCTTCTGGAAAGCGTCGTAGACCAGGAAAGCTCGGAGCAGCTGCTATGCTGCTCGCATTCATGGGTCAGAGCTGCACATCTGTAATACAGGCAGTGAACTGAGCTCACCGACGGTCAATGTCAGCCATGATCACAGCGGCGCCGGTCTTCCCATGCCTAAGGACCAGGTATTCCTCCACCCACGTCACCAAATGGTCCTTAAACGTTCCCTTGATGACCTGATGGAGCAAGTCCGGTGAAAGCATCTCGTAGATGTCCGCGCGGGGAAACAATTCTGTGAATGGCTGCAGTATACCAAGAGCCACATCAGTCCGACTTGTCACCACCAGTGGTAGCGGAGCTGAACATGACGTACCTTCAGATCACCAACCACGCCATAGTCGTCCCAAAGTGTGCGCAGATCAAACGTGTCACGTAGCGCTTCTGTATGTTGCTGGGATCTGCGTGTCGCTGGGCCTGTATCTAGGTTGTCTGGCGGTGCAGTGCATCTGGAGGCAAGTTGGGAGAGAGCAAGTACTTAATGAGACGAAACCTTCCAATATAGTAATATACTGTGATCACCGCACGTACCGGGCACACCAGCCTTGCACAGTACAAGCTAGCAGGACCTGTTTGGGATAATCGGCAATATATGGCCCTAGACTGAAGACAACACGACGGTAATGGCCATCCGCACAGCGCAGCACCTCATAGGTAGTCATGCTTTGTCGCAGGGGATCAAGGATCACCCTCAAGGATGTGTGAAAGAGCTCGCGGCGGAACTTCCTAAATGTTGCATCATTTTGGTGATGACGCTCAGCTATACGTTAAAGACAGAGACATGATCATGGTTAGTGATATACTAGTAGACGCACAAAGCATTGCGTACATACTCTTCGGGATTGCGAGAAAGCCGATTAGTGTGATTGCGTTGCGGTGGGAACGCCGTACGTTGTTTCGCACTCCACCATTGCTCAGGTAGAGAGGGTAGTACTCGTTCTGTCCAGTAGCTACCGACACAGTAGTTTTGTCGCTACCTAGGATCAATGTGAGCAATGCGGCGCCATGAAGATCCGGGTCTTCAGCAAGGAGATCCTGCAGACCAATTGTTACTGAGCTTACTGGAAGGGGTTGACCGTCATGATGAACTCACCGCTTCATTCCAAGCCCAGTCACCAGACATGAAGTCCCGATATTGTCGTTTGTCGCCTTGTACATAGATGCGCTTTGGGACCCAGTCAATATCATCAGCGAAGTCAGGATTGCTGTATTGGTTCAACAGCGCTTGGCGTGGATCACGGAACCAGACCTCGTACTCTCGGATCATCCATGACGGCATAGCACCTGTAGGGAGAGGGCCGTTGTATGTCACGGAGAACGTCTGCCATGGAACGTCCCCTTGCGGAATGTCGTCAATAGTCGCGTAGAGATGCTCATGATTGGCAAATGGGGGGTCACAGCCTTCGGGTAAGGTCGCTGCCCAGAGCTGCATGAGCTCATCAATCTTCTGGCCGGACATCTGAGCGCGTCGGTATAAGAACCGTCCTATCTCGAATTGGACGCGGGACTCAAAAGGGCGATACTCTG
>CCBP010000102.1:0-56266 GCA_000765035.1 Trametes cinnabarina
TGAGACGTTTGACCCTCCGGAGGTGATTGATGCTGCTAGGTTATGCGGTCAATTCGCCTTGGCAACACTCCCGGCACTTGATGCAAGAGGAGCGCTATGGATCACGATCTCCCTATGCCATGTAAGTCTTATGCAACACCTCATCGTCCGCTCGCCGCTTGAACTGCTAACGCTATTGGCAGACCGAAGAGGAGCCAGATATCCTCAACTCCACAGATATTCCAAATCTAGAGCAACCGTAGCGGATGCTGGAGATCACATGTTGTTTTTAGGTGCGGTACAAGCGCACAATTTTCTCATGAGTACAGCTTACATGTTTCAGAAGCGAACACACAACCATCAAGACATGGCACAACCATCAAGACTTCCTGCACATGCAAGGCGACATCCTCCGCCTCTTTCCCTCTCCTTTCCCTCTCCCGCTCATTCCCCTTCTTCAAACCACTGTACCCTGTCACTCATCCCGATCTGCGGTCCCAGCGGTGGCCTCTGAAATGCATGGCTCTCAGGGATTGGAAGCTCAATGCGATCATCTTGCAGCTCAGCGAGCAAACTGCGCCGTGCTGGCCCGCTGGCAGCATGCCGTGTTCTGTGTGCCCTTGTGGGTAAGAGCCATCCCTCAGTGATGTCCGCGTCTCCGTACTGATCTCCCTCGTCATCTTGATCCCTACCAAGCATTGTGCCTGCATCTGAGCGGTTTGCATCAAAGCCCATTGATGCACCACTATCAAGGCCTGCACCCCTGAGATTGGTGTGCCTGTCATCCATCGCGCCGTCTGCCCCATCCTCGTCACGGTGACCATAGTAGCTATCGTCCTCGTCCGCGTCCTCATTTCCACTTGTGTCGCTCCTTCTGTATTGTCGGCGTTGATATTGTCCATCAACACCCTCGTTGTTGTCGTCATCCTCCTCCTCTCCGTCCCCACTGCCAGCTGTAAGCGTGTTGCCAGGGGCTGTGATGCGCCGTTGCCACTTTGACCTAGGCTGCAGCTGAAGCCAGTTTTCGTCCACCATCGTCCTCGGGATCATCGTCAAGGCCCGCTCAGGAGCCCCACTAGGGTCAAACTTGCGTCCCCTGTCAAGCATTGGCAGTTCTGTATCCTTTCCAACTCCCCGCACACGTCGATGAAACCACCCTCCTTGCTTCTTCCTTGGTACTCCGAGCTGACCACTTGCGGGTTGGACCTTCGCGCCCCGGTTCTTGCGCGCCCGGTAAACCTCGCGGTCAATGCGCTCTATGACGTCGACCTCAAACTGTGTTCCAACTTGGTAAGTAAGTCTCTGTGCTGTAGTGAGACGTCTTACCTCAGGAATGCGATATCGAGGTGGCCGGCTAACCCACGCTTTTGTCTCTGTCGCAGTTGACTGATACATCTCATCCTCGCTGGCTGGATCAACAACACTTGCACTTGCTTCACGGTTCCACCCTCCTGCATCATCTGCTGCGCCCTGACCTGTCGACTCATCGGTCGAATGATAGCGCCAGTCATCAAAGAACCAGTCATACTCCTGACCCGTGAGTTCAGGCACCTTGGCGCGAACTTCCATCCGCTCAGCACATTTCTACAGATGTAATTTAGCCTCGGTGAGCTTCCCAGTGACTTGGAATGATGCCATACATTACGTTTGCGTGCAGCTCTGCGACGCTTCTGCCTTTTCTTCTCCTGTTCTGACTCCCCCTTTGCGCTGTCCTTGACCTTCGCCTTCAGGCTCTCCCAGTACACGAAGACGTAGTGCTGCAGCTCATCAAGCGGGATTTCCAGCAGCTGCTCAGCGTTCTTCTGCTTAGAATACTTCGAGCCATGCATCCGAATCTTCTCGAGGATCTCCGGTACCCAGCCACGTAGGTTCTCAACCCAACCCTCCCATCGTGGACGTAATTGACGTGGCTCCCTGGTCCAGAAGACACCTAGGGGAAGCTCGTTCTCGGGCGGTGTATCCGCATGTGTGATGCCCATCAGATGTTGCATCACACTATGGACGACTGCCTGCCCACACATGTATGAACTTCCGTGACTTTCTTATGGCAAGTTGAATATTTAGCTCACCTCAAGGTGGGTATCGCGCTTTTTCTTCACAGGCACGCTTGGCTGTGGATCCTCAAAAGTGGCTCGGGTCGCTCCAGTAAGCTTGCCTTCCAGTTCGTCAACCTTGCGCCGGAGAAACGGAATCTCGTTGTTCACTGCATCTCCTAGGACATCGTACACCTCGGATATGTCTTTGCGAAGGGTTAACTGGTTGGCCATGAGCATCTCAAACCCGTCGTGAAGCTGGAATATCTTGCTGTCGAAGGTACGGGTCTGCTCATCCATTCGCTCTCGAAGCTCACGGTTTTCGGCCTGGAGCTGTTGTATCGCATCCATGAGAGATTTCGGGACGCCTTGGCCACCTATGAGCTGCACATTTCCAGTCCGCACGCGCTGAGGTCCTTGTGCACCCGCGACTGCCTGCCCTGTTCGCATGTCGTCTGTTCCGGGCATGCGGCCCTCAGGGATGTCTTTACGGAGCGGTGTGTTGTTGTGGAGCGACTCGGACTCACTCATGGCGCGGGAACGTGACATAATCGCAGAGTGAGCTGTTGGACTCATACCGCGGGGTAGCGGGCGTCCTTGGAAGGCTGATGCTGAGGTGATGTTTGGTGTCTGCTTTCCAGGACCTCCAAGCTCGGCTGCTGCAGCGGATGACGTCCGTGAACCGCTATTTGACTTTGAAGCCCTCACGATCATTGGCGACATCGTACGACCTGTGGACGAGGACGAGGAGCTGAAGCCCGTAGGCGTGGCTTGGCGGGACTGGGACACCGACGCCAACTGTGGCACCTGGATCACTGGATACCTAGGGCAAACCAGGTGCGCGATCGTCAGCAAGTCCAGCTGCATGGTATACTGACATTCTTACTGCTGAGGGCTTGGAGAGGTACCGCCGGAGCCTTGGTTTGTGTTCCGAAATGGGTTGATGAACCCTCCGCTGACGGCGGGTGGTGGTGGTGTTCCTTGAGCACTGAAGAGCGCGGCATGTAAGTCTACCCCACAATGATTTTTTTGCCAGAGCTTCTTACACCGTTGCAGATCTCGCGCGTCCGCCGTCTCGTTGTGGTGACTTTGCTCGCCCTTTACCCTTCAGCAGCGAAAGGTTCGACACCGCATTCTGTATATCTTGACCCTGCGCGTGCCCGGCCTCTGCGTACTCCTCGAGGCGGCTTCTCTTTGCGTGTTCGCGCCCTGCGCCATCCTCACTGTCTTGCGTGCGCTTTTCGCCAGTTGCGCCAGCATCGCGTTCTGCCGAGCGCAGGTCCGGATCCATTTTGCAGGCCTAGTGAGAGGATAGAAGAGAAGGAAAAGTGCCGAGACCTCATACACATGCGCAACCATTCAAGTTGTCGGCCTCCCTCTCCCTAGAATTTCACCATCGTGAGCTTGACAAGTATTCTTTGATGTTTGCCGGACGTCACTAACTTCCTTTCTCGTAGACATGATCTGCGCTCCCCGACGTATCGTAAATCATGCAATTTGTCACTCTCTGAACCTTCACATCCTTCAGTTGGACTAGTTTACATTTACGAGAACATATGGGACTGGAGCGGATAGAGCTAACATGATTATGTGTATCATGCGCTGGACTATTTATCACTCTGTGAGGGCCTCCGGCGAGGGAGCTCGCACGATGCATCGGGGTCAGCAAGTGGTCAGCAGTACTACCAAAACAGGCCTGAGCGCCACTGACATATCCTGGCCTTGTACTCCCACGAATTCTCACCGTATATCCTCGGGCTAAGCTTTGGATAAACGACCGATACACGACTCTGCCCCGAGCATAGGCGCAAGGGTGTACTTAGAGGATATCCCCGGGGCATTCCGAGCATCCAGAGCATATCTGCGGTCAGATATCCTCTTTTGATTTGCGGTGAGAGAGAGACGTATCGTAGCTGGCGGTCAGGCCCGGAACCAGCCCAAAGTTTCGGGTATATACCTACGAACGTTGTCTACTGCACAGGCGCAGAGGGCAACAACCACAAGCCTTTGACTGGAAGACGAGGCTTGGGGCAACACTTAGCCGCTGCTTAGGAGCGGGTGTATGGGAGCATGTCCCACATCTCCCAGTCGTGCTCGGCCTTGATCGCTCGGCCGCCCTCCACCCCTTCCGCCCAACCAATGTCTGGGTTCAGTAAAATTGGGTAATATACCTTTCCCTCCTCGCCAGCCCAATCGAAGTCGACCAGCATCGCACCAGTTATGATCTCGACAGGATTCTCGGGATCTCTGCGGACAGGTATGATGTTCGGCCTGCGGATATCGCCATGCACGAGCCTCTTCGCGTGAAGCACCTCTAGCGCGGTCTTGACGTCTTCCATCATCCTCGGCAGGAACGGGCGGGTCACGTATGGGCAACTGGCAGCAGTTTGATTCTCCGGCAGGAGCTCCATCACGACCATCGTCACGCCGCCGAGGAGACGCACACACGCATGCAGCTTCGGCGCAAGAGGCGGATCGTGCTCGGCTAGGACACGGTGTGCGGCCTCGCCGTACCGGAAGGCGAACTTGACAAGGACCTCTTCGCCGTCGCCGTCGAGACGAGCACGAAAAAGCCGACGCCTGAAGTTGGTCAATGAAGGCCGAGCTGAGTGTTTCCACTCCGTCAAATCGAGTCGATCGAGAAATTCGAGCGACGACAGCAGCTCGCGTGCGGAGTCGTCTGCGGACGTGGGCCGAGGGAGCAGATGCTTGGGTGGCAACCATAGGTCGTCTCGAGGATCGGGAAGGTTCTTGTACCACTCCGTCAGTTCGACAAGAGCGCTCCTGATGGCCTTGAACACCTTGGCAGCATATTCGACGCGGGCTTCTTCATCCGGATCTCCACCAAGATATATGTAGTCCGTCAACGGTTGCACAATGCATATGTCGGCCAGGACAGCGCCAAAGAAACGTATATGTGGTCCGCAGACGGAAATCAGTAACGTGGGGCAGCATGACGCCCCGCGGACCATTGAGTACTGCAAGAGATGGTTCAGCGGATCCTGCGATGAAGGAGGACCACGACATACCTCGTCTCGTGAGACAGCGTGCTGGTACAAGGCAGCGAGCTGGACATCTGCCAAACCGCCCACACCGAGTTCGTTCTTGAAGTTGATACAGGCAGAAATGGCTGCACGACGCTCGCCACTCTGTGCCAGCAACGGCACTTTTGTGTGACCGTAGATCTGACAAAGATCAGAGGATGGATCCGTGTCCTTGAGATCTTCGCCCAGTTCGAACTCAACAGCAAGGAGGCTCTCGATCGCCGGCAGCATGGCGTCCATCCTCTGTACCTCGTTGCCAAAGATCTCGCACGCGGTACCGAATAACTGGCCGGTTTCATCCAAGTAGTTGAAACTCAAGTCGTTGCGGACGTCAACCGTATCGAGGTTGTTCAAGCTCTCCCTCAGACGCGCGAACGCCGAGTGGTAGATGGTGACGGGGGGTAGCCGATCGGTCCCCTGGACGTCCGTTGTATAAGGCATATCTACGGCAGTCGGCTTCAAAGTCTTTGACGCTGCGAGCGATTGTGAGAGGGGGAGGTGCCTCCCGCAAGCGCATCACGACCCGATCGTGCACTGCACATGCGTCAGCTACGTCCGAAGCGAATAGGGACTGAGGCCGGGTAACTTACGTTGTTCGATGATCGTCCTTTCCCTTTGGTCCTGCAAGGATAGAGCCCACTCGCAGATTTTCAGTTCGAAGTGCAGATGATTTGGAATCTGAGGACCCAAGTTGTCGGTAAACCAAGTGCCATGCTTCTTATGCGGGTCGTAGTCGCGTATGAGCTCTGGCAGGGTTTTCGGATCCGCCACAGGCAAGGGCTCGTCCTAGCAATGGTCAGTAACTGATGGAAGCGCTTTGAGGTAGTATCTGGCAACTCACCAATCGAAAGAGTGTGAGATCCGCTTTTATCAGTTGTGGCCACCGTTTGAGGATTCGCTCACTGTACGCGGCCCATATCCTACCTATCACTTCCCATATGGTATCAGTTTCCGGAACGTCGAGACTTATGATACAGGTGTCGGGGTCGATGAGTTGATTGAAGCAGTGAACTAACATCGGGAGTAGCGACTGCGGAGTTGGAATCACGTTGTAGGAGGTGTCACTATGTCTACGTCACCCGTAACATCCCAATCACGGCGGACACCCAAGAATATGGTGGCCAAACAATTCCGGTACATAAGGTGCACTCAAATTGCTTTCTTTACGACCTACTTTATTTCGTCATAGCTAATGAGTTGCTGCGCGTGACGCAAATGGGTGGCGCGAGAACACCGTCGCCGTCAAGCCGTCGGTCGGCGACACCGGGGGCCTCCGCACACACGAGCTGTTGCCCGAAACGTGTGAGCTACCGTTTCCCTCAATGTACAACGCTGTTTTCATTCTATAGCGATAGGCTGTAGACGACTCGGCGGCAACGGCGGCCTCGCGCCACCCATTTGCGTCACCCATCAGCAACTCACTAGCTATGACGAAATAAAGTAAGTCGTAAAGAAAGCAATTTGAGTGCACCTATAGTCGAACAAGAACTTTACCAATGTCACAGATATGCACATGGTGTCATATCCACTACTCTGTGTCGCTCAAGGTAACATAGTACACGACTATTAAGCAGACAAAGCAAACATGTGATCTGTTTCGCTGCAATAGTCGCCACGTATGCGGGACAAACATTTTGTCTGAAATACACCACATAAGCTGCACATAGTCATGAGATAGGTTGACTCTCCGTTCGACTATGTACCAGATTTGTGCAGGCACAATATTAGTCCGGAATGCCCGCCGTGAATGCGGATAGCTTCAGTAACGCGCTGTTGTCGTTCTCTCAGACGAACCAGTTCAAAACACCATCTCCGTCTATGCTAGGCCTATGCCTTGCCGTCCTCGGGCCCGCGCGCTCGCGCCGCGCCGCTTCTCGTCTGTACCTTGTCCTCGTTGTAGCGAATCTCCACTCTGACGAGTGTCTATAGAGAAACGTGCGACGAACTGGACCCTGGTGCAGCGAACTGAACCCTGGTACTGTTTTGGGACGCGTGCATAGATTTCCGGGCTTGCAGCACGATGTCAGAAGAGTGCGGAAGGGCAGTGACGGTGAGGAATAGGTATCATCGCGCCGCCAGGAAGTTCGCATAAGGAAGGTGGCAAGGTGCACTATGTCTCACAGCTTGTAAGTACGAATAGCTAAGATTGCGGCCCCTTTGAAAACGTGGAGAACTTCAAAAGGCGGCCGTGAACCCGGCCCGGTTATCCACATGTTAATGAGCGTGACTAAGTGATGTATCGTAGCCACCGGTCCATCCTCGCACTAGCATACTAATAGGGCACATCAGAACGTCTGCTTAGGGGGCACAATATCATAGCTGGCGTTGACCGTTGGAACGTTGACGATCGTCATGCCTTTGAGTAGAATCGTAATGCCGGCCCATTGCGGGTATATACCTGGTGAACTACGCAGATCTAGATTGCAACATGCACAAGCGTTTGACTGGAAGATGGGTCTTGGGGCAACCCTTCTTTGCTCAGGAGCGGGTGTACGGGAGCATTCGCCACATCTCCCAGTCATGCGCCGCCTTGATCGCTCGACCGCCCTCCACGCCTTCCGCCCACCCGATATCTGGGTTCAATAAAATCGGGTAATACACCTTCCCCTCCTCGCCAGCCCAATCGAAGTCGACCAGCATCGCGCCGGTCATGAAGTCGTCAGGATCTCCTACGGCAAGATCTCTATAGACAGGTATGATGTTCGGCCTGCGGATATCGCCATGCACGAGCTTCTTCGCGTGAAGCACCTCTAGCGCAGTCTTGACGTCGTTCAGCATCCTCGTCGGGAGCGGGCTGCTCGTGTAGGGGAGACTCGCAGCTGTGTTTTTCTCCGGCAGGAGCTCCATCACGACCATCGTCACGCCGCCGAGGAGACGCACACACGCGTACAGCTTCGGCGCAAGAGGCGGATCGTGTTCGGCTAGGACGCGGTGTGCGGCCTCGCCGTACCGGAAGGCGAACTTGACAAGGACCTCTTTGCCGTCGAGACGAGCACGGAAGAACCGGAGCCTGAAGTTGGTAAACGACGGCCGCGCTGAGCGTGACCACCCCGATAGATCAAACCGATCAATGATTTCGAACTTCGACAGGAGTTCGCGCGTGGAATCGTTTGCGTACGTGGGCTGAGGAAACAGATACTTGGTTGGCAGCCGTAGGTCGTCTCGAGGATTGGGAAGGTTCTTGTACCACTCAGTCAGTTCAACAAGAGCGCTCCTGACGGCCTTGAACACCTTGGCAGCATATTCGACGCGGGCTTCTTCATCCGGGTCTCCACCAAGATATATGTAGTCCGTCAACGGTTGCACAATGCATACGTCGGCCAGGACAGCACCAAAGAAACGTATATGTGGTCCGCAGACGGAAATTAGTAACGTGGGGCAGCATGACGCCCCGCGGACCATTGAGTACTGTAAGAGAAGGTTCAGCGAATCCTTCAAATGCAGGAGGATCATGACATACCTCGTCTCGTGAGACAGCGTGCTGGTACAAGGCAGCGAGCTGGACATCTGCCAACCCACCCACACCGAGTTCGTTCTTGAAGTTGATACAGGCAGAAATGGCTGCACGACGCGAGCCACTCTGTGCCAGTAACGGCACTTTTGTGTGACCGTAGATCTGACAAAGATCAGAGGATGGATCCGTGTCCTTGAGGTCTTCGCCCAGTTCGAACTCAACAGCAAGGAGGCTCTCGATCACCGGCAGCATGGCGTCCATCCTCTGTACCTCGTTGCCGAAGATCTCGCACGCGGTACCGAATAACTGGCCGGTTTCATCCAAGTAGTTGAAACTCAAGTCGTTGCGGACGTCAACCGTATCGAGGTTGTTCAGGCTCTCCCTCAAACGCGCGAACGCCGAGTGGTAGATGGTGACCGGGGTAGCCGATCGGTCCCCTGGACGTCCGTTGTATAAAGCATATCTGCGGCGGTCAGCTCTGAAGTCTTTGACACTGCGAGCAATTGTGAGAGGGGGAGGTGCCTCCCGCAAGCGCATCACGACCCGATCGTGCACTGCACTTCGTCAGCTACGTCCTAAGAGAACAGGGACTGAGGCCGAACAACTTACGTTGTTCGATGATCGTCCTTTTCCTCGGCAATGATAGAGCCCACTCGCAAATTTTGATTTCGAATTGCAGATGATCAGGAACCTGCGGACCCAATGTGTCGCGGATATGGAGAGAATGCTTCTTATAGGGATCGTAGTTACTCATAAGTTCGCGCAGCACGTCTGGATCTGTTACAGGTAACGGCTCGTCCTAGCGATGTCAGTGACTGTGCCGATAACTTTGTGGCACGGCACAGGCTCACCAGTCGAAGGAATTTCAGGTCCTCCTCCTTCAACCGCGGCCACCGTTTGAGGATCCGCTCACTGTACGTCGTCCATATCCTATGCCTCGCCTCGCGGATGGTATCAGTCTCTGCGGCGTCGAGACTTATGACACAGGTGTCTGGGTCGATGAGTTGATTGAAGCACCGGAGTAACATTGTTAGCAGCTGATTGTGGGTTGGTATCGCGTTTCGTCAGTAGCGACGTGTCGCACTGGACCGGCGTGGCTACTAAACAGCGGCCCTGACGAGTGTTGATACGCGCAACGATGTATAGCAGAAGCCAGTGCTTGTATAAGACGCGCAAAGCAATGCCAAGTAACTGAGTGACTGAGGGGGACTCAGACGGTCGCGTTGAGGATATATCGCCCGGAGTGGTTGGCAATGTGGTGAGAGGTGATTCGGTGACAAATGGTAAATACTCAGAACTTAGTGAATACATCTGCGTTTACGTACATATCCAGTCCGGAATTTTTAGTATACCTGATTTGGCTGGTATACTATGAGGGGATCCCTTGTTTCAAAAATCGAACCACGATTTGAGCTTGCTCGCAGATTCTCGCTTTCGGAGTTCTAACTGAATACTGACTTCGTTCCCAAACTCCCACTTTACAGGTATTTGCATATCGATGTAGCGGTCTCGATTTTTTGCACTACAAGGAAATTGGCCGGCATCGCGGCAGCACCGCTACTGTGCTACCTACCAAAGGTTCCCATCAGGTCGGAACACCAAAGTCAGGCTGCGTGAAGGACGGAAGGGGACTTCTCAAGGGGACGCCGAGATGCCGATCTAAGTCCGCTTGTAGCGCAAAAAATCGAGACCGCTACATACATCGATATGCAAATATACCTGTAAACCAGCCCGAGTCTGCGCTCCGGCGCCGAGCCGGACGGTATACAGTACATAGGTATCTACCCAGTAATAGTCACGGAGGGTTAGTACTTATGCCAATGATAAGCTTTGCTGATAACGCAGTACGGTATCATTCGCATGCTATGCCAGTACACACGCAATACCAGATTTTGCGACAGGGTCGTCCGCCACGAATATCCCGTGAAGTTACAGTTAGCTGAAATTTTCGGCGTATATCCGCTGTGCAGAAGGTCACGTGCTAGGCGGCGGGAGGTAGAGTCCTTAGTCCACGCACGATGTGGCGACTGCCTGGGGATTCAAATTTGCCTTCCTGGCAACTTGCTTTCACCCGGGGGGAAGGAATAATGACACACAAGCCCCATACTGTTAGATGCTGCCATGAGCGAGCAGATGCAGGGGTGCGCACGGCCTTTCAGCCTGAAGACACCGGTGCTCTATTGTATATGCAATCGCCTCGCATAGTGTATTGTGGCCTCGTGTCGGGGTAGCGCACCGTAACTTGAGTCCTGGTGCAAAATTGTGGACACGGAACAAGGACACTACCACAATGCCCCAATTTGACTTGTTCAGTCGTGACACTGGGGCGAGCGCCGACACCCTAAGTAGTAAGTGTGTACTCCGCAGTTGGAAAGCCAGCCGCTATTGTCTTGACCATTCACATTCTGATGCCAGACATGATAGCTCTGCCTTCTCCTATTGTGTTCCGCATTACGTGCTCTCTGCCCCATCATGTTTGGCAATCACCACACCGGCCCCGTGTTGCCATTCATGTTGTTCTTGTGTATGAAGCGCCCTGCGGCCAACTGGACCCCCGCAGTTCTATTGTGTCTCACGCAGCCAACCTGGACGCCAGCACATCAGCACATGAAGATGAGAAGACATCGCTACAGGACTGCATATATAAGTACGGTACCTCTGGATCTCTTGCCAAAACTGCATCTCATCTTTGCATCCTTATTGCGACCCATCTGGTGAAGTGTCCACTCTACTGCGCTAAGCTATGCCCCTTGCTGCGTACACCGTGCTCATCAACCCTTATGGTGCTGTCATCTACCTCAATGCCGAAGAAACAGACACTGCCTCTGACGTGCTGAGTAAGTTTTGGAAGGAATGGGGAGACCGAGTCGAAGAGCGGTTCCCAAAGCTTAAACGGGCGGAGGTGAAGTTGTTGCGGCTGGTGGGTGTTTGCCAGTGTCTGCGAGCCTCATGCATAGCTATTAACCGGACATTGTCAGTTGGAACCACTAGATTCAACATTCGAGGACCAGGTGTCTGCGCAAATGAGAAAGTATGATACTACGAAGAAACAGACCCTACGCCCGCACGATGTCATAGGGCCATACGACCCCGATCATCTCACCTTCGAAATCGCGGCACATCCTTGGGTTCTAAGCTTGGGACATAAGAAGAACACCGTCGCTGAGGATCGTAAGTCCGACTAGGTCATGGGGTATTGGCCATTATCTAACATTAACACCAGTGCACGACGGCATGGTCCAACGTATACGTGAGGCACCCAGTCCCTCCCAGATTGCACGTAGCATCCACACCTACAAAGCCGAACATGAGAAGGGAGCTTTGTTTTACAACGGCCGGCCACTTGAGCAGTCGGCGGCGCCAGTGTCCGTCTACAATCTAGCATTTGCAAAGATCCAGGAGAAGCTGAACAACTTGAACGAGATGAATATTCGCGCGGAGGTTACTTCTTTCTATCTCGCCGGCATTTCCCAGCTCTTTCGTGACGCTTGCGAGCTCTATGACGACGAGAAGGCGCGCGAACAGGTCGTAATGAACCAGATCCGTAAACTCCTCGAAATCAGTTTTGAGTTCCGCCATGATATCACGACTGCTGGGCGTTCAGCGAAGGTGACACAAGCCGATGGAGTGCACTACGTACTGGTTAAGGAGCAGGGCCTCCTTGAGCGCGAGTTCAAGGCCATCGACTCATGTTTCGAGTTGAAGAACGAACTTGGTTTGGGGGGTCTACCGGACGTACAACTCGCCGTCACCTACGAAAAAGCAATCTCCCAAGACGAGGTACCGCTTCATCATCATCATGCAATTCATCATAGATTGACCTTGCGGTTCAGTACACAGCAATTCGCGCGGCCTCGTGCTGCCCTGCCGTCCTCATCAACGTCTGCGGGCCCTACATTCGCTTCTACGGTGCAGTGCTAGCTGAGGTCTGCATTGTCCAGCCTTTCACGGACTACATCTTCCTTGGGGGCGATCCAGGTGACGTGGAAGACCGTCTTGTGTATGCCGCCAAGGTCTTCGCGATATTCCGAGAGGGTCTCGCTGAGCTGAGGGATTGGTACGAGAAGCTCCATTTCCATGGCGATGCTATCAAAGTGTCCGAGCGTATCTTCCCGAGTCCGACTTACGCTGCCGATGCTCAAAGCGAGCTGCTCAAGACGCTCAGGTTCGTGGACAGATTCGACTACGGGGGATCACCCCCCACTGCCAGCGGACGCGCTGGTGTCGACCTCCGACGATCCCTCTTCCTTGCCAGTCTCAATAATCACGAAGTGCTGGTGAAATTCTGCTCCCGGTATGGAGAGAAGGCACACCGTGAGCTGGCCAAACGGAACCCGCCACTGGCACCCAAGCTGCATGCCTGCGTTCGTCTCGTGGGTGGTACCACCATGGTTGTCATGGACATTGTGCCGGGGAAGGTCACTGCCGCCAGCAAGCAGTACGCGAAGCAACCACTTCCGTCAGCCATGATCCGCGATGTTGAAACCGCCCTCAAGGCCCTGCATGAGAAGGGTCTCGTGCATGGCGACGTCCGACGCCCTAACATCATGGCTATCACCAGAGATGATGGCGTGACAGGGGCGATGTTGGTTGACTTCGACTGGGCGGGCGAGAATGGCAAGGTTTTCTATCCTATCATGCTAAACCTAGATATTGCTTGGGCCCAAGGAGTGCAGACCGGGCAGGCAATCAGGCCCGAGCATGATTGGTCGATGTTCAGAAACCTGGGCGATCCCCGACAAATCTGACCGGTAGTAATCGCACTGTACAAAGTATTCGAGAGTCGTACCCAAGCCTTGTCTTCTTATCAGTGAATTCGCCCTCGTTATCGACTGTCCGACAGGCTAGCGCTATGTATTCTGGACTATGTATCACTGGGGGACGTTACAAGGTCCGATGTTCCCGAGCGCTAACTATGTATATCGATGTACGAACTGCTGGAATCGCGATTGGCCCAGGATGAACCGGAACGGGAACTTGACGGAAGAGGCTACCAGACTCTCCTCTCTCGCTCATCCTCATTCATGGCTTCTCCTACTCTGTTCCTGGACTTCGTCGACCAGAACTCAGACAAGTTCATCTCGCGTCTCGGAGAGGCTGTCGCTATACCGAGGTGAGCACAAATGGGTGGCAATCACACAAGTCTGCACCTCAACGTGTCTTCTCGACCACAGTATCAGCGGGGATGGATCTCGTCGTCCAGATGTCTTCAGGATGTCTGCGTGGCTTGATGGCCAATTAAAGCAACTTGGAGTTACCACAAAGCTCGTCGATCTTGGCAAGCATGTCATGGATGGTCAGGAGCTCCCCCTGCCGCCTGCAATCCTCGGCCGCATCGGTGATGATCCCAAGAAGAAGACCGTATTAGTCTACGGCCATTACGATGTACAACCGGTACGTCTCAGGTGTTTAAAACAGTGGAGATCCAGGATAGTGTGGACATACGTGAATGAGTGGGAGCACGTATCTCCATGCACCAGAACGCGATACCTAACTCAGTAGTAGCCGTCACCATGCGCTCCAGTCTCGGACTATGACTGGACGAACGGCTTCCCTTGGAGTGCGTAGTCATAGCTACTAGGCCTGGAAAGTGTCATTCCCGGCCGTCATCGCGGGGATGCGAGCAACTCTCAAGAACCTATCTGGGTTCACAATACACTCGGTCCCGATGTCCTACCACATCTTATTTGCTTGGTGCTGTCTTGTATATAATACATCCACACTATTCCACGCAGGCTCGCACATTCTTTGACGCTTGCACTCCTCTCAGCATCAGCGAAAACTGTTTACCATGTAACAACCCATACTGATGCGGATGACTCAGGCGAACAAAAGCGACGGTTGGGACACGGAGCCCTTCCAGCTGGTCGTGGACGAGAAGACCGGCCGCCTCATCGGCCGTGGCTCCACGGACGACAAAGGCCCCATCCTCGGTTGGCTTAACGTCCTTGAGGCGCACAAGGCCCTCGGTATTGAGCTCCCGGTAAACATGCGCTTCTGCTTCGAAGGCATGGAAGAGAATGGCAGTGAGGGCCTCGACGACCTCATAAAGTCCGAAGTCGCCAAGGGCAAGGACGGTTGGTTCCATGGCGTCGACTGTGTCTGCATAGTACGTGATCTCTCATTCTCACTCTCGGCGGGATGATCAAGCAAATCGTGCGACCCAGTCCGACAACTACTGGCTCAACTCGCGCACGCCATGCATCACGTACGGTCTGCGCGGGCTCGTATATTTCAAGCTCACCGTTTCCGGCCCTGCGCGTGACCTTCACTCCGGCGTGTTCGGCCGCATGGTGCACGAGCCGATGACAGACCTGATCCAGCTGATGAGCAAGCTTGTCGCGTCGGACGGCACGATCCTTATTCCTGGCGTCGATGATATGGTCTCTGTCGCTGATGCGGAGGAGCGGTGAGCCATTCACATTTCTCAGCGGGCCAAGACGCGGAGCTGACATTGCGGGATGCGCAGGGCGATCTATGAGAAGCTCGACTACTCTGTTAAGGACGTCGAGGAGGCGGTCGGCGCGCCGATCACGCTCTCGGATGATAAGGTGTCTGTCATCATGGGCCGCATGCGCATGCCCTCGCTTTCCCTGCACGGTATCGAGGGTGCGTTCTACGGCGCCGGCGCGAAAACCGTTATTCCCGCGTCCGTCTCCGGCAAGTTCTCCATCCGGTGCGCATCACTCCTTCCTTGGTTACCCCCCTGTCCTCACAAATTGCCCGTGGACGTAGCATCGTACCTCCGCAAACCCCGGAGAAGATCGAGCCGCTGGTGGTGCAGTACGTGCAGCAGGAGTTCGCGAAGCTCAAGTCGAAGAACAAGCTTAAGATCGAGAACCTGCATGACGGCCGCCCGTGGATCGCGGACTACAAGCACTGGAACTACGAGGCTGCGCGCCGCGCCACTGAGGTGCGCATGCATCGCAGGTTCAGATCTGTAGTCTTGTCTGACAATGAGCATGATCCTGACAGGCAATCTACAAACGCTCTCCTGATCTCACCCGCGAGGGTGGCTCCATTCCGGTGACGCTTACGTTCGCGGAGAGCTTGGGCGTGAATGTCCTTCTCTTGCCTATGGGCCGTGGCGATGACGGTGCTCAGTACGTCGCGCTGTAGTACTTTCGCGGATTCACGAGGCTGACAATTATCCGTATAGCTCGACCAACGAGAAGCTTGACCGCTCCAACTTCATCGAGGGTGTACGTTTTCATTGCTCATTTTGCACGGTAGGCATAGCTGACATGACCAACCTTTTCAGAGCAAGCTTCTGGGCACCTACCTCTACGAGGTCGCCGCCGTCAAGGCGTAAATCCGCCGCCTCACAGCTGTTGTCTTGGGGTATCGGGGGACACTGAGCAGTAGTATGGTGATGGTAAATGTACGCTCGAAAGTATCAGGAGGTAAACACCAAATGTATAGATACACCTTGACCCGGGGTCTCGCGTGTGCTGGCGCTGCTTCAACTTGTGTTACACCACTCATTGCTTGCGTCACCCTGTGTCTGACTGAAGCAGGCATTGTCTCGGATCTGACCTCAAGACACTGAAGATTGTGTATTAGATTCCACGTTGTCCATCCGTGACATCGAAGCAAGATCTACGCGCGAGTCGGGTTGTACCGCCTGACGAGCAAAGGCATCTGCGGGTTGCCCGACGGGTCTCCACGCAACGCCGGCCGCTGCACGATTCCGTCCTTCTTCTTGATCTCTGAAGGAGGCACAGCGAGCTCAAATTCGAAAGCACGGACGAGCGTGAAGATGAGCGCCTTCATCCTGAGAACATGCGCGACGATAAAGTTAGCAGATAGCAACTTAGAGAGTCGAGCGGCGACAAAGGAGGGAGACACTTACTCTACGATGGAGAACCTGTAGCCGATGCATGCCCGCGGGCCGCCGAGGAAGGTGAGCATGTGCGCCCACACCCCGGGAATGCTGGAGATCGAGTCTGGCGGGTTCTCCCACCGCTCAGGTCTGTTTAGCAGAATTAGCATATCAGTAGGACCCTGCTGGTGGGCCCAGCGCACCGGAACTCGTATGAGTCTTCGCCCCAGATAGATTTCAACCTGTTCATCGTCTTGATCGGCACGACAATCGCAGTGTCCTTCGCAATTCTGAGAACGGCTGTCAGTCCTCCTTCAACCCGTCGGGCAATCAGGTGAAACATACGTGATGTGATCATGCACCTGCCCAAACCGGTCCGTGAACGGCTTGTCGAGCGGGATGATGTCGTCCTTGACCGGGACGCGCACGGACTCAGGCACAGGCGCGAAGAGTCGCAGGCTTTCGCGGACGACCATGTCCAGGTACGGGAGCGCGTTGAGCTCGTCCATGGTGGGGGTATCGGTATCGGTATCGGCAGAAAGCAGCTCCTCGCGCAGCTTACGCTGAACATCTGGGTATTGTGTGAGCGCGTAGAGGCACCATGTCGTCGCAGTGCTCGTTGTTTCGTGGCCAGCTACCAGGAATCTAGAGAAGCACTCATCAGTCGAACGCGTCACGGGTTGCGGATCTCCACCATCGACTCACGTCGGAACCTCTATTAGCGTCGACGGGGTCAGTATGAGAGTACGGATGCACTGGTTGGCACGCACGAGCAAGCACGTCCTCGTCAGACAGTCGCTGGCTATCCGGGATATCCGTAGCCATGTTGGCTTTGATGAGTAGCGTGAGGAGATCTCTCCCTTGAAGGCTCTGCCGACCGACGTTCGCGTTTTTCTTCCCGGAAGACTCCCGCAGGATCTCCGCCTTCTTCTGAGCGATGAGGTCCGAGCCGATGCGCTTCATTGCTTCCTTTGCATGGGCGATGCGCCTCGCGCGGGCATCTTTCTGTTGTGCTGTAAGCATCGCAGCGTCCCACCAGGCTGGTGATAGGGACTTACAATGACGCTCAGTACCGGGAAGAAGTTCTGCAGGATGAGCAGGACGGGTATCTTGTCGGGGAACGTGAAGATCTCCTCGAATGCCTTCGCGAGCGCGTTCGGCTTGCCATTCGGGTTGAGGGCATGAAACTCGTAGTTGAACCCTGCGACACATAGCTTTTATGAGCATTGACAGCGGAATCCTACATGGCATGATTCTTGTTTACCTGCAAGTCCAATGACATCCAGAGTCATCTTGCTGAGGCCGCGGACGACATTGAGGCGGGTCGGTTCGCCCTTCTCCTCAAGTTCGGCAGCCCATACGTCCCGAAGCTGGAAGCAGTTTCGTTCAGACAAACAGTATACTTGTACTCCGTTTTAGTAGATCTGTTGAATACCTCCATCGACTTCTCCACAAAGATTTCAGTCAGTTCACGAATCTGGGACGGTCCGAAAGCGGGATTCTACGATGTGCCCGCGTTAGCTTATATATGTGTTCAGAAAGGGTTGACGTGCTGACCATGACCCTGCGCTGGAGTGGTTGGAACGTACAGCGTTAACAAACCTGCTCAGCCCGCTCAGAATTCTCTTACCTGTTCCCTATGTTGGTCACCTATAGCACATCGTTAGCAAAAAACACGGAGGCGTTGCTTGCGAGTGCACTTGCCTTCTGCGATCAAAACCCCTGTATCGTGCCTGTCAGCCTGACTCAGAGACCATACCGACTTGAGACTCGACTTTGGCTTCAAGTTGTCTCACGTACCGTTTCCGAGGAGCCTGGAAAGGGTGCGTTGTGCTGCTACCGGCTTCTGATACAGAGCAGAATGAGTCAAGACATGGTTGATAGCACGCGTGTCTGTAGTCAGCAGTCGGGGCATCTGGTCGAAAGCATACCTTGAGTAGGTTGAAACCCCCTGCAATCGCGGGTGGAAAGAACGTACGTTGAAGAATCCTCTGTATGACAAAACATGGCCGAACTTGTCTATCCAATGGTCGTAAATGAGGGTATCCTCGGATCGACGCTTGTCATCGAGGTTCCCGTAAAACCAGCTCGAACTCCGAGGACCCTTGAGTTTGAGCAGCGGCGATGTGAATTGCCCTACGAGGAACGGCCGCAGTTTCCACAGGATACCTGCCAATACAGCGAGGACTATCCCGAGGGGGATTTGTGACACCAACGATAGCGACATACTTAGCGTACTAGTCGCGGCCCGAGTGTTTCAAACGTTTGGGATTCGGGGCGGCGAGGACGTCCTCGCGGTGCGGAGGTGAATTGCGGGATTCTTGGGTAGGACGACCCCCCAGAGATCTGGATACTTATACATTCGCGGTTCCACGCAGCCGGACTTACTATATGATTGCATCCGCCTGTCGTTCTCAGGAAAATCTTGATACATTTCTGTGTCAGAAGCTTCAGCTGACCTGCATTGTATCCGCAGGGCCCGCGACTCGGATGTAATACTAGTCCTTTTCATTGCCACAACCTGGCAGTATTGACGATAGGTGTCGTGCAGACGTATGCAAACCATCCCTATGTAAGCGTTCTTTATGTTCAGACGAATGACGGAAGAACAGGATATGTCCGAATGGTCAGGCGGCCAAGACCACGACATAGCCGGTGCCGCAGTCTAAAAGCACAGCA
This sequence comes from Trametes cinnabarina, assembly GCA_000765035.1. Lineage (NCBI taxonomy): Eukaryota > Fungi > Basidiomycota > Agaricomycetes > Polyporales > Polyporaceae > Trametes > Trametes cinnabarina. The sequence continues at coordinate 19,012 of CCBP010000102.1, forward strand.
CCCGACTCAGTATCGGAGATCTGTCGTGATGATCCAAGTGATCCGGGGAGTGGAGCTTGTGCAATACTGTATGGCTGCTGTCGTGAACAGTACTGAGTGACTATCCGTAAGGGTTTTGGATACCACTCTAGAAATTCCAAACCCCGGCAAAAGCAAATGTGGGTACCGGAGCACCAGGTTTTAAAACTCCGACATAAGTTCCAAAAGACGCTCCACACTTTCCTGACCTCGAGATTTGGAACGGGGGGGGGACCCCCTTTCCAGATTTCAAACCTGAGCTGAAAGACCTGCGTGAGGTCACGAAAGAAGCTTTCGCACGCCTCACCTGCTCGATTTGGCAGCAGCTGCGAGACCTGAGATCTGAGATCCCGTCGCGCTGCCAGCAGAGCGATCATCCTGGGTTGCTAACTCTAGTATCTATATTCTAGATCTTTGGTATCTAAAACAGCGCTCCTCGGGGCTACGGTTTGGTTCGACTAGATCTCGAGCGGGGCCATCACACATTTCAGGTTCCGCAATCTGGCAAATTCTGGCTCATAACGGTTACGGATAGTCACTCACTGTGTACTGTAATGAGTGGCTGGAAGAGAGGGTCTTCGGACTCAGGTTCACGCCACAGCCCGCTGCATGAATGTGTACCAACCAAGTAATTCCTCAAGCTACAATCCATATCAGATGTCCGAAAGCAAGCCTAATAAACGTCATTGCATAGCTCACGAACACTAAAGCAATGTAAAATTCTAGCTGGAGCTGCCATCAAATCAGCAGCGTGCGCACTTCAAGTTGAAGCTTCGAGTTGCACCACCCAGCGGCGGCTTGCAAGTCGTCGACACATGTCATATTGTTGGAACGTCAAACGATAGGGTACGCCATCTACGGTACCATATCCGGTTCACTTATGCATGATAGCTTACGGCGGCTCTTCGTCATGCCCAACGTAGGACAGCCTACGAGCTTAACCGCGGCTGTCGACAACGAGCCACGAATCCAGCTCATGGTCTCCAAATCGGCCTTTGTCCGCTCGGGCTCCGGCACCTCCGCGCGATTCGTGTGTATCAATTGTCTCCACACCGAAGCCTTTCGACGACGGGTATGTCAAAGATAACCACCGGAACGACAGGAAACGGTACGTACGGTCAGAGCGGTGCAAGCTGTCTTGCCTCCCACTCTGCGTGAGGATGAGTGTGGAGCCACCCTTGAAGTTCCCTGAAGATGTCGACAGATTCCTGGTACTGGGTTGCGCACGGAAAGCACGTTCATCCAGCTCGATGTCGTCCGCCCAGCCCGGCCCTCCGCGACTGCGATAGAGAGCGTCACATGTGTTGAGGCATACTACTAGTAGTCGACAGGCCTGCCAGTGAGACATTCCGTCAATTGCTACACATCACTCTCTCTTGACTATGGAAAAATACTCATCGACAGTGCGTAGATGACCATCAGCCAACTATGATGCCTGCATGAACAATGGTTTTGCGCCATGCCAGCGGAGAGGTGCTTACACTGTCCCCATCGGAATGAGAGCACGCCCTACAAAGACGATCTCAAAGACTAGGTTCAGTAGGTTGCCCACTACATAGACATCAGGACATCTCGTCATGGGACCGTGATGAGGGACGCTCACAAATACCACTGCAGGTCACTCGTGAGTCTGAGAGCGCAAAGGAACGAAGCGACACGCACAGAAAGAAGTAGAAGGCGCTGTCTCGCAGGAAGGCGAAGACAAGCGGACTGATCCTCTCCATCTCCCATATCGCTACCATCCCTGGAGGGCCAGCATTCTTCCGCAGGGAGACGTTGCGAGCAAACTTGTAGAGGATAAGCAGGAAGTAGACACCTGCGAAAACCAATCAGACGTTTTGTATAGATGGACATCAGGAGATTCACAAGTGAAGCTCATGGCGATGGCCCTATGCGAGTTTCATTCAATCGATGAGGTGGAGGCCAATAGGTCAAATGTACATAGTCGCTCACCAGACCATCACCGATAGGCTCACGTGCTTGGGAGGCGTTAACCTGGCAATGGGTAATCGGCCGGCCGTGGTACTACCGACAATGAAGAGACTACTAGCGAAGCAATGGTGATCCCAGCCTGCAGTGCAGAAATCAGAGGGATCGTCAAGCAAAGTCTGGAGGGTCTACGGGAGCACTTACGACGAACTCCGCTGGAGGTAATGTATCAGCAAATGTATCGCAGGACAGTGCGCACCAGAAACCTTACACAGGAAGAGGAAGATGATCGTAAATAATACTGTGAACCTGGTAAGAAACACCTTCAGGCGAGGTGAGTGAGAGTGCACACTGGTTTTCGTGCGATTGTAAGCCGCATACAACCTCAGCAAAAAGATGGCCTCGCCAATAACGGCTGACAACAGAGTGCCGTTGCTACATGAGGTCAATATCAGGATTTCTACGTCGTCTGTGGGAAGAACTCACAACCCATTATACCACAACCATCGTCGACAGCTTGGGACGATGTAAGTACATGCAATAGTCATCAATGCTAAGCTGCTCTCACAACTGAGCATGTGTGAGTGTTACGCTTCTCGGGAGGAGGCGGCGGGACCGTGACATACCTCCAGCGAGACGCCATGGCTTGTGTTCACTAAATTATGAACGATCATTGCCAAAACCTGTGACAAAATAGGGTCCTGCGACATACCTGCCAGCGTGAGCCTGCAACCGGATCAGCTATAGCAGAGGTACTTCCATGAAGCTAAGGAGACGTACAGCAACGATACCAGCATATAATACCTCACAAGAAAGAAGAGAATCTTAGGTAGCGACCATCGGGCCCTGGGTTCGAGATACATCAGATTATGCACCCAGTCCATTAACAACCTCGTAAATGCGGCTCGTACCTCCAGATCAGCTCGACCTAGACCGGCTCTGAGCAAACATTCAATAGGAGAAGGTCATGCCACACACCTCCTGCGAGAAAGTCAAAATGATGTCCTAACTGAGCCAACTGGCCGCTGCAGCTGCCGCGCCAGTTAGCCTGGAAAGCTTTCTGATATTTCAATACCTACGAGTCGGATTCACCGGTGCACAAATTCGCAACATACGTGTCCTTGAATACCCGGACGAGTTACTGAAGATCAACCTCTGCCTGTCCGGCAGGAGACGCCATGGCGTCAAGAGGAATAGGACGTGGCCCATGCCGACCTGATTCCCCGGGTTATATGGCTGATGCGTTGCGCACGAGCGTCTCTTCGGGGTAGGCGGAGTCGAGAAGACAAGTTGTTGCGAAGCCTCGATGGGAATTTCCCATGTGGAACTATAACCGAGATATATCGAAGTCAGCGGGACATGTAAGTCTCGCCAGGCTTCTGAAAATACCGCAGCAGCCCTTACGCGCGCTCGCCTTCTAGACTCCAGAGGCGCATACGGATCCCAGAAATCCGGCAGTTTCCCGGTGAGTGTATGGCCACGGCGATGGTGAATTTGGTGACCAAACACCTAGGTAATCCCAGCGTAAGGTGGCGAGATACGCACGGGCTTCTAGGTTACCACGGAGAAATCTCGTGCCGTATCGTCGGTCTAGCTCATCTGATGGGACCCAAAATCTATGCCGCACATGGCCGCTCAGGTCGTCGAGGATGAGAGAGATAATACCCAACTTGCTTGTTCCACAAGACTCTGTATATACCGCGTTGCATTGTGCGTAAAAACTTGCCGACGAGCGACAAGCCGGCAGGGCTAATGGTGGACATGCAGATTTTCTCAGCCGCTCACAGTTCATCGTCACCGACTGGCTGTTAATGATATCGGCACGACAGGCCGTTTGATATCTGCGCTTTGTAGCACGTTTAGGCAGAGGGAAGGGCTTACAGAAGGCTATAGAGGCGCATAACAGCCGGCCGAGAACTGTCTGGTGCAAACGACGTGAGTTAGCCGGATGGGCCAATGACAAGCAGCTTCACTTACACGTAATGAGCGAGATACAACTCATCAGTAAGGTGAAAGTCCTACTTCAGAGTCGTCCTCCGAGGTCAGAGGAGCGACGGCGATGGCGCAGTAGCTGTGGCAGGGCCGAAGAGTCTAATCCCTATTATTCTGTGCTGGTATCGGGTAGGTACAGTACGGCGGCCAAACACCAAAACGTCTCGTGCGCGACAACGACAGCGTCCGTTTCAGACAATGTACCAGTTTCAGACCAGGAGAAGGGGGGCGGGCACGGGACCCGTCCGTCGCATCTATATCGATCCATTTCTCCGATTAAAGGCGGTCGCCGCGACCGATGACCTTAACCTACAAGTGGGGCATACGGGGGTTAGGACAGCACCGAAAAGCGAAAGATGGAACAAGACGCACGGTGAAGCCGATCTTGCGGAGCTTCTCGGCATCGAGGATGAGGCGGCCGTCGAACACGAACGCGGGCTTCGTCATCTGCGCGTAAACGGTCTCCCAGTTGATCTCCTTGAACTCCTTCCACTCCGTCGCGATCACGACCGCCTCCTTCTGCTTGCACGCGTCGAGCGCGGACGGCGCGATCGTGACCTGCTTCTTGATCGCCTCGAGCGTCATCGAAGGGCACGCCTCGGACAGGTCTTGCCAGATCTGCGCTTCTTCGACCTTGGGGTCGAAGATAGTCACGTAGGCGCGCTCGGAGAGGAAGTCGCGCACGAGAGAGATCGCGGCGGACTCGCGAGTATCGCCGGTGTCCGCTTTAAACGCAAATCCGAGCACAGCAATGTGCTGCACGACGCGAAGTCAATGAACGCGCGTGTCAATGAAAGCACTATCACCTGCCTTGCCGGTGATGGTGTTGAATAGCGTGTCAACGACCGTCTTCGAGAAGCGGCTCTTCTGGTACTCGTTCATCTCGACGACTTGACGCCAATACGCAGCGACCTGCGGTAGGTGCAGGCTCTCGCTGAGGTACACCAAGTTGAGGATGTCCTTCTGGAAGCATGAGCCACCGAAGCCGACAGATGCACGGAGGAACTTGGGACCAATGCGCGAGTCGTAACCGATGGCGTGCGATACCTCCTCGATGTTAGCACCAGTCGCCTCGCAAATGGCGGAGAGGGCGTTGACGGAAGAGATGCGCTGAGCGAGCATCGCGTTTGCGGCGAGCTTCGTGAGTTCGGAAGACCACAAGCCGACGGTGAGAATGCGGTCTCGCCTGCAAAGATCGGCCGGGCAGGAATGAGCATCCCACGAGCTGAACGCAGCCACTGTGTACTCACGGGACCCAGTTCGCATAAACATCGGACAGGGACGCGCACGCGTCCTTGCCTTCGGGGGTTTGCAAGGAACCGATGAGTACACGGTCGGGACGAAGCAGGTCGCTGATGGCAGTGCCCTCCGCGAGGAACTCGGGGTTGGAGAGAATGTCAAACCGGGTGCCAGGCTTGGAGTTCGCCTCGAGGATGGTGCGCATAGACTCGGCCGTCCGACACGGCACGGTCGACTTCTCGACGACGATCTTGGACGAGTTGGCGACGGCGGCAATGCGACGCGTCGCAGACTCCACGTAGCTGGGCACGCCCACGGACGCATTAGCTCTCTCCGGACTGGCCGAGACCGGGCAGAGAAGGAGGGACGTACGTGAGATCTGCGGAAAAGCCAGCGCCAACACCGGACTTCTTGGTGGGAGTGTTCACGGAAACGAAGATTAGGTCCGCCTCCTGGATGCCCTTGTCGACGTCCGTCGAGAAGAAAAGGTTACGTCCTCGCGCTTGCCTCACGACCTCCTCCAGGCCGGGCTCGTAGATTGGCAACTTGTAGTCGGGGCTGTTCCACGCATCGATACGCGCCTGGTTGAGGTCGACGATGGTGACACGGATGTGGGGGCATTTCAGGGCTATGACAGCGCACGTAGGACCGCCTAGCGCGACATCTCAGCGCTACGTTGCGACGGTATCTGCCCACAGTATGCCACTCACCGACGTATCCCGCGCCGACTGGGTAAAAGTGTATGAATGGTGAACACCTGCATCGCATACAACCTGGAGGAAGTGCCACGCACTGCAACAAATCTTGGTAACTTTGACTGGTGCCATTGTGTTCGAAGGAGAGATGAGGGCGATAAGGAGGACAGCGACGCGAGGGGGTCGACTGCGGGCTTATAAGATGGTGGTGGTGGTACGCGGTCAAGTTCCACGCGGCGCCGAGGTCGATACCGCCGTGCCCGGACCAGTCCTCGTTTCGGGGCACTCTTCATGCTGGCCAGAATTTAATTCATCATACACTCCTCAGTAAAATGTTCATCGTTGCATCAAGAAGTTTACTTGCGGGATCACTGCGGCAGTACTCGAGATAAATCCGGTCGTTCCATGTTACAGCCCATGTATGTCAATGTGTTGCACGTCTCAAGTCGCGATGCAAGACATCCGGTCCCGATCTGCATAATCTCTCAACAACCTGCAATGCACGCTGTCTCATGTTCACCACAGCACATAACGGGTACGTATGTGCACGGAGCAGGAACAGGTCGCTGTAGGACGCTGTATACAAATGCAAGGCTCAAAATATGTCTAACTTTCTGTAGCGTTGTCAACGCCAAGAGTACTCGGAGCGCCTAGCGCTGCCACAGCGGCAAGACTGCCCCGCCCCCGGCCAGCCGCCAGTTTGCGGAATCAGGTCTATAGCCGAAGTATACGCTACTGTAAGGTAGACCCAGTTATGTAGTTAGAGTAGAGGCCGTGATGGTCATCGTGGACGACACGTACAGCGCTAAGTAGAGTAATAACACGTATTACTAGGCGCAGTCCGCACGAGGTGCAAGCTCAGCACAATCGAACGCTCGGAGCTCACAGTCGGCAAATCTAGTAATCGAGATGAGGTTACGGGAGCCACACACACGTACGTGAGCATGTAAATTACCGGAGAACGCGAGTGCCTGGTTGTACCGCACTGCATACTTCATTACAGTAGCACGGAGAGTCGAATACGTACGTGGGTGGTGTGCCTTGTTTTTAATACGAGACGTTTAACAACGCGAGACGTTCAACTCCGCACAATATGACACGCTGCGCGACTGCTATACAGCATTGGGAAACATATCCCGAGGTCGTATGATGGAACCTGGAGAATCGGAAGCTTGCCAGTCCTTCGGAATCGCTGTGGGGTAAAGCTGGAGCTTTGTCACAGCCAGAATTCAGGATTCGAACGCAAGGACCGGAAGGTAGTATATACCAACCGTGCTGAACGAAAGCCCTTGCTGCCGCGCCCGCACTACCTGGACAACACGGGGAGTTTGGTGGTGCAGCCAGTGATAGAAAGCACCTTAAGAATACGCGACCAATCGAGAGCACCTTGACAGCCCTGAAGACGTACGTACTGTACACATAATTGAGAGACGCGGCCAATTTCAAGATGGGTGGCCAGCAGGACGCCAGCAGGACTTGGGCATAACGTGTGCATAGCGTTTGCGGGAATTCTCAAAGGCGCGTCATGATTGCAAAGCCAATCGAGCCACGGTGAGAGTTCCCTTGCACCAGAAGGATCGCGCCAGGAGTTACATTGATATGCTCGGCCTGTTACGGTCTGTCGTCGGGTAGGGTATCGTCGGGGATGAGATCGCCGTCGGGACCATCGCAGGCATTGGCATACTTGTAATCTTCTACAGACTGAAGGGGAAGTTAATCACTGGACAAGCTGAGCAGTGAAGAGGGTAAAACAACGGGCGTTATAACACCTTGAGGCGAGCGCTCAGCGAGTTGCTGGCTATTACTCGTGGACCACGCCTCCCGAGCGAGGTGCCCCGACGTTGAGGCCGGGCAATCGTGATGCAAACTGATGTCCGCAGGTATCAGCTTTTGGTAAACCACAGCGGATCAGCCTCGATGGAGGCGTTCGCCGAGTTCGAGGTGAAGACGTCCACCATTCCGAGGCAACGATGCGGGTGCCTAGTTAATCCGGTCTTGGCACGTACTGACCAGAGGGATCATTGAACTGACATGCTGGGTAGTACGCTTCACGTCTGGAGAGAATGATGTGCCCTGGGATATATGTACCGCACAGGCAGAGTCACGGTCGAGATTTTCGAGAAATATTTGCTTTGTCACTGCGTCAACCCAACACGACCTGAACGACCTAAACGGTCGACGTACTACACTCATCGTATGATTCACGAATCGACGAAAAAGAGTATGCGAGGCAGCTGACAGTGAAAATGAAAAGCAGTCGGACTCGTGCGGTGGGCTGCCGCATGTCACGTGTTGGACGCGGCGACGCGCTACAATATTGGCGCTCGATGCAGGCTGGATTGTCAAAGATTGTCAACCAGAAATTTAAACAGACGGGAGACATCATGCTCAGGCTTGTAAGTTGTCCCTCGACGTCTGTCCACGCATCTCTTCCACTTGCACACATACAACAATGTCCAAGCCCTTGGTATGTTCTCTGCTCTCGTGTCTGTGCTCATTTCGCTGACAAACTCGAATCAAGCGGGAGTCCATGTTCCTGCTTTCCTCTCCCTCTTTGAGTGGCACCCACTTGCCGGACGCAATAACCCTCTCTGCTACTGAAGCCTTTCCGTCACGTCAATTCGATTTTCTTTCCAACGTGTACAGGAATAGGAAGGGCTGGTCCGCGAGGAAACCGTACAAGGACCGCCCCCGTCTCTCTCTCGAATTCCGAGAGCGCCTCGGTGGCGGCAGGACTGCGAGCGTCTATGCGTCGAGATTGCACCCTCCACGGAAGAGAAGAGTCCCATCATTGACTCTGAGCTTTGCGTCAAAATAGCGCGACCGAACCGCTCTCGTACCCTTGCCCGTGAGGCGTGGATATACGATCAACTCACCGCGGGTCCAAGGAGCCAGCGTCCCGCGCTGCTACGGCTTCTTCACTGCGACATTGTCTCCTGAGCAGCTTCCCACTGGCCTCTGGGAAAGAGATCTCCTGGGAGGACGACGACCTCACCTGCGACGATCCCCTTCCCGTCGATAAACCGCCGCGCGGCCAGTGCGTGGACGAACCTCCAACTTCTCGAGAATTATCGAAATGGGTAGACTAAGCCCAACCCAGATGCGCCGCTCCTGTCTGTTCTCGTGACCGCACGCGGTGGGGCAAGGTACACAAACTGGGATGAATGCGACGAGGCCACCACGTATGTCGTGTTATCACACCGCATGCTAGGTCTCACATCTCGATATCTGACAGGAGCGAGACACTCGAGTTACTGGAGGACTTGTCCTCTGCACGTGTCCTTCACAAGGACCTCCGTCCGGTCAACATTGTACGCGCTCCTGAGAATCCGGAAAAATGCAGGCAACACAACCGCATCCATCAGTGGAACCTGGTGGATTTTGCATGGTCGCTCGTCGACACTTTTGACAAAGATCGTCAGAGGGAAATTCCGCGTTCGCCAGCGCCCGGCCTATCAGTGCATATACTTCTACACAGGCGAATGGTCACACTTCTCTTGTTGAATACTTATCTTGCGGTCAATTTTTCAGGCCTCGACACAATCACATATGTTCGACATGGTTACAGTGTACACGGAATACTTGTATATCGAGCTTTCTGTTGCTGGGCCTGTTCTACCGAGTCTATGGGATCCGGTGGATTATTCACGTCATTATCCACTCTAGCCACAGTACGGCCAGAAAGATATGCTACATGCAAACCGAAACCTCTCTTCATGCGTCGCATCGTATGCCAATCTATGGCGGCAGTCCATTTTCTGAAGACACCCGGGGCACGCGGGCCTCTATACATGATGTCTCCCCGATCACAAACCCGGGAAGAGAGATGTGCATTCAGCGCATGAACCCAGCCTGTATCTGCTTCAGTCTGTGGTATCCATCGGCTCGCCCCGCGCCTCTGACAAGTCCGCGGTATCAGGCTCATTTATGGTCTGCTCCGACGGCGCTGCGCCTACACGCGGCGACGAAGGTGGCGAGTTAGGATCGACCACCTGCGAGGCGACCTCCGGCGGCAGTTGTTCGAAGAATATCTGATTGTTGTACTTGATGGCGTCCTATTAAACCATTGTTAGGACATGTACACATGGTCGTACGAAGGACAAACCTTGAGGCTCTCGTGCCAAGGAGCGCGCGCGTCTTCCTCTGCTTGTGGCATCGCCCGGCTGTACAGCAGAAAGTAGGGTCCTGCACCAAGATGTAGCCCCGTGGGGTCGCTAAGCACAGTCTCCTCCGGTACCTATCTGGGATAAGTACGCTCCTCACGAGAACAATACCATTGCGACGGACCTCCGTGACAACGTAGTCAACCGTCTTCCACCATTTGCCCTTCGACTTGACATACGAGTACAAATGACTGCGACCATAAAGACCGTCGTGGACGATGACTGCCCGGAGGTCGTACTGCACACAACAAGTCAGTTCAGGTATGGTGCAGTATTCCATTGCGTCTGTGCTTACACGGTGTTCCTGCAGCTCAGGACAGTCCAGCATGCCTTCGGAATCGCTCTTCAGTCGCGAGATAGTGGCATCGATGGCTATAGGGCATGGATCAATCAAGTCGCCAAAGTTGCGTGGGGTTGTACGTACATGTCACTTCTGCCTTGACCGTTTCGATGATGTGCTTGAGCTTCTCCTGATTTATGCGAATTTCTTCGGCGCGCTTCGACTCACTGTCGCTCTCGGCGACATTTTCGTAGTAGTGCAGGGCGGATTGCAAGTCCGCCAGCGTATCCTTTTCCTGATTGGTACCAGTCAGCGTGTTTGAAATGTGCAGGATGTGAACACACACATTGTGGTACAACAGATTCTTCTTCTTGTGCTCGAGCTCCTTGATCTCTTGGATGAGCCTTCTCTGCGCCGTTCTCTTCTCGTTCGCAAAGTCGTACGACTCCTTCATGAACTGGTCAAGGTACACGGTCTTGGGATACTTGAACAATGCGCGTTCTGTCCGTCGGCCGACGGCAGCATCATACGGGGGAGGGGCGACGTCGCGCAGGAGCTGAAAAGCTATCACGTCCGAAGGTGTCATGATGACTTGGCGTTTGGCAAAGGGTAGTTTGGCTGGGTCCGGCGCGAGCTCAGCCGCGAGGGCCGAGACGAGATCGTTCACCTCCGGATTCATGCCTACGCTGACTTTCACGCAACAGAGGATTGTCTGTGTTGAGATCGTCGGGTTCGGAGTCGTGCGGCCCATACTGTAGGGAGAACAGTCTTTGCACGAATAGGTACCGGTAGTCAACGACATGATCTAGATACAGACGAGGGCGATGACTCACCTACAAGGTTTCCGCTCCGGATTGCGCAAGTTGTTGTATTTCAGACAATGCTCGACTGCATAAACGAGACCCTCATAGAAGCCTGCCTCGTTACGTCAATATGATATCGCTCGCTGACCGGCACGAACAGTGACTCACGGAAGGTTGAATCGCCTGGTCGATCGGCGGGGTTGTTCCACGGTTCCACAGCAAACGCGTTCAACGCTGCATCGACACTGAGCTCGCTCAGACGCGCCAGATCCATATTCGCGAACAGCTCCAGCATGGTCCACACCGGCCAGCCTACGTTTCTGATTGAGCGGACCCGCCGAGGTGGGGGAAAAGCACGAACGTACCTGGCCCATTGGTCGGCGGCGTAATCTCCGCGATGCTCGACTCTTCAGAACCTTGTTCAGGTCGTGGCAGCCAACTAGCGATGGCATTCCGAACCTGGGGCACGAAGAATAGTGCATGGAGGAGGAGCGCGGCATAGGAAACCCCTGAAGCTGTCGGACGCAATGCTACCGGACTGAAGAACCCAAGCCTCAGCCGGGATATTAGAACGCATATGCCATGCACTCACGTATCGCCTTTGCGTATCCTTTCCTCTAGCGGCAGCTCCTCGTACAGATCTTCAGTGACGTTGAAAGTCAGGCTCGCTTCGATGGCCCTACTCATCGCCTGCTCGTCTTGCGACATGCCCACCGGTCCAGTCACTTCTGCCTAGCGCAGAAGGTCAGCATAGACAGACTTTTCTGGCACGGCATCGCCCTACATTGGAAGGCACCATCGCCCAGTTCGGGTCTGGAGCCCTATTGCTGGGGCCGAACGCAGGTGGCTGGTCTTCCAACGACGCCTGCAACGCGCGCGCGAGCTCGCCGTCGTCGTCATCCTTCGTGAGGTCTATAACCGGCTTCTCAGGCCTAGATGCTGCCTTCGCCGTTGACGGACGCACTCGGACACTAACAGTTAAGGAGGGGACATACGAGGGGGCGTGCGCGGCCCTACCGTGGGCGTGTCCAGCGGCTCCAAGTTTGGGAGGTCCGCGTATGGGTTGCTTTCGCCCTCGCCGGTGTCGCCCTCGAGCAGCGCGGTGGCGGCCTTGTCGAGGTTGTTGTTGTGCTTGCGGAGGACGCGGAGGGCGTGCACGGGGTCGAGCGTGCCGCCCATCATGGCGTTCAATAGCTCGATTTCAGAGGCCTCTTGCGGCGTTGCAGGCGTGAGCAATCCTCCGCCCATGGTTGTCATTTGTATGCTGCGATGGATAGAGTGTGGTATGATGGACAGAGTGTGGTATGATATAGCCAAAGGGTCTCAGGGAATCTTGCGGTCGGCCGCGCAACTGGATTTGCGGCTCTCGATAATTGAGGGTCGCTCTGACTTGTTTTGTATGCGCAGCAAGGATCGTTGTGCCCAAGCGTCACCTTCCAGTTGTTAAATCAATCGTACAACGGTAGTTGCAGTGCTCGCGGATTGTCGGGGAAGGGGTAGTTGCAAGAGCTTGAGAAGGTGAATGCCACTGGAACTTACACGGCATGCAAGCGGTGGCTGAGCGCTGAGCGCTGAGCATCTTTGCCCAAGTACTTCTATACTGTACTATTTGCGCGAACGAGAGAAAAGTTCGTCTAAAATGTAGTAACATTGTGTTTTTAGAATTACATCGGGGGACTAAGTGATTTAAGCGTAGAAGGGTCTGTATATGAAGCTCGAGTAACCGTGAAGTTAGGGTATATCTACAGAATAAATCAAACCAATCTGCCAGCCACCGAAGATCCAACAACCAGCGAAGCCAGCCAGCCAGCTACTCCTGAATGCCAGAAGGCGTCGACCGAAGTGCAAGAGGACCGCACGGACGCGGTGGAGCTGCAGCGAGAGGTCGGCGCGTTCATGGTATTTCGGGCATGTGCACGAGCTCGACCGCGCGCTTGATGATCTCCTCAACGGGCCAGCGCTCCCCGCTCGCCTGCTTCAGGTCAAGCAGATCGCCGATCTCGTCGCATGCCCGGAGCACCTCGTCCACGTCCTCCTTGGTGTGCGCTGCGCTGAGACAGAATCGCACGCGGGAGGTGACCAGCGGGGTCGCGGGGTACGCAACGACGACGACAACGATCGGGGTCGCGCGGGTGCGCATCATCCGGCTGAACACTGCCATCTTGCCCGGGTGGAAGAGCAGGAGGGGAACGACTGGCGAGTCATCGTTGCCGTACGTGATGAAGCCGAGCTTGCGCAGACCGCGATTTAGGTAACGAGCGTTGAACGCGAGACGCCTGAGACGCATGCGGCCATCGGAACCGTCAATCATGGACGGGCTGAGCGGCATCCATGAAGGGAGCGCTGACGCGGGAGCAGTGCCGGGGATGACTTCTGATTCCGGAATGACGGGCGTGTTCTCGCTCGAGCGCAGAAGAGCGAGAGACGGTGATGAGGGCTTCTCTGCAGGAAGCGTGATCCCCATGATGCTCACCATACTCGCGATGACTTGGGTGAGGACGGGAGGAGTCATAGCCTCGGTGTAAACCCCAGAATGTCCCTGAAGACGGAGACGGTCGATGATCGTCTTGCTGCCGGCGATGTAACCACCCGCAGCGCCGAAGGACTTTGTGAACGTGCCCATGAGTATGTCAACCTGACGACGGTCGATACCGAAGTAGTCCGTCACACCGCGTCCACGAGGGCCGAGCGCGCCGATAGAATGGGCCTCGTCAATAAAGAGGTAGAACTGACAGCAAGCGCATGATGAGCAGACTGCTATGAGGGGACGACCAGTGATGACATACCTTGTACTTCTTCTTCAGCTCCATGATCACCGGTAAGTTGGCGAGCGTTCCCTCCATCGAGTACAAGCCCTCGACAATGAGTAGAATCTTCTTCCATGGGCGATGGGTCTTGGGCTGTCCCTGGCTGATGACCTCCCGGAGCAGGTCCTCGAGCGCATTCATGTCATTGTGCTTGAACATGCGGACATTAGCCCCGCTCAGCCGGACGCCGAACCGGATGGACGCATGGTTAAGCTCGTCGGAGATAACCAGGCAGCCCTTGCTGACAAGCGCGGGAATAATTGTCGAGTTCGTAGCGAAGCCCATGGAGCTGATCAGCGCATCTTCCGTGCCAAGGAACCGCGCAACGAGCGCTTCTGCTTGCAGGTGCAAGTCCAACGTGCCGCCCTGGAGACGCGTTCCGCCCGAGGCGACGCCGTACCGTTCGATGCACCTCTCTACAGCGTCTGCACAAGGACCACTGCCTTGAGCAAAGCCAAGGTAGTTGTAAGACGAGATGTTCAACGCGCGAGTGCGGGTGCCGGTCGGGATCATCGTCTTGTTGTAGTCGGGGGAGTATCGGTCAAGGAGGAGTATGGTGCGTCCGGGAACACCAGTGACCGGGTGCGAAAAGCAGTCATCGATCCTGAGCTTGAGACGACGCGTGTAGAACGAGTCGAAGTCCGAGTTTAGCGGGGCATACCCCTATATGCGCGGGTCGTTAGCGACAAACGTCCGAGCGTTCCAGCGTACAGCGGTGGAGTATGAGCCAACAAATAGAGAACACTCACATTCCATGGCAGCAAATGCCTGTAGTTGACGGCGCGGAAACGCTTGCCCACGAAGTCCCGAAGATGGCCGAGACAGATTACGAGGAGGTAACTAAGGTAGGTCGTGAGAAGGATGTAGTATGGGGGATCTTGCTCCGGGATGCTCTTGTAAGGAACACCCTTGCGGTGCTGCGACGTGTAACGGTAGTCTTCGTTGGCGCAGTGACCAAATTCAGCATGGACAGTCGTGAAGACCTGCTCAGAGGTCGGGGGTTTGCGGGGAAACGAAAGACCGTCGGTGAAGTCGAGGTGACCGTCGTCGTGCAGCACCGTGTCCTCCGAGCTCGACGTGACGGAGGAGGACATGGACAGGGCTGGCGTCGACGCAGGGGTCCCTCCATGCTTGCGGGCGCGTGCGTCCGCCTCCGACACCGCGGAAAGGTATGAAGCCGCAGTCGACATAGCCGTGGAGGACTTTTTCTTGAAGATGGACTGGCTCGGTGAGGCCGGATTCAAAGCGATGGGCGACGGCCTGGAGGGCATTTCCAGCAAGGTCTACGGCGATGCCGACGGTCGGGGGGAGACGGACGGGGAGTAGACGTCGACAGCAGCGTCGTCGCTCGACCTCTAAAAGCGGGTTGAGTCGGATGTCCCAGATTGGGGCGGAGACTCAATTCCGGTCGAGACCACTTTGCACATGATATATAGGGGATGTGATCTCCGACAGCTTCAACACTATCGGGCGCTGTGATTGTGGATGGACCACTGTGTCTCCGACATTTCTACAGCGGGCCCGAGCCACAGTTGAGGCCCGAGGTCCTTGAATGGCTCTACTGTGCCGTACTTGCATCGGTCATTCACGACCCAAGACGTTGCTCATTCCTTTCAAGCCGTCTTTCAATGCGGGCTTTGGAATCGATACGGCCTTGACTAAGAGCGGTCAGGTCATCGCAAACCGGGGATAGATGGTAAGTCGTCATCAATTTGTCAGACTCAGAGGCAACAGATACCAAATCCCTACAGTCTGCTCCAGGCCTACCGAGTCCCTAATAGGAGTATTAGGACGTTCCGTGCGATTCGACCTGTAGTTTCATACGTACTGTAACATCGTAAGCTGCAAGAGCGGAACGGCCGAGTTCCGCGCGCGCATGCTAGCCGTACATGCACACGGACTCTCGACTCCAGGGACCAGTGTATGTTCCTCTGCCCGTTGGCCTGCCACTGGAAACGAAGTTGACAGATCCAATCGCGAGCTCAAGGCCAGTATGCCCATTCGTAACGCCTATTGGAAACGGGACCCTAACTGCAGCCAATTTCATTCGCCGTTGAAGATAATCCTTGTCATACTGCATGTACTGCAGTCCTATGGTGCCTTCTGAATGGAAGCGGGAGACCTGATGAATTCAACGCTTTAAACAGCTATGCTTTCTCCGCTGTGCAGGGCCTTTTGACGGATGCTGCACGTGTGGAAGCTAAGCAGCGTAAGACGCTCCCAATCAAGTACTTGAGTACTTGTAGGCTAATCGTGCGTCCTCCCCTAGAGCCCGGGGAGACATGTCAAGTAGGGCAGTGAGTCTGACCTCGACCAAGTCTGTTATGTTGTAAATTATGTTGGTCGTCCCAACTGATCTTCACGCCAATGTCAGACAAGTAAGTACAGGAGATGAATGATGCCCCCATGTAGCACTTCCAAGTAATCAATCTGCTATGCCAACATCCTCTTCCCGCGATGATTGCAAGAAGGGCTGAAGGGTCGCATTGAGAGCATGATGCATGAGAGCCGAAGCCTGAAGTCCTCAAGGACTCCCCTCCCCACCCATAGTGCTATAGGAAGGTCACCCCAGACCCTCACGCCCTATATCTTGTCTATGCGTATTCGTCATCTAGGCTCAGGGCCACCAGGAGGATACCATGCACGTCAGGGAGCCAGAGCAAGTGGTGAAAGCGACATTCTCACATCTACTCACATCGCCTCAGGTCCGCCTCCTACCCGCTATCACTACCTGATTTTCCGCTGATGCTATGGGATGTATTTCGCCCAGGTCGTGCAGTTTGGTCAGCTGGCCGCCCACAACTCTCATCATATCGTCCGCGCCCGTCCCATCCGGAAACTTTCGAAATCCTATAATCCCAGACGCTGTGCGCGAGACGTACCCGTCAAATCGTCTTCTTGGCAGTTAAGGTGCCTCCTTTGCACGTAGGTTGAGCAGCGGAGAGACCGTAGACGTAGGAGACGTGAGGATCAGCTGCGTATCTGTACTCTATAGGTACCGTGCCTTTGTTTGACAAGAAATGTTCAAATAGGGCGATACGGCATGCTGGGCGATCGCTCCGCGACACACACACCCACACACAAATACCTAGAGGTTTGGCCTGGCCTTTAAAACTGTTGTGGGTTAGTTGTATTTCTGTTGTAGTCACGATGTCAGAACCTAAGGCCCGGAAGATGTAGACTCGCCGCCCGGCTTGCTGAAAGAAGACTTTGCTGCCTCGCCAACACATCTAAACAACACGTGAAAATATGAGGGTTCCTCCAGAGCCCTACGCGATACTTTGAGAGGGCCTCGACAACACTTCTGTACCTCATGTATCCCCTCCGTGCATTGCGAAATTACTCATTCCCAGGCTCTGCTGGTAGATGCCAAGGAGTGCAAAGCGGTTGGAAAGTAGCCTCGAGTGAGGCTTTCGGTATTACAACTCTTGAAATGTGACCCTTCAACACCGCAACGGTGGCGGTCGCATAACGCGCCATGTGATGTATCTTCATGAGTACATCGCCAGCTCCACGTGTAATACCGCGCGTCGACGCTGCTCCCAGCGATCTTTGTAAATCAGCATTTGTGCCCGACCAGTGCCTGAGCATATCACACTACGCCGGTGGCCTCAAGGGAAGCCCAGTTGCGCAGTCTAGCCTTGCCCCTCCTCACTGCCGTACGCATTGCTCTTGTGCTTCGGAGTGAACGACCAGGACTCGGGCGCAGGGCCGAGGAACATCTCGGAGATCTTGACCCAGTCTCTGCTATCCGGACTCGCCAGCAGTGTTTCTGCAGCGATGCTTAGACATGCGCACGTTTACCTTCAGAAAGTGATACGATGACTTACCTAGCTCATCGCGCCCCCGAAACGCAGGCGCGCGGTCGTTAATTCGAGGGGGCAGAGTCTCGAGGAGGCCGATGGGGATGTAGCGGTATTGGAACGACAGCGCCTCGCAAAGGTATCGGCGCGTCGTGTTCACGCCCGCCGTATCCGACCCAAAGTGGCTGGTTGGGTATCAGTCAGGTTTCAGGTCTACCCTCGTGTATCGTGGGGGACCGTCACTCACTTCAACCCGTACTCAGCGTACTGTGAAGATGGTGTCACCGCAACGTCATATGGAGGCTCACGGAACGTAAACAGACCTTGCGGATTAGTTCGAGGCGCTCACGCGAGCTGATATCCCATTCGCGCCTCTCCTTGATTTCTGTGAAGATCCATGGCTTGATGAGGGCACCACGACCGATCATCACCCCGTCAACGCCGTAGTTGTCCATCTTGTACCAGTAGTCTTCCGCAGAGAAGCAGTCTCCCCCACCGAATATGGGAACAGGCGGCACTGTAAGTCGCGACGATTAGTGAGGACGCCGTGGGTGCCAAGGGTATTGGATACGCACGGTCCTCCTCTGCTTCACGTTCCCGGACGGCCTGCACGCACTGCTTGATATAGTCCCAATCCGCGAGCTTCGTGTATCGCTGCTGTCTGGTGCGCCCGTGGAGCTGATGGCCTGTCGTTAGCCAGCATTCGACGTACGATAGAATGGCGAGTTCTGACAGTGATGGCCGACGCGCCCCACTCCGCGGCCAGACGAGGCATGAGCTTGTGTGCCGTGTTCCTGCCATCCTTGACACCCGTTCGTAGTTTGACAGTGACCGGGATGTCGCCAAGAGCCCTGTTCATGCCTACCAGGATCTTGCCCAGCCTTCCCGCGGCATCCAACACTGTGCAAGAATGTACTCGTCAATAGACGCTACAGTATTAGGCGACGATCAACCGATACGTACAGGCAGAACCGCTGCCAGTCTTGTATACCAGATCAATTGGACAGCCGCAATTGACGTCGACGAAGTCGAGGTTACCTGCACACTCCCTTCCGATGATCTCGGCAGCGGGAACGAGCAGTTGGGGCTTGCTCCCAGCAATCTGCATGCCGAAGATGCCCTCGGAAGGATGCCTGCGGACTAGCGACCACTCTTCCTTGGAGCCTTGGAGGAACGACATCGCCAATCCCACTGAGATGCATGTTAGCGAGTGATAGAGGTCATGTATAGAACGGTCGTACTCTCTCCACAAGTAATATCGGCGCCGTAATCGACGCACAGACGGCGGAAAGGCTAAATGGGGAAGATATTCAGGCCACCAGGTTCTAAGGCGTAGAACCAATCCGGATGACCTACCAAGTTACCGACCGTCGTCAGCGGTGCGAGATCTACGCGGTGTAGCGTCAGTGGGCTGTTACGTTGGCGAAATGTCGCTACGCACAAGTCTTGCCGGTCCAGTGCAAACGCTTCTTCTCCACGAAGCGTAGTGGAACGTCGGGCGCATCATCTTGAGACCGGTCGACAGTGTCTGCAGCAGTTGCTGCAGTCAAATCAGCATGTTGGGCCTCGACTGATGTCTCGCCGGCAGAACGGTCCTTTGCCTCCAGTGTGTTGTCCGCGTCCTTCTCGTTGGTGGCTTGTTGTATCTCCTTCAGATACGCGTCTGCAATGGGGTGTGGATACTGGGAAGGTAGACGATCAGATTTCCCCGCCGTCCGTAACTGAAGAACTCACCTTCTTCGTTCGTATCTTCTTCAGGGTATCTCCATCGACGAAGTTCAGCTCCGTATCGGCTGCGGCAACGCGGGCTTTCTTCTCTTCGTCGATAAGGAGCTCCAACTCGCCGTTTTCTTTCTTGCGGACATGGTTGCCGAGAAAGCGGCACTTCAGTCCATGTCGACATTCACCCGTATCATGGAAGATGGGACAGGTCGTGGTGGGGTCGAGGGACGTCTGGAGAGCGTCCGTGGTTTCTGCCATCTCGACATCCGGTAAGCGGACGAAGGGGGGTTCATCTGAAAGGTCCTCTGGGGCGGGGAAATGGATGTCTCTAGGCTTCGCGGCGAGGTACGCAGCGACATCATGAGTGAATCGACAGCTGTGGAGGCCCGTTGTACCCCGACGTTAATATCATCGTTTGAAAGCACATACTCATTTCCGAACTCGCAGCTTTTCCCGCTGGCGACACGGAAGCACAGTTCCACCTCGTCGCGGACCTTTTGAAAACGCCGCCCCTTGTTCGCGCCGCGGTGCTTCTTGCGCTCTTCCTTGGCGAGTTTTTTCCTCTGCGCACCGGTCAATTTCTTGCCGCCCTCTTCTTTGTCTTCCGCACCTGGCGCGGCGTCTGGCCGGCCATTTGCATGACTGGTCGTTCCTTCGGCGGCATCATCGTCTGGTACGTCCCGTGGTTGAACAGATACGAGAAATCTATTGCATGGCTCAGTTGTCCGGCAGTAGGCGCTATGTTGAGCGGTTTCCTACTCTGGCTTGATTGGTGCTGTACCAGGAGGAATGTTCGCGCTTGTCATACTGTTTCCGCAGCAGAGAATGGTCAATATGGGTTGATTGTCCGGAATCGAGACGTTCAAGAGACTCGGAGAAGGTGAGCAATCATCGTGAGCCGGGACTCGGGAGTCTGAAGAAAATGGAGTAATTAGATTAGATTAGATAGGCGCCAATGTCCCAAAGACTCCCTCCCAGTCTCCGAGTCCCAACTGCATTCATGGTCACCCGAATTTTCGCTAGTCGTGCGTGGCCGTGGGTTGGCGAGCTTTGCATGGTACAATATCTGATACTCTCCTAAACATATAGGATTCCTCGACGCGGTGTTGAACATTGATTTCGGGGCGTTTAGCCATCGCGCTTTGACGCTCGATATCTGAGCCCGTCTGACCGCCTCTACTTATATCTGAGCGGACTGCAACAAAGATGCATGTCCCACTGTCGTGCTACGTCGTTTCAATGCATACATTGAAGTGGAACACATCGGAGGTAAGTTTCTGTATCAAGTGAACCCGCTCGTCAACGCGTCATGCCCTCCTCACGGTACGACTGCAACCACTGTATATGTGGCAGTGGCTAAAGTAATAATACCACGCCCCCGTGTCTGGCGCCATTCTTCAAGATGTGCCATATGGGCCGCGCTGCATTATATCCGAACTAGCAACCGACTGCGGCTGCCCGTTCGACCATCAAAGCTTCTTGAATCTCTTCTTGTGCACCCTCCGTATAAACTCTATTATCGAGCCTAGCGCCTTAACGTGGATGAACAGTCGAGGCCCACCAACCACGCACTGGATGTGGTTGGAAGGATTGGCGTGCAACTGATCGAAGAGAAGAAACCAGCCATCAAACGCGAACTTTTAGAGACTGAAAGCCGAGGTCTTGGACCTCAAGACGTGCAAGGTCGCGATCTTCTCACTGTCCTGCTCAAGGCGAACATGGCGACAGATGTGCCTGATGACTAGCGACTCTCCGACGAGGAGGTTCTAGCGCGTTAGTTGATCGTACTCCCCGCCCGTGCTCTACTCAGACTTATAACTTTGTGCTTATAGAGCTTCCTACGTGCGATACCTCCCTCGATGATAGATATAGAGCGAATGCTGATACTCCCGACAGCATTCTTGTCACGGGTCACGAGACGACGAGCGCGGCCGCTACGTGGCGTTTGCACGCTCTAACGCATGTCCTGCGCAAGGACCGCGTGATACCCGTGAACAAACCGTTTGTCGATCGCTATGGAAAAGTGCAGGATAGCATCAGGTCAGCAGGAGCTCTGGTTGCTGACTGGCGTGGCTATCTGAACTCAGACATTGACGGAAAAGGGTCTCGAAGGGGACACAGATTTTCATTCCCATCCTCGCCTCGAATCGCCATGAGCAGCTATGGGGCGAGGATGCCGACCAGTTCCGGCAAGTAGACCGTCACGCTGCTTCTGTCGATATCTGGCCAACGTCATTGTAACACGCGAATCTGGACCGGAACGTTGGGTTCCCCCGGAAGCGATCTCTCATATTTCTGGGGTGTGAAGAGACATTCTATCCTTCCTCGGGGGACCCAGGACGCGTAGGCTACCAGTTATCCATCATCGAGTACGTCTGTCTGACATCGGCTCATGCCACGGACTCACGGTATCGTCGACTTTAGATGAAGGCGCTGCTCTTTACGCTCGTTCGCGCGTTCGAGTTCGAACTCGTCGTGCCTGTGGAAGATTTCCAGAAGAAGACCAGCGGACGCGTACAACGGCCGCTTCTGCGCAGTGATACGGGTGCGGGGATTTAGATGCCGCCGTGAGTGAGAAGTACGACCACGCGCGGTTGATGTGAACGATCGTGCGTCGGACAGCTCATGCGGTCGGATAGCTCCTGTAGTCGAATGGCTCATGTGGTCGGATTTTGTACATCCGTGAGCTCCGAATTCGCAGAGGATATCGTGATGGGAATATTGCGGGCGCTCGTGTGCCATTACTAGCTGACCTTGCTCTCAATAGGCCGCACTCATCTTCTGCCCAGGATAGACTCGTGCGCTCTGCTTGACGCCGTCCGATGATGACGTCGGCCTGTTGTCGCTTCGGCTAATGAATTTGAACGCCGTATTCAGCCGCCATGTACACAGCAGATTCCAGTTTCCTAAGCTTACTTGCGCTCGCGATCAATGGATGTTCACGTACAGGTCAGCTACACTTCGACCGGACAGCCACTCGGCGGACATGGCTTACTACGGTACGTAGGCATGCGATAAAGTTCATTCAGGGGACATGGAAAAGTATGATTGTGGCGGTAGGTGGCGGTACTGCGCCTTACTGCGCCTATTTGGTGAGTGTTCCGAACTTCTCGGAGTGCGATTGCTAAAGTCCCACCGGCACCATGAACCCCGCGTCGCCGCAATGACGCGTGTTGCTTTTCCACCGCGATCCTGCTACAGCGATTTCAGTACAAATACCTTGGGAGGAGCTGTGTCCTATCTCTCTGTACATCTCATCCGCTCATTTGACGCAATATCTCACAGCAAGAATGAGGGCCATCGTCCAGGCGGTTCTAGGCCTTATCCTAGCGTTGCTATGCCCGGTCGTGTGGAAGATAGGACGCATAGTGCTAGTCTCATACAGAAGCGCTTCCATGAATCTCCCTGGACCTCCCAGTTCCAGCTGGTTTTTCGGGAACATGAAGGCTATACAGGACGAAGACAATTCTGTCCCACAGGAACGATGGGTCGCCCAGTATGGCCGTACCATCATGTACCCAGGATTCTTCCGTGTAAGGGTTCTGCAATACACAGCAACCTTTTAACTAGCTGACAGACTTCTAACTCGCAGATTTTCCGCCTGTGGACTATGGATACCCGTGCCTTGAATCACATACTCACACACTCGGCCGAGTACCAGAAGCCTGAGGATGCTCGCCGCAACCTTGCACGAGTTCTCGGCAGAGGTGCTTCAACCTGCTCTTCTGTAGTCCGTACCCTGTCAACTGATCAAATTGCGACTTTGAAAGGGGTGTTGTTTACTGAAGGCGAACAGCACCGGAAGCAGGTGAGTGCCCTCAACCTCATGTGCAAGCTCAGCACCAATTTGAAACGGCTCGCAGAGACGCGTCATGGTAACTACATGATCTGCCTCCTCCAGAGGGACCATTGCAGCTGAATGCCTTCCCAGAATCCCGCATTCGGTCCAGCCCAACTCCGTGAATTGACACCTATCTTCGTCGAGAAATCAGCAGAGGTGCATGCCTTTTTCCAGCATCTTGTTCATGTGCTTATCCTGGTTACCTCCTAGCTGCGGGGATTATGGGAAGCCGAGCTCGCCCAGGCCGGTGGACAAGGCCGCATCGATGTGCTGAAGGGTCTGAGTAAAATGACCTTGGATGTCATCGGCTTAGCAGGTACAGTAACTGGCTCAATGTCTACGGTAAACACCTTTCCTGAGTACAATGCATCGCAGGCTTCAATTATCGCTTTGACTCCCTGAACCCTAACGGACAACCCAACGAGCTCAACCAGGCTTTTCAAGAGATTTTCTCACCAAGTGGGGGATTTACGGTCCTGATGATACTTCAGAACATCTTCCCGGTGCTCAAATCCCTGATTGTACGGCAAGCTCCCCTTCTTCACATTAACACCACTAATGTGTCTCCCCCACGCAGCCGGACGAACGCTCCCGGCGCATTGATCGGGCACAGGAGGTCATGCGCAGGATCGGCATTCAGCTCATGGAGGAGAAGAAGGCAGCCATCATGCGCGAGATCTCCGAAAGCAAGGACGCAAGTTTGGGACGCAAGGATCTGCACGGCCGGGATCTTCTCACCCTCCTCCTGAAGGCGAACATGGCCACAGATATACCTGATAGTCAGCGTCTGTCGGACGAGGAGGTCCTTGCGCGTGAGCTTTCGATTCCCACTACCCCTCAAATCACTTCGGACTAATTGATTCTTTCCTCAGAGGTCCCTACGTACGTGCCGCGCTCCCAGGGCAGAATGCCTCCGTAGTAGATACTGACAACACTTCTAGTTTCCTTGTCGCTGGACACGAGACGACGAGCACTGCGACGACGTGGTGCCTATTCGCGTTGGCGCAGGCCCATGAAGTTCAACGCAAGCTCCGGGACGAGCTCTTTACCCTGGACACGGCCAGCCCCACCATGGACCAATTGAACAGCCTGCCGTATCTTGACGCGGTTGTGCGTGAGACTCTGCGCATCCACGCGCCTGTGCCAACGACGGTGCGCGTCGCAAACAAGGACGACGTGATACCGGTAGCGGAGCCGTTCGTCGATCGCGACGGTAAGGTGCAGAATGGCATCCGGTCAGTGTGAAATGTAGATCTACTGGGGGCATATTTCTGATGAATCCGCCATAGGATTGCAAAGGGCACCCCGATCTTCATCCCAATCCTTGCTATCAACCGCGACAAGAAGCTCTGGGGCGAGGACGCTCATGAGTTCAGGTCAGTCTCGCATGCGGGGGAAGAGCGTCTGTCCCTCTCCCTATCTGACGGATGATGCTGCAGACCAGAGCGTTGGGACAATCCGCCTGACGCAGTCTCCAACATACCCGGTGTCTGGGGCCATATTCTCTCTTTCCTAGGTGGACCGCGCGCATGCATTGGATACCGCTTCTCTCTTGTCGAGTACGTCATCTATTGACAAGTCTGCACGCCACAAGCTGACCATTCGGTTGCAGGATGAAAGCGCTGATTTTCACGCTCGTGCGCGCGTTCGAATTCGATCTCGCCGTCGCGCCGGAAGACATCCAGAAGAAGACGAGCATCGTCCAGCGACCGCTTTTGCGCAGTGCTCCCGAGGCAGGCAATCAGTTGCCGCTGCTGGTTAAGAAGTTCGAACGTGGGCAATGATTGCAGTCGAGCGTATATCGTGTAGATCGAATGTTCGTCTCAGTTCGTCGCATTCTGACAGGATAAGGGCGGAAAGCGAGCCAGATTATTGCAGAGTCTGTATTCGGTGTATCACTGTTGTGCAAGACCGCCTAGTGGAGCTGGCCTGACCAGCTCTTATGAGAAGGCGCATGGCCCTGACCGTGCAGTTTGTGACAAGATTGCGCGATATCGATGCACCCTCTCTAAGCGAGAGGTCCGAGCCGACGACGGGAGGAGCTAGAACAGACGGTGCTTCAGTGGGAGAAAGACTCCATATATTGCATAGTCATAGGTACCTAGAACAGACTACATACAGGAAGTCAGCATACTAAGGCATATGTGCATGGTTACAGGGGATGCTCACCGGTACTTCAGTGGGAGAAAGACTGAAGCACCGGAATGATTATTCTACGGTACTTACTGTGTTGGGTTGTGGAAGTGATCGCAGATGGGCACTGGAGTTCGCACCATCGGCCGCCGGCTTGGCAAATGACCATGATCGATACAATGTCCAACCATTCTATATTCATCACTCGCACAAGGTATACAACAAGCTACCCTACATCCCATTTCCGTCTCTCTAGTCCGTGTCCCAAATTGGATGTATCGTCTAGTTGGTCGTGGCGTCCGTGAAGGGCGTGGTGGCGAAGCCGACGCGCTTGTTCGTGCTATCGAACACGGCGTAGAAGCGCTCCAGGAACGTCAAGCCGTTGATGAAGTCGAGGCCCTCGCCGCTGGGAGTGCCGATGTCACCGACGATGAGGTATATGCTGTTCGCGTTGCCGCCGATCGCGGTGTTGAGCGCACGCTATGCAGGAACCAAGGGGTCAGCCAATGGGTGTTGGCAGGCGCACGGGAGAGCGCGGCTCAAGACAATGAACGTACCGGCCAGATCTGAGCGTTGGGGGTGAGCTCGAAGGTCGCGCCGTTGATGGTGAAGAACAGGCTCTGGAGGTTCTGGAACTGAGCTTGCGTGAGGCGCAGCAGGCCCGTCGCGTTATCCAGCACGGCACCGGTCGCACGCTGGTACCTCTGCAGCGCATCTACATGGGACGTGTGCATGAGTCTTTCTGATAGTACATGTGCGGGAGGATAAACGCACCGGTAGCGATGAGAGTGAGGGTGGTGCCGGTGTCGACGATACCCGCGGTGTTCGAGAGAATGCTGGTCGAGGTGCCGTATCTGATTGACTGGTTGATGCCAAAGAACTCCGACGCGGGCGACGTGCGGGTCAGAGGCCTGTGAATCATTCACACCAACAGCCATGTGGAAACGTCAGCACTGTCCGCCCCTGCAACTCATATCAGCAAACGCACGCGAAGGTGATGGAGCCAGTGAACTTGGACGAGTCCGTGCCGCCGAAGGTGAGCTCGCCGTTGGTAACCTCGGGGGAATTGGTGGGCTCGAAGGAGACAGCAACGAGGTCGGACGGGATGGTGCCTTGGGCGAAGAGGTTGTCGGTGACTGTTATTGCGACCGCCGTCAATAACGCTCCCGAAGCGCCTGCGTACGCGTCTCTCTGACGTCGTCAGGGAGACGTAAACACGTACCTGTGGGGATGGACGTGCGCGTGTCCGGGGAGAGCGTCCCGACAGTCAAGTCGGTCGGGCCGATGCTGGTCCATGGCGTCATGTGAGACAAGTGGTATGTATACCGGGGAAAGACTGCGCGTACCCAAGAATACCGTCCACACCGTCGAAGCCTTGCGACCTGCTGGCGACGCCAATGCTTTGGCCGGTGATGGTGAGGCCATCACCGAGAGACACGGTGTCAGTGAACTCCGTGCCTATACAGAAATTTGAGACGTCAGACACATGTCAACCGTGACCTACGTGAACATCTGTTGCCTACCGGAAAACGAGCCAGAGCCATAGGTCACGGACTGACAACGTTCGTCAGTGCCGCACCGTTACTGGCAAGATTAAGTCCCGCCTCGGAGGCTATACTTACCACACGGTCACGGGTCTGAGTGCTGGAGGAGGTGCGCACATAGGCTTTCCCGGCGCCGACCCAGGTGTTGGAGCTACCAGTGTCCACGAGGAGGGAGTCTGCTCACAAAGAATTGTTGAGCTGCCTGATCCCACCTGAAACGACCCATTGTACTTACACGTGGTGGCGGGCGTGCCAACGCCGACCTGCGGGGCCAGATTAATTGGGTCAGCGGAACGCTACACTTGCGCGGCGCAGTGCTGCTCACATTGACAACGTAGTCGACCGCCTGGTTATCAGCAGGGACGCTGCCGACTGCATCTTCGACAAACTCGACGCCGGCGATCTTGGCGCTAGCGCGAGCGCGGAGCTTCCGCACGCGGGCTTGATCGCGCGCGAGCAGCGTGCCCGAGCCAGTGAGGTTGAAGCGCTTGGCCGTCGGGAGGCGAACGAGGTTGTCGCGCACCTGCACGACGGGGGTCGCGCTGGTGGTCACCGCGAGGGTGATTGCGAGCAGCAGGAGGGAGAAGAACGAGTTGGAGAAACCACGAGACATGTCTGGTGAGACGTTCGGAGGATGCGCCTAGGAAAGTGAAGATGTCCGGCCGGGAGCTCCAACACTGAATGCTCAGCGAATCAGCACGCCTTTTATACCTGCGGGGCTGCACGCAGATCTCGAGGAAGCCGGAGGTACATACGTACGTGCTCGAGGCTTCCTTGGTGCTCATGGATTGCGTTCTGGGCGTGATGAGAGAGCCGAAGTGTCTGGAGACAGAAGCTCGACGCACCGCGTGGTGAGATGGTGCATTCCAATGATCAAACTTGAAAATGCGAGCTCCTCACCTGGCAATAGCGTACAACAAGAAGCATGGTTTTCTCACGATGGAGAAACCAGCGGTATGTTGCAGACAACATTACCTCGATGGCCGAGTCCGCGTGCTTTTCCTGCCCATAAGAGCAATATTCGGGCACGCTGAAACAATTTGAAGAGTTGAAGGACTGTTGATGAGGTCTATAATTAGCGAGCACTCCCACATCCACATGTTCACGCAGTCGGACCCCCATGAGGAATCAATGTATGGATGGCTAGACCTCCAAGGAGCAGGCGCTTCATTTGGAAGACTTACTGATGAGAGGCAAATCGTGTATCGGTCAATGGGCGATCCTCGACGCTAGCGAGCGCAGTGCGTCGGAGCGTAACTCTGCAACAATACCTGCTACTCTCTTTCGCTGCACGTGCACTAGCAGAGGGCAGCACCGAGCGTTGAGCTCGTCTGGGAATGATTAAACCTCGCACGCTTTGCGAAGCTCTCCCAGACGGAATTTACCAGACCGGAGGTATCGATGCAAATGACGTTTTGATGGAAAAAGTGAGCGTGAGCGTACGCCATCCTAGGAACATGTGGTCAAACCGGTCACGAAGACGTGCACATCCAATTGGCAACACCTACCGACAATAAGCGATTCGAAGTTGATGTCTTCGGAGATCTCAGTCGCTCGCACTCGTGAGAAAATTCATCGATGTTCCCCTTCAGCTTCATGATTCACTAGAGTGAAAGCGCGATCGCTACACTGAGGGTCATGATACCAAGTCGCGCACAGGATTGCGCAGGGACCGTTCTCGAAGACCCACGCAGGTCGCAGGGGTATATCGGGTTTGATGAGAAACGGCATAGACTGTCAGATGTCGCCAGTCATGAGGGCATCTCGGTGACAGATGAGAATGTCAACGATGGCGGTGGAATACGAACGGATGGTCCTCTCGCATCATAAGAGATGGCCTTGAGAGTATCGCACCCGGTTCCAGTATTTGTGACGTGTGTCGCAAGAACGAAGGCGCATGGGCACATGACCATAAAGACAACAGCTGGAGCCGCTGCTGGGCCGAATTGACTTGTCATCATATTTCGCAGAATGCGACACTTGAGCTTGAAGCTTGAGTACTTGAGTGCTCACACAGCTATGGGATGATCGGACGGCGAAAGAAAGTGACGAGTGCATGAAAGGCGGCACAATCTCCCCAGAATCACTAGTTCGGCGAGAGGGTTTCGGTTACGACACAGGTCCTGCCAGGGTCAGATGCTGCTAATAATGGTCGCTCCTTGCAAGCGTACAGTATAAGTTATACCTGAGCGTGCGCGTGAGGTCCAAGTGAGAACGACCACGAAGAGAAGGAAAACGTCCTGCAGGGTGGTCCCAGAAACACAGGGAGCATCTGAAGACTCGCTGACAGCGTACTGCACGGTACACTGTAGTACTACTGTACAGGGGAGGGCAGAGGTGCCGGTGAGACACTGAGAAAGCAGAGTTGGACCGTTTCAGTTTACTTGAGTTCGCTAATGACGTAATGATAGTCCCCAATAGACGCTGTGCGTTGTGGCGCTTGGCGCTATAGTAGTAGTACTGTCAGTTCCAAGCTTTAAGCATGCCTTCACGGATGTGTTGGTTCGACCTCAACCGCTTATATGCGTTCTCTCATTCCGAATCATACTCTTGCTGGCCGCGTCTATCAGGACACTTGACCAATGGCGATTTAGCTAGGCATCAACGTCGACTCCGCGTGTTAGTTGCTGCAGCATGAGAACTTCGCTCTTGGTAACTTAGCGAAACTCCACAACTATGACATCGGCGTGGTACTACCGGCATAGCGCTTGCTGCTGAACTAGCCACCTCACCTTCATACCCCCACCATGACACACAAGTTGTCTGAGCCGTACTCGGGCAAGAACCCAGTGCCTAACATTGCCACAAAGCTCACATCGCTCGTCAATCCGGAGAGAGCGACCGCAGCTAAAGCTGAACAGCTTCAAGACCAAAGCGCTCGCCGTGAAGAGAAACAGACCGAGAAGACTGCCCGCAGGCTCGCCAAGGGGCATGCGATGCATGTCACGGACCCTACCACGGGCGAGGAACTCGAAATTCGCAATGCGGACGAGGACTCTGGTGCCGGGTCCAAGGGACATAACGTCTTGCATCAGGACTTTCCACCGCCGAGTGAGTGAATGCCCATCACGACTAGACTCAGCCTTACGCAAGACTGACGTGCGAATGCAGACTGGAAGCAGCATAGAGACCATGTGCTATCAATCACCAACACGAGCATCGTGTACAGCTCCGCTGCATTTGTCGGGTCCTTTTTGCTGTCTACGCTCCTCTCAAGCCTCACAGTCCGCATCATATGCCTCCTTCCTGCAGTCTTCTTCGCTTACTGCTTGCTGTTCCGAGTGAACAAGGCTGCAGAAGCGGACTTTGAACAACGCATCTGGCATGCAGAACGGATGCGTGGTCTTGCTGCAGGCTCTGACGTTGATGGCGATGGCAATGTCACCGACGAGGAGCGCGTTCGTGAGAGCGCCGAATGGGCCAATGCAGTCATACGTGGCTTGTGGCCCATCATCAACACCGACCTCTTCGGGTCGTTGGTGGACATGCTTGAGGACATCATGCAGTCCTCCGCGCCATCGTTCATCGTGGGTTCACTCCGCCAGATCTGTCGTGCAAGGTCCTCACGGTGTCTCCTAGCAATCCGTCCGCGTTATTGACTTAGGTCTTGGCTCGAATGCGGGACGTATCACCTCTATCCGCTCACTGCCGGATACCACCTCCCGCGACACCGGTGAACCTGTCAATAGTAAAGACGCCCTCTCAGAGATGGGTATCAGTTCGGAGACAATAAGCCCCGACGATCGCGAGGCGTTGGATGGCGACCACGTCAACCTCGAAGTCTCGTTCGCATACCAGGGGCTGCCCAGTGGACAGACCGCGGCAAGCAAGGCTCATAACATTCAGTGAGTTCGATCTGGCCTTCTGCGATGATACATGCGGCTCACCACAGTGTTCAGTTTGCTAGTCGAGTTTTTTGTAGGTCTGAAGGGCGTCTACGGTGCGAGAGTTCGTGAGTAGCCAATCTCCGTCATTGACAGCTCACGGTACCCTGACTACTTGTGCATCTCATAGCGGTGTGGGTGGAAGTTACGGGCATCGTCGGAACCGCGCGTGCCAGGCTCCAGCTCATCCCTGACCCGCCATTGTGAGCGTTGTGCGTCTCCCAATCGTCGGTCTCTAGACTCAAACTATGACATAGCGTGAAGACGACCATGGTCACTCTCATGGGACTCCCGCGCATCACCATTTCCGTAGTGCCGATGAGCAGGGCTCTGCCGAATGTCATGAACCTTCCCTTCATATCAGGCTTTATTTCCAGTTCTCTGGACACAGCTGCCGCTGAGTATGTCGCTCCGAAGAGTCTGACGCTAGACCTGCAGCGACTCATTAGCGGAGACGACATTAAGAAAGGTACGTTCTTGCCTTGCGCAGACCGAACCTGGGCTAACAAGAAGTGTAGATACGGAGGCTGTCGGCGTATTGGTGATCCACATCCACCGCGCGACTGGCATTAAGAAGATGGATACGACGGGCAGTTCGGGCGCGTATTCCTTCCCACAGTGTCATAGGCCTACCATTTCTGACATTGCAGCGACCTCTTCAGCAGATCCGTACGTAACGCTCACGTTCTCCCGACTAGAAAAGCCGCTCTACTCGACGCGGATTATCAAGGGCGATTGCAACCCTGTGTTCGAGGAGACCGCGGTGCTCATCGTCGATATCAACACCGTCAAGCTGCGTGAGAAACTCAGCTTTCAGTTGTGGGACTCTGACCGCATGAGCATCGTACGTCATGCATCCGCAACATCTCGGAGGAAGTGCTGACAAGTGATACAGGACGACATGATGGGATTTGCTGAGGTCGACATCGTAGAGCTCATCCGTGAGCGCGGCAAGCCCACCCGGCGCGTCTCACCGCTCTCCAGCCCGGACTCTCAGAACCGCCCAGGCTCCATTGAATATACCGTCGGGTATTACGGCAAGCTCCCGCCGAACAAGGCCCTGGCCACCGACGGCTCCGACCCGAGTCTGCCAGACGACCTGCGCAATCAACCGGAGTTCAAGGACGCGCGCGCGGTCGCGCTGAACGACCTGGAGGCCGCTGTGCTCGTGACGCCGCCCGATCCGGAGTGGCCCAGCGGGCTGCTGAGCGTGCAGGTCCATGAGATCCGGGACTTATCGGTGAAGACGATGGGTAAGGAGAGGAGGGGCGGAAAGGGAAGGGAGGGGGAGAAGGGCCAGGATGATGGCGAAGAGACGGCTGAGGAAAGTGAAGGCCTCCCTTCGTCGTACTGCACAATGTGAGTGGTCTCGAGAATAAGTCTGTGACTGTGTGCCTGATCGCATACAACCAGCTCGCTGAACGACGAACTCGTGTACGAAACGCGAGTCAAGCCCATCACGAGCTCGCCGATGTTCAATGCCGGGACAGAGCGGTTCGTGCGGGATTGGCGGAAGGCGCACGTCACGGTGACGGTCAAGGACTCGCGAATGCGCGAGAACGACGTCATCCTCGGAACGGTGTTCCTGAAGGTCAGTCTTTGTAGAGACGCCGCGCTACTACTTGTTTGACAGTTCTGACTCTTCATAGCTGTCCGACGTGTTCGTCAACGCCTCGCAAGTAACCCGCGCTTATTCGCTCGAGAATGGACTCGGTACCGGACGGATCCGCATCTCGCTTCTCTTCCGCCCCGTCGACGCGAAGCTGCCTTCGAACTTGCTCGGCTTCGACACCGGCACGCTCGAGATCCGCGACGTCTCCGTGCAGTCCGAGCTCGCGGAACTCGCAAAGTGCGAGATTCGGCTCAAAACGACCACCGCGGAAGCCGAAGAGAAGGTAGCGCGGAAGTTGGCGGAGACGCGTGGCGACAAGATCGTCTGGTCGCCCGAGGGTCCAACAAAGCTTCCCGTGCGCCAGCGCTATGCGTCCGCGCTGCTCATCTCCTTCCGCGATAAGTCCGGTTTCAAGAGTTCGGGGCGAAAGGCGCTCGGAGTCCTCTGGCTGCGCGACATCGTCGAGCGTGCCGAAGGTCCGGTCGAGGTGTCGCTCTGGCGCGCGAAGGAGGGCGACTACTCGCGCCTGAAGTTCAACTACGTGCCCCCGAACGGCGATCTCGCGTACTGGGACAGCGACAAGGAGAAGGCGGAGCGGATCGGGACCGTCGCGCTCGACCTCGTTTTCTGGCCCGGCATATCGGAGAAGCACCACCAGATGCTCGGTGGGGCGGGCGCGAAGAAGCGCGCGGCGTGGGACGAGTACAACAGGCAGAAGGCGGCGGGTTTCCGGGACTCCATCGGGGAGCTCGCTGCACAGGTCCCGCAGGATCATCGGGCGAGCGAAAGTCAGGAGACGCAGGCGCGGGATGGCCAAGGGCGCGCGCCGGTGCAAACCGACGAGACGATGACGGGCGGTCCGGTGAATACGCAGGAGGGAGACGACGAGGACGCGCGACAGGACGAGGAGGCCCACGGCACGAATACGACTGTGTCTGCGGCAGACGTGGAGGTGGCGTCCGGCGCGGATAACGAATCTGACGGAGATGAGGGCAATAGCCGGGACACCAACCGCCCCGAAAGCGGGAAGAAGAAGAAAGGAGTGGTGGGACAGATCAAGGAATGGCGGCAGCACGAGAAGGAGCTGCATCGGGACCACCGGGGCATCATGCAGGCCAAACCGGCGCGGACGGCGGAGTGGCTGAAGGACAATATCGAGGAGGGCGCGCATGCCGTCAAGGACCGCTTCAAGATGAAAGCGCGTCATCCAGATGTTGAGACGGAGGTCTGATTGCCGTCATGGGGATTCCGGTTCGGGTGTTATGCATTACTTGCCTCTGGACTTTCACAAGTTACATACACAGTCAGTGCATGCGCATACCCTCTATCTCACGGACCTATAGGTGTACGATATGATTCTAGGACGCTGTATCATTAGGAGTATAACCACGTTGAGCTGTTCATACCCTGGAATTCTCTTTCACTGCACGTATATGTCACTCCATGCTATTCGTCTGTCCAGGCCTGGTAGAGCCGCATCGAGCGCTTGACATTAGGTTACCGTCACGGCCAGCGCCTATAAGTCCACGAGCGCTAACAGCAAGTGGGAGGATTTCGATATGCTGAGTCCGCTACATTCAACTCACCTCGTCCCTCCACCCTTGGGCCGGCCATACCCTTACTGTACGTTAAGCTCGTAGGCGCAGAGAGGGAAGGTAACTGAAGATGAGCGGGAGGAAGCTCAACCCGCTCGAGCAGAAGCTTCATCAAGCCGCGCTTGCTGACCCCAAGAAGGTACACCGAGCAGCTCTACCCACCGTCGTTGATCTGACCGTACGACCATATGTCGCAGACGTTGACGCAAAAAGAATGCGAGGCACTCATTCCAGATCCCGCCGCGCGTACGGGCGCGCTCAATTTTCTGCTGGGCACGGTAAGTGGTCCGTAATGAGAAGTGCACTTGCGTAGGGCTGATGTTGGCGTTCTAGGGCCTGCTGAAAGCCCTGAAGGACACCAAGGGCGCGGTGTCCTTCCGTGCGGTCATGAAGAAGGAACTTGACGTGTACGTCTATTCTTTGCAAAGTTTGTCCTCCCTGTCCCTTACCGAGGCGAAGCAAGAAGGATATGAGCGGGGAGGAGGCTATGATCCTGAGCTACATTCAAGCAGCGGGGAACGAAGGCATGTTGCGCCCGAATGTCATCCGTTGCGTCGGCGCTGAACGTGTGCATGCAGGCATATGGACTAAACACCTCAAGGCCAAAACGGAGCTTCATCAGACGGTCATCGACCGCTGTCTCAAATCGCTCACCCAAAAGCAGCTGATCAAGGCCGTGAAGTCCGTCAAGGTGAACCCCGTCCCATATATCAGCGCCTTTATGCCACGACTGATGACGGTTTGCTTGCCGCTGCAGTTTCCAACTCGGAAGATCTACATGCTCGCGCACCTTGAGCCGTCCGTGGAGATGACTGGCGGTCCATGGTACACGGACAACGAGCTGGATACGGAGTTCATTAAGTTGTTGTGCAGCGCGTGCCTACGCTTCATCCGCGACCGAGTCAGTGTCCTGTGTATCCCAACAATGTCTCAACTAATAAACTTTGGTATTTCCAGAGCGCCCCAAAGCGGAAAGGTTCAGACGACTCCTCGTCCTCAACCCTCTTGTACCCCATATCTGCCGCTCCGTCGTACCCGACCGCCCAGCAGATCCTCGGCTTCCTAAGTAAAAGCCGCATCACTGAAACAGAGCTGAATGTTGAGCACGTTGAGATGCTCCTCAACGTCCTCGTCCTCGATGGCGAGATTGAACGGGTATGTCACTGCTTGCGTTCTGAACCGGCCCATTTGTATTCGGTAACTGACAGGTAGCACATTGCATAGGTCCCCGCGTTTGGTGCGGCGATGTGGGATACGTCGGAGGACCCCGTGGCGGGCGCAAGCGATGGGGAGGACGGCGAGCGTTCGAAGCGACGGCGCAAGCGCAAGTCGCGTGAGGACGACGAGTCTCCGAAACGGAAACGCAAACGGAGCAAGCGCAGCCGCTCAAGCTCGGAGTCCGATTCCGAGTCCGAGAGCGACTCCGGCTCCGAAAGCGAGCGCGAGCGCAAGAAGCGCAAGAAGAAGCGTCGGAGCCGGGACGAGAGTAGCGACAGCGAAAGCGGGGACGAGAAGGATCGGAAGAGCAAGAAGAAGAGCAAGAAGCGGTCACGGGACGCGAGCGAGGATGATGGTGAGGACGTCGAGATGATTGATGAGGAGGAGAAGAGCAAGAGCAAGAGCAAGAGCCGCAATAAGAGCAAGAGCCAAAGTCGGAACTCAAAGCGGCGCAAGCACGACTCTGACTCCTCTGGATCGGGCAGCGACACAGAGTCCAGCTCGGACTCGGACTCGGACTCTGACAGGGACCGCCACTCGCGTTCACGCTCCAAATCAAAGTCGAACTCCTCCAAGTCCAAATCCAAGTCCAAGTCCAAGCGCTCGCGATCGTCGTCACCTGTCGCCCATGATTTCGCTGCCGCGCATGAAGACTATGGTGCCGGGGGCGGCGCGTACGTATATCGTGCGGTGCGGCAGGAGCATGCCGCGGGCGGTCTTTCGCAATCCCCATGCGTACGCTGTCCGACGTTCGACTTCTGCAAACCTGGTGGTCCTGTGAACCCGCAAGAGTGCACATATTACGGCGGGTGGCTCGTCGCGGCAGAGGTTGGGAAGGAGTAAGGAGGAGTGCCTGTAAGGTAGGGAGCACCGTGCTAATGAGGCATCAATGGTCGCAAATCATGTCTGAGTAGTGGTGGATATGCGTTGATTGCGACTGTGATGGATGTATGAACATAGCTTTATGACATAGGCTGAAACGTTCATAAATCATTCTTGAACTTGCGACCATGAGTCTGGAGACTACCGCTGCTGGCTAGCGCCCGTGCTCACTTAATGTGAATGCAGACGCTCAGCATCTTCGACCACGACTACGCATACACCTCGACCTCTCTCGACGTTGACCATGATGATCATCTACACCTACGCCTCGTGAGCTATGATATATAGCGTTGCTCAACATGACAGAAGAAGCCGCGGCTCTAGCTAGGTACGTCGAACGGCTCGACATCCTCCGCCGGCGTGTGGTATTGAACGTCGGGATTTCTGCTACCGCAGGGAGGCCAAGAGCCTCCAACAAGCACTCAAAGAATCACTCAAGTCAAAGGATCCATGGGATAGGGAGACAGACTTCACGCGGAAACAGTGCGTTTTGACTTCGTCATCGCTGGTAGACGTGCAGAACTAATCAGCCCGTGGAGATTGCGGCGGAGCTGCTTGCGCCTCCTCCTCCTCCATCCGTACGCCCCAGAATCTAAAGACGCTGAGACCATGCTCTGGATACAGACGTCTTATGCATTCATCTCTGTGTACAAGCAGCGGATCGCCACATTGGACCGTCTCGTCTATGGGAACTCTCGGCAGCAGCAGCAGCAACAACCACAAGAAGGCCAGCCAGCAGGCCAGGGACAACAGCAGCCACGCCAGAACGGCGGCCACGGGGTAGTCGAGTACCGCAAGCTCTTGCAGCGTTTCCGTCAATTCCTTGCAGACGAGGAAAAGTTCTGGATACAGCTCATTCTGCGCATCCGCAGGCTCTTCCAGCTCGACGATGTGCAGCCCATCCTTGCCCAGCTCGAGATTTTGCCGGTCGACGATGCCCCCTCAGAGGACGGTCCGCCCAAACGCAACCATTTCCAGTTTCCCCCCGACGCCGACCTTGCCGCAGCATCGCCATCGCTGACGCCCACCTCTCGGGAGCAGCGCGAGAGCAGGTTGGCGATCCTCAGCAAGGCGCTCGTGTGCCTCGGTGACATC
>CCBP010000102.1:56286-69568 GCA_000765035.1 Trametes cinnabarina
TAACGAGTCAGGCGGTCGGCCCGCGCAGGACATGAAGATGGTCCCCCCGCCGTCATGACCCAATAACCAGAAAGGCCGAGGGCGGAAGGGTGGCAGCGCCGCGCAGAATATTCTGCCCGTCCTAGCGCGCATGCGGGACTACCGCAAGGCACAGCAGTGCTACCAGCAGGCGCGTTTGCTCCTCCCGCAAGATGGCAACCCCGCACATCAGCTGGCGATCATTGCCTCGTACCAGAAGGACACGTTCAGCTCGCTGGTGCACTACTACCGCGCGTTGTGCGTGCGCTCGCCTTACGATACCGCCGCGGACAATCTGGGAACTGTTCTCGCGAAGGCCTTGGAATCTTGGACATCGCGAGGAGCGAAGAAAGAAAAGGAGCGAGAGAAGGAGCAAGCGCGCGGGGAAACGTCGCTAGCGCCTCGTCTTCGGATTGAGGCGTTCAAGGAGAGACTGATTGTCCTCCATGCGCTGTGGAGCATCCCGCCAGAGGAGTAAATACTGCCCATATGTTTGCTTCGCACTGTTGCTCACTGTCGCTCGCAGGGCCCACACAATAGCACCGAACCTCGCACAGAAAGTCGCCGAGGACTTCAAGTCGCTGGTATCGGACCGCGTGCTGCCTTCGGATATCATCTCGAATGTCGTTGTGCTCGCTCAAGGAGCGCTTTGGAAACATCGCATGTTCAGGAATCCCTCCAGCAATGGCCACAGGAGAAACATGCATGCGGGGGCGGCGACTGCGATAGAGAGCGCCATCGCCGGCCATCTCCTTGCCGTGCATCGCGTCCTCCTCGAGGTCGGCATTGTGCAGATCGCGGAGGCACCAACGGAGGACACGGCAGAACACGACCTCGCACAGCGCATCACCGCCGAGTTCCGCCGCACGCTACCAGCACTGAGGACAGGGAGCAAGTGGCTCCGTGCGAACCTGCGCTATCTCTCTCAAGCTTGGCAGCAGCTCGTTGCCTCGGAAGAGGGCGAGGGGCCCCCCGCGAAGCCGAAGAGCCGCGATCGGCGTCGCGGGAGCGACAGGCGGTCCAGCGGCGGGTCAGGCACAGCGGTAGCGCCCGGGCTGCGCGAGTTCTGGAGGACGTATGCGCACTTCTCGACTGTGCTGCGGCGCGCATTTCCGCAGGACAGGCTGCCGAAGACGACTACGACGCTCGAGGAGGACGTGGAGATGGCGGGCTTCCAGCCCCTCAAGCGGTTCGTGCTAAGCGAGGTCGTGAGTGTGGTCGGTGTCGCCAAGGATGCGCCGAAGGAGGGCAGTAACAATGGCGCTGCACATAATGGCTTCCGGATGGTGCAGCCCGAGCAGGTGCATCCGAACGAAGAGCAGCTCATGCGCATAGCGGACCTTCTGTCGGACGCGGTATCATTGGCAAGGGATGATGTACGTTATCTTCACTAGAGCGTTAGCCGTTGGCTGACGGACCTTTTCGCAGATTTGCCCACTCCAAGTATCCGGCGGCCGGTTCTCTGTTCAGGAACCGCCTCGTCGTCCAGAACCACGTCCTACCCAGCCAAGGCAGCAGCCAAGGCCGGAGCCCCGACATCCGCGCCCTCAAGAGTCTCCTCAAAGGAGAATCCCGGAAAGATTGTCGCCTCAAGTGCCGATGCGTCCTACGTACGATGTCTGTGCCATGGGTCAACAGGAGGAAGATGGCATGACGGATGTGACACGGACCGAGGACGACCCCGTTGGGGACGCGTTTCGCGAAGCATTGGGAGCCCCGAGCGATGCAGGGGACGAAGACGACGAGCAGATCTTGTGGCCCAGGTTTGTACATACCCTTAATTGTATGAACGTCGAGTGACAGAGCATTCGATTTCAGAGCACAGCCTGCCCCTCCGCCTCTTCCGCATGACCCAGCGATCGTCACTGCGATGCCTGCCAATGCTGGTGCAACCGTGCCCTCGCCCCCTCGAGCCATCGATCCTAGTCCTGCTCTGCCCACTTCGGGCCCGCGTAGCCCTCTGTCGCTGTCGCCCATCGCCCCTCCGGGACGCAGTGCAGAAGCCACGCCGGCACTCTCGCTCGGAACCCCGCAGAAACCTGCTACCACAGCCCAAGAGATCCTCGCGAATCTGCAGCGTGGTCCTCCCAAGGCAGACGTTACTCGTTCCCTCCACGCGCGGCAAGCATCCGCGCCTGCGTTCCATGCGCTCTTCCCGAATTCGCTCGGCGGCGGTCCTTCGATCTGGTCATCCGACGAGAGCGATGGCTTGGTCTTCCAAGGGGCTGCGGGCGCTTTGAGCGGGTCGCACTACCAATCGTATCAGCTCAGCAATGGGCTGCCGCAGAACCAGTCGCAGCATAATCACGTCCGACATGCGAGCTCCTCGTTATACCCCGTTCAGCCGTCGCTGAGCGTGGAGCAAGCCCCGCTCGCACCCCCGCGCCCCTTTCCCGGCCTAACCAATGCGGGGCTTTCGCATCAACGCGTACAGTCCCTGTCCATGAACAACAACACTCAGTTCCTTTCTTCGATTCCTGGACCCCATCTCTTCTCCTCTAGTCAAAGCCAGCCGCCCGTTCCTGAGGGTTTCGGCTCCTACCCCGCCCTCTCCGAACAGTCGACCGTCCCGTACAGCACTGGCGTCCCCGGTGCCTATGCCGATCCCGTGTACTCCCGGAAAACGGACACAGGGTTTGCCCGTCGGGACGCGCCTGGGTATCCGGACCGCTCCGTACCTTACCATGTCGACCCGAGGACGAATGACGGCCACGCGGGATTCTCCCTCTCGACGATGGCCCAATTGTGGAACAACACTGGCTGAGAGCGCTAGCCCAACGATCCTCTCGCTTTTCCCCCTCAAGATTTTATGAGACCACAAGCTCTCGACGGCCGGCACCCGACTGTGAAAGCCGAGCCACCCGCTCGGGTATCGTATAGCGACTCACCAGTGCGCTCGGCCCCGCGCTCCGTGGATGGTGATGGCGGCGCGGCATCCTAGTTCGTACCCGCTGAGCGAGCCGCTGCGGTGTCGACCGGTCCCCCCTTATTGGCCGATACCGACCATGATGTTTTCTCGTACCCTCTCCGGACCTCGCCTTGTCCCTGCCGTCTCGCTCCTCTGCCCTGTATGCTGTATTTCCTCACAGAATCGCGCTCGAATCCAGCCTGCGTGCTATCGAGATTCTGTGATCCTTCCATCCGCGTGCTCACTTCCCTACGTCGTGGCGCTGTGAGTCTGTACTATATGTATCTTCATTCGGGCTGCGTCGAGCCCCGCCTGTTGTGTTTGTGGTGGTTGGTTTGCGACAGAAGTGTACGTACCAGTGTACGTACCATCCCGGATGTCAGCAGATGATGGTGTCATCTCGAATTTACTATGTTGCTCTGGCTCATTCGTGCTCAATCGCAAGTGAGATGAGAGCACAGACGCTCTTGTGCGAGCAGCGATGCGCCTTGCAGTAAGATGAACAGTATGCAGAGAACATGGCTATACAGAACACGATACCGACGGTGCGAGCTAACCACAGCATTCTATTATCCGTAATCGCACAAAAGCCATAGAACCATAGATGCAAGAAACTTGTCATATCCACAGAAGCAGTATCAGCACAACGTCTTGTAAACCGTTAATCCTCGTCGTCGTCGTGCCCGTCAGTACGGAACAGCGCAACAAGGTCGTCGATGCCCAAGCGCATGTTCTTGAACTTGTCTCCAGAGAGGGCGGCGGCGGCCAGCGCCCGCTTCTTCTCTTGCAGCTGCCGACGGCTCAGTCCCGCCGTAACCATATCACAGTCATAGGAACTCACCTCGAGTATACGCTCCTCGACGCTGTCCGGCACGCAGAGCTTGTGGATGTTCACCGCGCGCTTCTGTCCGAAACGGTGGGCACGGTCGAACGCCTGGTCCTCTAGCGCAGGGTTCCACCACGGGTCGACGAGGATGACGTTGTTGCAGGACGTCAGGTTGAGGCCCGTGCTGCCTGCCTTGAACGAGATGAGGATGACGTGTGTCGCGGCGTCGGTGTTGATCTTGACCAGCGCCTCGTCGCGAGCGCTCTTGTTCATCGAGCCGTCGTCTGCACGTATTGATTGTGAGCGCGCAAACTCCAACAGAGTGGATGTACTCACAGCGGACAAACTTGATGCGTTCCTTGCGCAGGAACGGCTCGATGATATCGAGCATGCTCGTGAATTGCGAGAAGATGATCGTTTTTTCACCTTCGCCGCGTTCCTCACTCTCGCGCAGGATCTCCATGATCTTCCGCGTCTTGGACGAGTGCGGCGGCAAGTCCGAGTTTGGGTCCGCGAGCTTGCGCTGTGCAGCCAAATAGACTTCCTGGCAGTCGACGCACACATCATCCTTCCAAGCATTGGTGGAGGTGAGCAGCTTCTGGCAGACCTGACAAGGCTTGCGAGTGATCGCAAGCCCCGCAAGCATCCCAGCAAGTTCATCGCTCTCATCATCGTTGTTCTCGTTCTGGCTCGCGTTCTTGGGCTCAACAGCCTCCTCGTCTTTCTTGTAGTCCTGAGAGATGAGGCATGGGTGGTTGCAAGCTGTTGAAGTAGGTATATCAGGATTGAGACTCGTAGAAAAAATCTGCGGTGCTTACATTGTCGGAGACGGAGCAGCAGGACGAGCACAGATGTGTATGCCTTGTTGATGTCGCCCTGTTGCAGCTCTTCGAGGCTTGCCTGGACCTTCGCCTCCACGGAGTTGTAGAACGCACGCTCCTCAGCGTCGAATTCACACTCCACGACGTTGACGAGTCGATCAGGAAGCTCCAGGATGGGCTTCCCATTGATGATTGTCGTTTTGGTCCGACGGAGCATGATCTTCTGCAGGACAACCTGGAGCAAACTCGTTAACTTGCATATCGCTTCCAGGTGTCCTGGCGACGTACCTGAAGGCGCTTCAGCGCCCGGACGGGCTTGCCAGCCTTGACCGGCTTCGCGATGGCCGAATTGAAGGTCGACCAGTCGTTGAGTGGGGAGATGCGGAGGAACTTAATCAGGGAATAGAGCTCCTCGACGCTGTTTTGCCTGGATTGTGTTCAGAATCGCGGTCATTTTGAAGGTTGACGAGACTTACATTGGGGTACCGGTGAGGCACCAGCGATACTTTGCCTCCAGAGCACAGCACGCTATCGCGGCCTTGGTGTTGCGGTTCTTGATGTTATGTGCTTCATCTGATG
Source organism: Trametes cinnabarina (assembly GCA_000765035.1). Classification (NCBI taxonomy): domain Eukaryota; kingdom Fungi; phylum Basidiomycota; class Agaricomycetes; order Polyporales; family Polyporaceae; genus Trametes; species Trametes cinnabarina. Next base: position 61,439 of record CCBP010000102.1, read on the forward strand.
CAGGCATCTCAGTATCCACAGCGGTGACGCACCTCCTAGCGGACAACTCACCGAGAACGACCCGCCACCATTTGACTCTGAATATAGCGTCCTTGGCGTTGCCCTTCTTTGGCGCAGCCCTGATCCGCTTAGCAATCGAAACCGAGTCCGAGTCCGAGTCCGAGTCCGACTCGTTCCTCTTCTTGCCCTTCCCTTTCCCCTTGCCCTCATCTTTTCCCGTGCTCTTGAGATATACGCCGTACTCCGAGGTCACCACGGAGTATGACGTGACCACGATATGGGCCCGCTCCAATTCGTACGGGTCTGAATGACGCGCTGTCAATCAGCCAGGCTGAAAAGGTTGATGATGTGAGCTTACCGTTTGTCCGATTCCCGCCGTGATGTTGGATGACACGGAGACCGGATGTGTATTTCTTGACTTCGCTCTCCCATTGCGACACAAGGGATACTGGGCAGACAACCCTAGACGAAATTTTTAGCTCGACGCCGAGATTATAAGGTAGCAGGCGTACAAAGTTGAGGCAGCAAAACCATCTGCCTTATCCTTCTTGGACGGTCGACCCTCCAGCACACGGGTCAACGTCGATATTGTCTTTCCCAGCCTGTGAATCCGTTATTTGGTACTCTAAGCATGAGGATACTGGGCCGCATACCCCATATCGTCAGCGAGAATGCCGCCCGTCTTCTTGCCGGTTTCGCGCTCCGCCATCCACTTCCTGCTCTTGACCTGATGGGGAAGAAGCCGGATGTTGTCACGGAAGCCATCCACGATCGTATCTTCCGGTTTGATGTCGTTATCCCCATCGTTGAAGTCCTCGTTGATAAAGTCGCGCAGGGCCTTCTCCGTATCTGTCTGCGTCATTAACCTGTCCTCGACGGGACCTATCCGGTCAATATCAATAGTCTCTTGGTCCGTATGGGCGTATGTTGGCGGCGGGCGGGGTATGAATCCGTTTGAGGGTATAGCGATGGGCACCGGGGGTTTCGAGCCGAACGAGGGCTTGACCATAGGCAATGGCTGCATCGGACGTGCGTTGTTCTGAGACTGAGGACGCAAGGGAGGGCTACATTCGCAGGGCGCGCTTAGCTCTCTAGACACGTTCGCAACAGATGGCACTCACGGTGCTTGAGGCAAGTCAGGCTCAGAGTCAGATGAAATCTCGATAGGTGCTCGTGGTGCCCTCCTCGGGATTTCAGGAGAGTCGGAGGACGAGACGCTCTACACAGAGAATCCATGAACATCGTGATACTACTGAGTAGCGCCTGTCTGGAAAGCCACCCACGATGATAGACTGTGGGCTTGACGAGACAAAGGGTCTGAAGGGACCAGCTTGATTACTCTTTGCAGAGGTTAATTTAGCAGGTACAGGCACTGGATTGGCTCGCAATGAACCACCAACTGGGGCGGGCTTCGAGGGAGCAGCAGCCGGGGCCTGCTTTGCCTGTCGACCGAGTGGGATGAGGTCGGGGTAAAGAGAAGCGTTCTGAGCGAACTGTCGCCGCCTATTTATGCCATCGTCAGTCAGGGTCTGTGCGCACTTCTAGTCTGCCACGAAGCGGTATTTGGACGTAAAGGCGAATCTCACACGAACGAAGCGAGCGTTCCATGTCAAGGTGCAGACCACGCCTTCAGGGTCGCTGTAGCAAATCCGGGCTATGCCACGATGCAAGAGACTCAAGACGTGTGTTCACCGTCAATGAAGCCGCAGATAGTCTTAACAACTGCTGCGTCGAACGATCCGCCGTGAACTCGGTACCGACGAGGTCGGTGGCGGAGAGGGCCACGTCGCGACTCGCATCGTTCAAACGCGTCGACCCACGTCGAATTGGGTGGGAGAGTGTGTGCTCACCTTTCCTCCATCGTCTTAGCTCTCAGCTCCTTTCAATCAACCAGTCTGAGGTGCAAATCACACGGATGGGAGGACTGAGGAGATGGTGGTAGCCTGAGAGGACAACTTGAACAATGGCTGCCGTAACAAATAGACGCCCACTCATATATTCAAGTCGCGTCGCGCTACACGTGATCGAGGGTGGGGACGTAGAAAACACGGACGCGGGGCGCTCGCTGCTCAGTCACTGAGCGTTTTGACAATGCCACGGCGATCAATAGTATTCACAGTACAGATATGTTCGTGTGGATCCCACGTCGCTCCAGGTGAATAGTAGAAGATGATTATACATGCATCTACAGCGTACCCCAGGACGCGATGTAAGGCCTACTGTAATGATAGATCATACCTCTTCCTCGTCAGAGTCCTCATCTCTCGCAAGCCGGCTAAGTAATGAGCCGTCAAACGCGCCTGGGGGACGTCATATAATTCAACACCGAACACTACGGCGATAAGCACAGGCACTCACGTCCTACAGAGGTACTGTGCCGCCCTCGATATGCTGCAAGTGGCGATGCGGGCGAACCTGGCACAGAGACCGACGACGCGAACGATGCATCTGGTGGAGATGATACCGATGATGGAATGGTGTAGTTGATGGTGCGAGAGGGCGTCGATACTGGAGATGGGGCATATGATGAAAACGCTTTCTGCCTTTGCGGGCTAGCCTGGTATGGGATGAGACACGCGCCCTCTTATGAGTTGTATGGTGTACTCACTTGTGGAGAGATGCCGGAAAGTCGCCACTGGCGGGCTGCAGGAGGGGAGAGAGGAGTGCTTTTTGCGGCCTTCGCTGAGGAAGGTGGCGGAGGTAGTGGTGCACGAGGGTACTTCAGCGCATAGCCCGCCTGCAACACATTGAACACAAGAAGAGCAAGAAGCCCCAGCTCTGTGTTATATGAGATCATTCGATGAGTTCAAGATTCATCTCCATGATGACATTGCGGAACGCACCGACAGCACAAAGGTAGTAGTATGGCGCAGTTGTAGGCTTGCTGTGCCATATCACATCGAATGCCGTCCATAATGACGGTACGGGTAGGAGGTTCGTGAAAATAACGAGCCCTACGAGGCCCACGCTATTCGTCCGCAACCGCGCGATCGCCTCGCTTCGTATGGGTTTAAACCAATCAAGAACGGACGTGCTGGATGTTGACGAGACCGCTGTAGCAGCCATTTTGACCCAGAGTGAATGTGTTTTCCCGGACCCGCAATTAGAATGTAGATTCGACGGCTTGTGGAGAGGAAAGCTAGCCCAGTGAGAATGCACAAGCAAGGGTTGTCAGTGTGACCGTGCTTCTTCAACGCGCGAGAACGAGCAGGCTCCAGAAAGAAGCGCCCGCTCTTGTCGCGCGTTTTCTCGGTCACGTGTCGAGCGCGTCCAACGCTAGCTAGTAGCTACGCCTGTCAACATCTAAACTGCTTTCATCTTTGATACCGTGTCATCGACTTACTGTGTCCGTGAACCAACAGTTCGACCGAAAAAAAGGTCTTTGTCACTCTCAATATCTCAGGATCGCTGTTTTGCCTCCTACCGTCTTCCTCAGATTGTGGCAAACCTCGGATAAGTATTTCGTTGTGTCAATGTTTCAGCACACTCAGCGTCATCGGCAGTATTCTCGTAACACCGTACCAGTGAATGACATCCGCGCAGCGTTTGAGAGATTTTTGAAAGGCAGGCTTTCGCACGGCTGCACCTACGAGACAGCCACCGTCTCCGCTATCTGTTTCGAAGGCTGGGCTTCGGCGATGACAAGGCGCAAAGGCCTACGCCCGCAAAGGTTCCGTAAATAGCGGCTCTTGAATGGTCGTGTTGCGCTTGCAACGATCAGGTATGGGATCAAATCCCCTTACGTGCGCTTAAGCTGACACCGTTGGGATATTCCTACGAAGACTTCAAACACTTACACTGGGCGTCAGAGCTATTCCGGACTTGCAGCGTCTCGATCCACTGATCAATCAACCCCGACACTCCGAGGTTACGGTTCGCCGTAGCCTACAGTCACGTACAGCACGAACGTCCTCAGTGGATCTCCATCAACTACAACCCCGTCACCGAGTCCCTGAGGTCCCAGATCTACCTCCTCGTCACGCTGGTTCCCACATCCATGGCTCTCTGTAACGCGCTCTCGTTTGTCTTCTCTCCGATGGCTCTCGGACGAAGGGAGTCACGCTACCCGCATGCATGCAGGGTCGTGTCGCCATTGTCTAAAGACCCGGCACGAGCGAACCGCAGGGCGCTGCGTTCCGGTGAGATGTGATCCATGTTCCTATGTTTGTCAGTGAGATATTCTTCTCGTTCGGACCGATGTGCGCTTCACTTCATCTCTTCACGAAGAGGCTGACAACCCAGCGGATCCTGTCAAGGTTGACATGGACAGGCTCGTCATCCGGCCGTCGCGTCAGTAACAAGAATGCATGCCAGCTACGTGAGTTTTCATTCTGACGGCGACTCGCAGGAACATCTAAAGACACCAAGCGCTTCTGCGACCGTGTGGTAGGCATGCCTTCAAAATCTCCTGTCAGTAGGCGCTTAATATGCAGGTCTTCTCGTTGTGCAATTTTCGCGGCTGCACCAACCCGCCAATTGACAAGGCGACGATGTCGGCTTCTCATTTTTCCTCTGCACAGGATTGCCTATACGTGCTGATTGTGAAGAGACCGCTGCGTACGTGGCGATATGCAAATCATCGTTGTTAAATCGTCGTTGATGCCTGCTTGATTTCGTTCAGATGACCCCACGCATCATGACTCATGAAGGGAACGTCACGACACACTCTCCTCGACGAGGGCATCCCTCCATGGTCATTCCCATTGCTTTGTATGGTACGTGGCACGTCGAGACGACATTGTTATCCGCTGCTCCCGGCATCAATCAATCATCTCCGTCACGCCGTGCAGCAAGAAACGCCGTAACTATCCTCTTGACATTGATGCCCTCGGCCCTACGGACCCTACGGACCCTAGGTATGACAAAGCGGCCGTTCAGACCCGCTACGAGGGCCTCGGGCAGCAGCAGGAGGCCGGTCAGCTCCCGGCCCTACAGCTGCAACGCGCTACTGTACACGTACGCCCTACCCCTCGGGCGCTGTAGATGAGCAGCTCGCAGTACGGTCGCCTCGCGCTACTCGCTTCCGTGTGTGGCCAATGCCGCATGTCATCTGTCTCCACAACTGATACGGCCCGTGAGGCGCGAGTCAGAGGGAGCGACCGACGAGGACGTCGGCGCTGAACGCGATGAGTGTTTCAAGAAATTAGACCGCTGCACATCAGTCATCCGACGGACCCTTGCTGACCAAAGGTCAGTCTTTGTCGGATGGCGGAACCGCTGCGGAGAACCGACTTTCTTCGCAGTGGGTGCGATGTGTTCCTTACCTTTCCGCCCAGGAGGACAGCGAGGTGGGCATCCAATCTCCTCATCCTGTCTTATAGTGCTGAGTGTCTCGGGTCCTCGCTCAACAGCTGCGCTACCACTCTCTCCCACCGTTGAGTCCACGCGCACTTTGTCTTCAAGCAATTGTGCATGGGGCACCGCTGCGCTGAGGATTCCCCGTCGGACATCGGCACCCTCTTTGTCCCGCCCATCTTCCATGCGCATCCGTTGCCCCACGCAGCGTCATCTCTATTGAACATGGATCAAGTTCCGTGCAATTTTATCGACGCCGCTGACTACTGCGCCTACACATCCGAGTCGACGGCCAAGTCGACAGGTCTACGGCGCATGCTACGGTCAGCACAAACCTAGTGAGCCATTCGGAGCTCGGGAGAACTTGCACTGCTTTGCTGTGCTTCTCTGCTGTTTTAAGGTTCGCCGTTCTCATGTCCGGCCTTGAACGCAAAACAGCGGCTGAAAGAGCTCCGCTCTCGATACTTCCTCGCATGACGCGGCGCAACTGGAGCCCTCTCGTTCCGACTGCGGCCACGACGTTGCTGCGCGTCTTATGTCGGTGGTTGGGTGTTTGCGGGGCGGGACGAACCAGCGAAGCATCATTTCGTGGTCAACGTTCCGACGAAGATCTGCGCGCGCGTCTGTCACTGGCAAACTCTCGAACTAGTGGATGCGATTACGTGGATCTTCGTGGACAGTTCCATATGCAGCGGCGTGACAACTCCTCATGGTGGCCATACCTCCCTGCAAGTCCTCGAAATGACTATCATCGTCTATGCACGCGACTTAAAACCGCATCCAGGGCTGGGTGTGTGTGCTCTCGGTAATGAATTGTGATTGGATGCAAATATGGTCATATTCTCCCTACGAAGTAACGCCAACGGCACGGGCGTGGAAACTGAATGTACTGGCTTACAGTACCGGTATGTCTGCTGTATCTTCGTCCTGCCAGCAACCTGAAAGTTGTGATGTGTTCGTACATACACTGTACCACGGTGACGTTGTGAGAAATGAGCTCGAGCGTGTGATCATGATCACAGCTAGGATGTCCCGTCCGCGCCAATTGCGGTTAGTACCTGGGTACAGTAACTTTAGCATATCAACCCCCTCACCTCCATCGCACTAGTCCTGCTCTCGAGATTTCCAGCTTACTCCCACAGCTCCGTAACAACCCTCCAATTGCTTTGAAGGCGCTCAGCCGGCCATCTGTCAGCTCGTCCGTGTACGCATGCGCGGTCATACTGGTGACTGCGCACTGTCAGATCCCACCTGTACACCGGCAAATCTGGAGAAGGCACACAAAAGTCGTACCTCCCCGATCGAGCGCATCCGTTCCATCGATGCACATTCCGTGACTGCCCGTGACGGCTTTGACATCTAACCTCTTCGGGCCTGTTTGGGCGTCTACGCAGCCTTCCTCTCTCGAGTCTCGCCGAGTGCGCCTGGACCGCTACCCAACATTGCTGAACCTTTCAGTGGAAGCGGGTTCTCAGGCGGATTGCGGTGACCGGGCGCCAAAGTCACTGCGCCAGGCGGCTTAGCGCCCGCGGTGGTGACCCCCACGCTAGGGTTAGGGTGCCCGCCCAGGACGCGGTAGGCCCGCTGCTTCAGTGGAAGCGGGTTCCGAGACTCACAAGGCTTGCAGTGGTGGTGGTCTTCTGCTGTTAGCTCGACGACCTTTTTTCTGCTGGCGTTGCGGCCATCGCGAATCGCGATCGACTCTCTTAGCTTCTCTTTCCGCCGGCATCAGACGACGACTTCAGGCTAACGCTGGGTCACTCAAGATCGCTAGCGCCCCCCCAGATCTTGGCCTTTGCCACTCAAAATTTTCTCCCGGAGCGCGAGCGTATTAGCCCTCCGCGGCCCCCTTGCACTTCATTGGCTGAGGCCAGAGGTGTCCAAGGGGAACGGCTCGCGCTGCGCAGAAGGGTCCAACAGAAGCCCGCTAGCGCCGGCGCTGTACCACTTTAGCGTCGTAGCGCGACTCCACTTGCCACTCGGTGAGTGCATTCAATTGCGAGCGACGATCAGGTGCGACGTCCTCGTGGGGCGCGCTAGAGCTGTCTCGAGCACGAATGTATAGTAACAGTAGTCGAGGGCACGCGCCGCAGACGGGACATCGCCCCTGTGAAATCTGCACGTCGGGGGTCGGGAGGTCGCGCAGGGCGGGAGGGACGTACTATACGAGGGTGCTTCCCTTGTCTCGGCGCGTACTGCGTAACGCCGCGCGTATGCGCAGCGTGCAGATCTGGTATCGTGCAGGAAGAGCCCTATGGTGATGTGCGACTCGGTGCGAGTCGGTCCAAGGTCGCGTTCCCTAGGATTGGAAGCAGGCTTCATATGAAACTAAAGTCACCATGCCGCATATGGGAGTGAGCCTGCGAGAGCGAGTGCGGTCATTCAGCTGACACTTCGAGTTGTCGGGGCAGGACGTCCACCAGGCGACGTGTCGCGATTGCGACCTGGAAGACTGCACAATCGAATAATTTTTACCGGGCACCCAGGCTTACGCCCTTCCTTTGCAGTCTCTTCGCATCTTTGTCGTTGGCGTTCCAACGGCTCGTGTAATGGCCGCCGCCAGGACGTCAGTCCACCCCTGCCGCAGAGGTACAGTGCCCGTCTGAGGGCCGTCTCTATTCAATTCGTAGGTAAGTTTAGATTGCCGGGCATCGGAAAGGCGCACAGGGCTGCGCAGACCGGCGTCGGCGTGTACGTTATTGTGCGATGCGTACCGATGCGGATGGCGAGCGTACTGGAGGGCCTGTGGACACGGGATGCCGTCAGCCTGTTGCAGCCTTGCTCGTCGGCGTAGGCATCCTCGCGCGACAGTGGCGAGTGCGACGCGCTGGCAGG
>CCBP010000102.1:78085-120502 GCA_000765035.1 Trametes cinnabarina
AGCCAGCAATAACGCGCAGTCGGTGATGCGCCCCGGCTATTACCCGGACGAAGAAGAACAAAAAAAGAAAAGTTGCGGACCTCGGACGTGTCTCGTACCCACCGCTCAGCAGCGTAATCTGTATTCATCTACATACCTCTAACGCCGTTCTTGCTTGCTTGTTTATCCACGTCCCTCCCGTTCGCGCGAAGCCTCGCCGCATTGTAATAGCTGTCGTCGCTGCAACATGTTGTATCCCGTAGCTTTCGTCCCGAGATCACAATCTTTCTTTATTTTTCGTTCGGCCCGTTCTCAACACACACACACATACATAGACGATGTCCCCGCCTCCCACAATGTAATCCTAATACAACCGACGATGTAAGAACCATCGTTCTTACAATTTGACCGCATGGACAAAATCTCCTCCGTTTGCAAGTTAGGTGCAGATCGGGGGGCGACGCTGACGCGCAGTGGATCGGTCCTCTGAACGAGACTGACTTGCCGTCGTCAAACAGGGACTCAGTCGTCTTGACTCCGTTCGCGTCCCTGATCATCGTCCATCCATGCTGTGCGGTCTGCCAGCGCCATGCTCATCGCCACGGAATCTACTATGCATTCAGTCGGGGGCAAAACCGTTCCCGCGGTACCGGTGACGTTCCTTCTCGCATGCACATGGTGCACATGCCACGTACACACACCCGAGTCACCCACGGGCGAGCCCGCCCATGCGGACGTCCTGTCCACGCACGTAGCGCCGTATACAAAAACCCACCCCCAACACGCACCGTGGCGTCGACGGGCTGACGGGTTGACAGCCCCGGCTCTGAGGGCAGGTTCCCGGCGGTGGGTGTGTATTCGCACCGGTGTGGGCGCGCGCTGACGGGGGGATCTTCGCGTGCATACAGTACATACATATATTGATACCACAGGGTCACACAATGTCCGCGGCACAGCCTCGTTCGGCGTCCTGCGCCCAGCCGTTGAGCATGGTGGGTGCTGGCGATGTCTCAGCCAGAGGAGGGAGATGTTTCTATGGCACGATGTCAGGTTGGAGGGATGTGAACGGTTGCAGGCCAGACGTGCATCTGCGCAATGGAAGGAGTCCGGGTGAGGCATCCGCAGGCGAGGAACGAGTATGCGTGCGTGCGTACGACGCGGCAGGCGGAGCGCATCAGGGGCGCGTCCATTCGCTGGGTCGTACCATGGCCCGCCTTCTCCCGATGATCAAATCGGTAACGCCCCATCAAATCCAACACAATGCAGAAGCCAGACGGAGATGGTCTGAAGTGTGACAAACAGTGTGTTCAGCGCGGTTCCCAACATCGGCGTCACCCCATTGCTGGTACTGACCTCCTTGCCTTGCCGATAGGCCGTCATGATCTCCTCCACAGCTTCCCTTGCCAGGGCGAGCTTGAGATCCCTGAACGAAATACCTTTTTCCTTCGCCAACGCGCCTGATAGCATCGGTCTGCGGAATCCAGGAAGGATTCTTGTTTGAATGTCTATGAGGTCGTCCGCGTACAGAATGTTGCAGGCGAAGTTTTCCCTCATCTGAAGATCAACTGGACTGAGTGGCTGCAGGTGATAAGTCACGGTGGAAGCAAACCTCGATTGGCAGTGAGGAGTACTCGTCTGCCGACACTGGCGGTGCAGGCGTTGCGCGGTATTCACCGACATATCGGTATCTTCTCGGCGGAGGTGCGTGTGGCAATGATACGAAGACGGTTTGCGTTCCGTCGCGCCATTCCGGCTGTTGACGTAAGGATAATAATACTCCGGGCTTGCCCGGCTCGGTGGGAACGTGGTAATGGTAGTCAGCCCCCAGGAACATGATGTTGCGCCCAAAGCGGCTCCGAGTGTATATTGCTCTTGAGGGAATCTGCATTGGCCCTTTGTTGAGCTGGTTCCGCGTGACAATCTCGCAATGGAGTTCGCGAGGAGGTTTTGGTGTCTTTACTAGGTTGATAAGCTGCACCATTCGGGGCTTGACAAGAGACCAATCAAGTTAGCAGATGCAGCTGCAGACTGAGTGGATCCATTCCACCAACAATGGGAGTCTGATTCTAACAAAGGACGATCAGCGATGTTCAGGCATCCCACAAGGAGGTTGCAATCGGTCCGTAATTGCTGAACTGACCTGCACTACGGCTCCTCTCGATGGTTCATCCGAATCGTTGAGACAGGACGATGATGACGATACACTGGCGTCGTGGGGAGTATATTCTCTGATACACAAGTGAGTTTGTAGCAGCAACCTGCACCGTCGGGAACCCTAAGGGGACTTACTCCTCCAACTTGATCTTCTTATGCACAAACCTATCTCCGATGGTTGGAAGTAGATCCTCGAACTTGGGTGGACCTGGCTCTGCGCTGGCCGCGCGCTTCGAGCCCTGCGCGTTGCGTAAGTACGATGGAAGGAACAACAGTGTGCGGAACATTCACTAGAACTGGCTCCCGTGAGGAGGACGGCGCTCGAACGGGATTATCACGAGAGAGCACCGTATGTTGTGGTACGATGCGGACACTTGTCTCTGTTGCAGACGAACTTGTTGTACCAGCCGGTGTTGTAGTGGAGATATTCTTGGCACGTTCTCGCTCGAGGCATCCTTCGAGGTGCTCAACTTTGGCTTCCAAGTATGCGACCTTGGCCTCCAAATCTATGATCGTGGCCGCCTGCGATTTAGACTGCTTTTCGAAGTAGTTTGCTCGATGCACCTCGAGCGACACCAGCTCGTCACCGGTGCGAGGACCCATGGGAACTAGAAACCCTTGGGGACTGAGAGCAAAATACTGGAGTAGAGCTTTCGTACGAGCACCGTTTGGTACCGTGGACAGTGGAGAAGAGAAGGGAACTTTGCACGGTTGACCTCAAGTCGACGCACCCATCTTGCGGCACAACAGGTCTCTGATACTGCACGACTCTACTCCCACGCGAGTGATGCAAGACACAGCCACCAGCAACGCCGCATTCCGACTCGTCAGCTACTTACCGTCAAGTCTCTCTCTGATACATACAGAGACCCACAAGCATTGTCTATCCTACGAGAGGTGCTACAGGACGCCTGTCAAATTCACCCCGAGTGTCTTATACCGTAGATCAAGCAGTGCGTGGAGCAATAAGGCGGAGCTGGACCTTTGGAATGCCTCGACGTAGGCTATGTAAAGTGGAAAGGTACTACGCGATCTACTTCTTCCCTTTCGATTTCTTCCCCTTGTGATGCTTGCTAGTTGCCATACTGCCCTGCCTTTCCCGGACGCCTTGGGCGACTTCATCTCGTGGATTTGTCTCAGAAACTCCTCGTCAAAGCCCATACATTCCATGAGCCACACGTTGATCCTCTGGGAAGCACACCTCAGAATACGGGTATCCTCTGTATCATCTTTAGCCAAAAGGGCCACGGACCTCGTTCCCTCTCTCATAGGCTCGGTAGATATCATCCAACGCCTCGGCGCGCGTCTTCCTCTTGATTCCGCCGTCCACTGCTGACTTGTAAGGCTTGCCAAAGTCGGGCGCCAGTCGTTCTCGGACTTCTTCAAGGCCCTTGTCACCGAGACTTGACAGGATGGAGGACGCGTGCTCCTCTCGGGTCTAAGAACAGCGCGCCTTCAGCCTCCCAAACACTCATTGTTTCAATTCGAAGCGAAAACTTGCCTGGTATGACAGTGAGGTGTACTCTTCGACGGAGAGTGACGGCGCATATCTCAATCGATATTCGCCTATGTACATGTAAGTCTCCGCCAGGTGCTCGGACCTTTGATTCGAGGATGCGAATACGGACTGCAAGCCCATACGCCATTGGGGCGACTTGCTGGCTGAGAAAAGCAATCCAGGTTCTCCGTATTGTGTAGGACAGTAAGGTGAATGACTGGTGTCGAGGAAGATGCAATTGCGGCCGCTGCCACTGCGCGCGAATCGAACCTTGGATGAGACAAACAGAGGCTTTTTGTTGAGATCAGTTCGTTTCACAGTCACATCCTGAAGATGTTGCGCCAGGCGCAATACTGGAAACCACAGAAGGCCTGCCACTCGCTGTGCGATCGTTGGAGAAAGCGTGTACGAGCGACTGTCATTGCGATTCTGATCCTGGGCATCCGATGTTTACAGTGAGAACCAGACTGTTGACGGCAACCCAATCCCGACACAAACGGATGGTGCATCGACGTACCTGCAGCATGGCCCCTCGCGAATAGTCCTCAGTGATAGACGAGGCCAGCGCACTCAGGTCCTCAATACTGGGTTCTCTGATAGTTTTGATGACATCGGTGTCCTCATCCATAACAGCGGCCGATGCATTGTGTTCTAATCTGATCTTCTTCCTCGTACTTCCCAGGGTGACACCAAAGGATGGGAGCAGATTCTCAAATAGCGGCGGCTCGGGACTAGAAGCACGCTTCAAGCCCTATATGAGCATTGCATGGTGCATGAATAGGGGTTTATCGTTCATTGGAACACCATAGCTCACCATAGACTCTTCGTTCCGAGATGGACCTGTTCCGCAGAATGCTGGCCTTAGTATTCAACTATATTCTCTGTAGCGCCTTCCGTCACACCTGAAGAGAACACCATATCAGATTTGGCTTGCACACGGCTGCTTTCCAGACATCCTTCGAGGTATTCGACCTTGGCTTCGAGGTATGCAACCTTTGCCTCAAGATCTATGATCTTTGTAGCCTGCGCTTTTGATTGCTTCTCGAAATACTTGGTCCGGTGCAAGTCAAAAGACACAGGTTCATCTGCACTGTGGGTATCCATGGCTCGCTTTGCAGATGAGAAAAATCTGCGATAGCAAGGGGATTGAGTATTGGGCACAAGCTCACGGATGGCCAAAGCCCGGGGAAGAGTTCGCGTGAGGAGGAGGACGCCACGACGCGAGGTGCCACTCCGCTTTCCCACGCGTCTCGTATATTCTAATATGCGACACAGCCACATGGCCCACATCACTGCTTGGCTCCTTCACTGTGGCAGTCGCGCTTGTGGTACTTCCGTTGAGCCGGACTAGGCGGCCAGCCACCATTCCAAATCATATATTTGAGCTTTGCGTCGATTTATGCGCGTCTTGTCGCCTGGATGCACTGCCGACGTGCCCACGTCTCGCAAATAAACACGTCCAGGGTGTCGGGCATCTGGGCGAGAGAGATCTAACGGATGAGCTTCCATCGTGAGCGACGTGAGATAGTAAGTGGTGACACACCATCCAAATTACGCTATCGCTAATCACCCGAGGGCTGAGGCTGGACCTTGAGGTTACCTATGTACTCCACGATGGTGCGAGTCGGAAACGGGCAGGGACTTCTTTGCAAGCCGGCGATGAGCTGATCCTTTGACCTATAAGTGGCTAAAGATAGTCAAGGGCTCATTCGAGGAGAATCAATGTGCATCAGGTTAATTGGGCCGTACCGTATGCATAATCACTCTCACTCCAGTCATAGACGACCATTCATATTGGTGAGTTCAAGTACAAAAGCCGGTACGACACCCTGGCACCGCTGTCATGGTCGTTGTGCGCTGCTCGCGGAGCGTCGGAAGACTCGGGTGTCGCACTCTGCGCTTGCTATCGTGACCATTATTCTCATTCCACGATGGCGATCACTCAGTCCTCGCCGGCCGCAACAACTCTAGTTGAAGTATCATCTGTTGCTTTGGCGTACGGTTAGGCGAATGCCGTTGACACGAGTTGCTGGCCTCATGATCAGAGGTATAGGTGTGTACACATCGCTGTGGTTGCTGGTATTGTATACGGTGATGTCTTATCTAGCATCCCAGAATCCATCATGACCGAGTTCTCCCATGCTCTTCAGAGGGCGGCGATCCCTGTGAACACTGGTAAGTGTCGCATTTGCGGTACTGCCAGACCTTTCTCTTACCAGCCTCCTCATGCGACGATTGTGGCGCTAGCTGTCTCGAAGGACAGCGCCAAATACATGTCCGCCGCGATAATGCTTGGTTCTTCAACTTTGGCTTCGGGGAGATCAACTCGCATCATATCCTCCTGCGGCGCCCACTCTCCTCTCTCGAGAATGTCCATCGTTGTCGTCGCACGATTGGCTACCTCTGTTTCCGAGCTCCATGATCGCGCCTCTGAGAATTGTTGATACGTCAGCATTGACGAGTGGCCGAAGCTCAGTTCGCCACTGAAGACACAGGCCGTTCTCTCCTCCCAAAAGCTTGATGCTCGTATCTCCGAACCTATTGGCGGAATTTTATGTTTCCCCTCGAGCTCACCACGGTGCGCGGGTAACACAACAGCATCCCCTTCTGTATCAAGAGGTTCGTATCCTTGAACGTTGGACCTTGCGTTAGAACTCGAAGCCCCAATCGAATAAGGAGCAAGATCTTCTGCAGCAAGCACAGGTGCGCTTCGTCCCCGAATCTGCTGGTACAGCCTGCGCGTTAGAGGTAGCGTGTCGGGATATACTTCGCAGTAGTATCCGGGGTCGCGCAGCACATCCTCAATCTTGTCAGCTGGTACCACAGTGGTATTGTTGTAACCTCTTGGTAGGGGCGATGTCTGGTTTCGCGTCCAGGATGGACGCCGAGGACCGAACGGCGCGGGGATAGCGTTATGGGCAAAGTAGAACAGACGCGTCGATGTCATGGCGAATCGCAGCGGATATGAGAATGGCTAATGGTCAGTGTGGAGGGAGTGAAGGACGACAGTTGAGAGCTGACGGAGGTTGCTTATATTCCGTTTGGCAGAGATTTACCCATGACAATGCGTGGCGGGGCCATTGTTGAACAAAAGCATGGCTGAAGCCATGCGCCACCGGAGCAAAGAGCAAAGCGCTACGCTCTTTGATGTTCGCATTCGTAACACTATGATGAGGTATGTACCTTTCCATTATCATGTCATGGCGTCGCGAAGCTTATACCAGTTGCATGTGGATGCTTCAGAAGAGGGAACAGAACTCTTTTTCGTATAGGGAGACACCATGGGCACCGGTAACCCAACTACTGTGGAACGCCTTTTCCGCACTGTGATTGACGGCGGCATCCACGCCTCCAAACTCGCGGTGTGTATATGCCTTCGTATGGCCTTCAAGCAAAGATGGAGATGCTCATCGCGCGATCAGGGTCACTTCCATGACACATATGGCATGGGTGTAGCAAACATCCTGACTGCCCTGAATCACGGCGTGCGCACCTTTCACTCGGGCGTAGGCGGGCTCGGCGGCTGCCCCTTCTCTCCGGGCGCCACAGGGAATGTCGACACCGAGGACTGTCCTCTACGCGCTGCGCGGCAGCCAGTACGAAACGCCGGGAGGTCTGGAAGCGGTCGCGGAGGTCGGGGCGTGGATCTCGAAGACGCTCAAGCGGCAGAATGCCAGTCGTGTCGGGCGCGCGCTCGAGGCGCACCGTGCGCGGGAGAAGCTCGAAAAGGAACGGGAGAACGACGGAGGAGCTGCAGAACTTATTGCGGCTAAGTTGTGAATGTGGGTAGGCATGTGCAAACTTCGATTCGACGTTGGACGGACATTGGATACGGTCAGACGTTACCCGCGAACGTGGATGAGTAGGTGTAATTGGCTAAGCGACATAAGCCCCCCGCCACCTGCGCTTGTACTCACATTTCTCCCGCATAGGCCACGAGCTAGTATACACTGTTTTGTAACATGCTTTTCGCTTGAGACTGAGCCTCGCCCCACCCGGTGAGGTAGCCGTTGTGCCCTATGCGAACTTGGCCAAAGCCACGCGTGCAACTTGGCCCGGGCGCAGCTTGAGGCGAGGCTGTCTACGCGTGTTGTCGGACACCAGCTATTGTCCGCCATGGCCACCTTAGGAACTAACCTCTGTAGCTTAAGCCCTTATACACTGATTTTCTTTGAGAAAGGACTTCGATGGCGATGAGCAGTACAGGGAACCTGGGAGTCTACTGATCTGTACGTATGCAAGAAGCGCTTACCTTGGTTCGACGGCGATTCCGAATGGCAAAACGTTTATGGAGAAGAATTCATTCTTAATACGGTGGGTCAGTAATCTCTAGCTATGGAGGCCGCGCTTTGCGTCGGTCGAGCAAAGCATGCTAGCAACCTATCCAGCATGGCGCGAGCATGTCACACGCCTCTTCACTGCCACTGGGACCATCCCAAGCAACCTATGCTGCGGGCAAGCGCGCCAGACAGGTCGACAAACAATCCATGGGCAGCACGTCTCGCGGACGGGTTGTTCAGTAAAAGGGACCGCTTCTTTGCGATAGATATGCAGCAGGTATGAGCTCCCCACTCCTCATCGCGGAATAACTCTGCCGCTCTGCAATCCTCATATTTTCTCCGTCCTTCATGCTCGACAATCGTTCTCGAATGGCTCCTCGCCGTGCTCTTCCTTCCTACTTCTACCTCAGCGCTCTGGCCGTGGCTCCAAATGCTGCAGAAGGCGGTAGGTTCCCTGTGCGACTTTCCTCACCGCTATTTCGTTGCTGATCGTGGCTGCTATCACAAAGCGCGCTCGACCAACACTCAAGCCGAAGACATCTGGAAAAACCCCCCGCAGGAAATCTGACAAATTCTGACAAAACCTATGGGAATCTGTTGGTTTTCAGTGCTTTCGGAATGACCACCTGTGAATCTCACAAATTCAATCAGAATCTAATAGATTCCTAGGACACCCAGGGGCTCGACGGACACTTAAGTACTGTGATGAAATTCGGCTGGGAAGTGCAGTGTGTTCGCCCATACTGCATACTACTGCAAGCAGGGAAATATGCTCTGATGGTGTTGTTCCGCTTTCAAGAAACTCCTGCTCTACCATACCAAGAAGTTTGCAAGTAGTTGATATTGTCATACACTTGTGCACTTATATATATATGCCCCCATTCAATCTCGTAGGCCATATCAAGGACGCCTGTGGCTCCTAACAATGTATGTGATGCCGTCAGAATTCATTATGTCTTCAACCAACCGAGTTGAGTGAAACCAGGCGAGATGGTGTATCATATCCGCCGGAATTGAAAATGTGGGATGTCTGGTTATTGAGTGTCTGAATCAGCGGCACGGTAATGTACGTGTCGCGTTTGCGCAAGAGAGGGTGCATGCGGTAAGACGGATATGGTACCCAATGGAGGGAAGGAGAGGCACGCAAGCACGCCGGCAAGGAAGTGTGAGAGCGCTTAAGAGTCGACGTTGAGTACTGGGACGCGGGCGCTCAGCCCCAGTGTGCCCGACATGGTGTATCCTGCGAAGTCCTGTAATTAAGCGCTCACGTACTGGCTTCCGTTCATATCCATCGTTCTACGGTCGTTACACCCTCTCGATATCACCCTCAGGCCCCTGCGGCACGAATAAATATACAATTCACATCAATGCTGCTCGCCACGTCACTCTGCTCTGGCAAATGTGTGGTCCTATTAATACATCGCCAGCCACTTTGTACTGTTCTCTCCCGTACACCATAGGTCGATCCCTCTGCTCTGTGCTCGCCATGCCGTGTTCTCCTAAGCAAAAGCGCAAGCGTGGTGCACCTGGTACTGGCCCTCGCAAACTGTGCAACTGTGTAGTCTATTGCGGCGGCGGGGCCATGATACCACAGTCAACATGGTATCTACATGCGCCGCATCGTACACCGCTGTCTGCTGGCCTTGGCTTCGGCAGAGCTGCTGGCTCGGATTCTCTAGCAGCTGCCGTTGACTTGGGCTCTCACCATGATTCTACGAGCTCCGGAATCTCTGCAGTGGTGCTTTCTGTTGCGGAGAATACATCTGACAGGGCCTGCGCGTTGTCGCGATCCTCTCATCTGGTTGACGGCCCTGACTCAGGCTCATCCCGCTCCGCTCTGCTGGACAGCGCAATCAGGGGAGGGGAAGCATTGCAGCATACGGGCGGTACTGCGGAGAACCCCGAGGGGGAGAACACAGTTTCAGAAATGGTATGAATCCCATAGCTCACCGCTGCAAGTTCCTTGATTCAGACTGTGTTATAGACCATTAACGACGGTCACGAGCCGCCGTGTGCCGTCGTGCGTCTCTACACAACACCCAACTCTCCGAGTACTGTCGAAAGTCATAATGCAGTTAATCATCGATTCTCCGTCACTGTAGAAGATGTCCCTGATCGGGACGACCTTGAGAGTGATGAGAACGACTACGCCCCGGACCCAGGTAGCAACTATGACCGTCAGCTCCAGGAGGAGCCGCCACGGCAGCCTGTGCCAACTGTAGATGGCGAACACACCCCCATCACGCCTGATACTCTCATCGATATCACCATCAAGCCAAAGCTCACTGACCTGAAGGTCAGTATGGAGTTCATCAACATGCTCAGAGCTGCCACTCTCGACGCGAGTGGGCTTGAGCCCGATATGCTACACCGGCTACGGAATCCACCTCAGTACAGTCTCGAGATCACAGACCCTGACACGCTCCTCTCGCTTGAATTATTCTTTGCAACTCTCAACGCCTCAGAGAAGACCTATGATGCAGTTCGGCGAGCGTACCTTCGTCGCCATCCCGAGGACAAGGTCCTCTCGTACTATGAAGTGCAGAAGCTGGTCGAGGAGCTCAGCGGGGTCGTTGCACACATGGAGCACCAGTGTATAGGTTCATGCACGGCATACACAGGGCCGTACAAGCTTCTGGACTGGTGCCCGTACTGCCAGGAGTCTCGGTATGAGGTGTCTCCGTCTGGCCAGATGGTGCCTCGACAAGAGTATGCAACGATACTCCTGGGGCCTCAGCTCAATGCTGTTCGTCGGTCAAAGGCTGGTGCCAACGCGACACGCTATCTCTGGGAGGCTACAAGAAAGGTTCTCACTGAGCTAGGACTATCTGATGGTGTTATCGAGAGCTTCGAAGATCTTTGCCACTCGGAACAGTATCTGGAGGAGGTGGAGGCTGGCCGCATTGGACCACATGATAGTGTTCTTCAGCTGTCTATCGACGGTGCTCAGCTCTATGAGAAGAAACAGTCTGACTGCTGGATTTACGTCTGGGTGCTCTACAGTCTGGATCCTAAGCTTCGGTACAAAAAAGCCCATGTTCTGCCTGGTGCGATCATCCGTGGACCTGAGAAGCCAAAAAACATCGAATCATTCCTTTTCCCTGGGCTCTACCATCTCTCAGCATTGATGAAGGAAGGTCTACCCTACTGGGATGCAGTCGACAACAAGGTCTACATCAACCACCCTTTTCTCGCCTGGGTAACAGCGGATGGTCCAGCAATGGCTTACATGAACGGGCTGGTCGGCCACCATGGTGCTCGCGCGTGTCGATTGTGGTGTGCAATGCGTGGGCGACGGAAGGACGGGAGTCCACACTACTATCCTGTCCTTTTGAAGCCATATGGCTACACTGTCGATGGTTGCAACCACACTGATGTCCCGAATCATGCTCTACCACTTCCAGGCGTTGAACAATACCAAGATGCTCTCCGCAAGGTGTGCGAATCGAGAACAAATGCTGAGTATGAGAGGAACCGCAAGGAGTATGGCATTGTCAAGCCGTCGCTCTTCAGCGGTCTCTGTAGGACATTCTCATTGCCGCGCTGCTTCCCCATCGACATCATGCATCTCGCCTCTCTGAATGTACTGGACTTGTATCTCAGTCTCTGGCGTGGTACGATGGACGGAAATGCCGAGGACAAGAAGACTTGGGACTTTGCTGTCTTCGCAGGCAAAGACGCTGACGGTGCAGAACGCTGGAAAGCTCACGGCGAGGAAATTGCGCGGACCAACTGCTTCCTTCCTGGCTCATTCGACCGCCCACCTCGTAACATTGCCGAGAAGATCAGTAGCGGGTATAAGGCTTGGGAATTCTTGACGTACTTCTACAATCTGAGCCCAGCGTATCTCCGACATCTCCTGCCTAAGCGTTACTGGCAACAGCACTGCAAAACTGTCTCTGGGTTCCTGACGGTGCACAAGTGGTCTATCGGTTCCGATGAACTTAGAGCGGCCCACCGCCTGCTCAACGAGGCTGCTATTGAATTTGAAGAGCTCTACTGTCAGCGCAAGCCGGAGCGTCTCCACTTCGTACGGCCATGCCTGCATACGTCTGGGCATGCTGCGGAAGAGATTCCTCGAGTGGGATCCTTGGCTACTGTCACCCAATGGGTCATCGAACGTGCGATTGGTGACTTGGGAGGTGAAATTCGCCAACCATCAAACCCGTTTGCAAACCTCTCTCGCCGTGCTGTGCTACGCTGTCAAGTCAATGCACTTCAAGCCCTGCTTCCAGACGTCTTCGAGTCCGACCTCACAACATCATACAAGCTGCCGCGTGGTGCAGAAGACCTCGGGGATGGTTTCGTTCTCTTGCGAGCAAGAGAGCGCACGGCGCATCACATCTCTCATGTGGAGGCGGAGGCATTTACTCAGTATCTCCAAGACGTTGGCGCACTCGATTTACACAACCTTACATCCCACTACAAAGTGCAAAAGTGGGCACGCCTGCGTCTTCCTAACACGCAGATCGCACGCTCGGCCTGGAAGGAGACCTTGAAACCGCTTAACAGACTGCGCATGTCACGGAATGTGAAAGTATGTCGCCATGGGCAGTATAAGGGACTAGGACGTCACACTGATGAGTTGCTAGTTCCGTGCAGGCCAAGGAAATCGCTGTTCCATAGGCGAGGTGCAGTACTTCTGCTATCTCGACGTCGGTGGCCAGGATCAACCCGTCGCTTTGATCTCCGTATACAGCACTCCAGATGCGGACCTCCTTTGTGAGTCTTATGGTACTGTCTACATGACTAAGTACCAAGGAGATCAAGAGCTCCGTGTCATCCATGCGAAAGATATCCTCTCTGTTGTGGCCATGGTCCCGGATACTCATCATGTACGGACCTCGGATACACCACAGCTGATCGTCGGAGACAGCTACTTCCTGGCAGAAAGGGTTGGCTTAGATATTGTACAGGCAGGACGAGACTCTGTAGAGGATATATCGGTCGCATAATGGCAACAATTGGAACATCTCACCTGAGGTGACACGATCACGTGGGCGTGTTTCGTGGGCACGGCCAATCCTTCCAATGCACTTCATACCTTCCAGTCAACTATGCTGCTCTGTCGGATACATCTCGAATGATCAGTGGGTACAACCCTATTATGTCCTGGGTGTAGAACCTTTCCCCAAACGTCTGCAGTTGACATGGTAAGTCGATGAGCAGGTGGTACTTGTAGCCAAGATTCTCCCACATTTGACCACAACTCTTGTCAATCGAGAGCAGATGCTGCCATGGGAGGGGTGGATGTAGCTGCAATTTCACGACACCAGTATATGATTTTATGTTATAATGTAACTACTGTCAGCTGGGCCTAGGTTCCTCACCCTGCTCGGTGCAGATACTGGAGACGGTTGAGCATACACAATGCAGTGAGGCGGAGGAATGTCGGCGAACCTTACAACTACTGTGGCACCATATCCTGCAGTGTTCCTTCAGCACGTTCCTCAAATCCTAGCCTCAAGGCATCTGGAAGCACAATAGCCAGCTGATCATAGAGAATTTTCTTGATGTCGTCAGATAGGACTCGAGTGATGCACCCGAGGATACGGTCACCAAGGTCTGCCGCTAGCTTCTGAGACAAAATTTCGACAGATTCTTGATGCGTTGCGGTTGCCAGAGCAGACGGGTGTGTCGATTTCGAGGCCAAGAAGGGAAGTGATTCACTGATGGAGTGAGGGGAGCTGCCGTCAAGAGAGGGGAGAGGTGAGAATCGTATGATCTGGGCGGGAGAGATGTCGTCGGATCCCGCTCCGAGATAGTCAAGGTCTTCTAATCCAAGACGCTCAAGTGAAGCGTGTTTTGAGACAGTTTCTGATGATGAATCAGATACATCCCCATCTATTGGGTATCCATCAGCCTCTTCGTAAATATGAAAGCACGGAAGTGCACATCATACCGTATACTGTGTGGACAGCCGGAGAGAGAGCGCCACCATGTGCATCCTCCATTTGTCGGCTGTCTCTGACAGCATCAGATACTGTGTCGAACGCTTGTACGAGCTCTTTCAAGATGGCCTTGAAGTCCGTAGTAGTGTCGTCATAGACGTCAAGAGACGAGCGAATGCCCCATGCAACGCGTGCAGCAACTTTCGCGAGAGCAAGCGACTTCTCCACCAGGTTGGCACATTGAATATTGCACGAGGTTCGCTCCGACTCCAATATGGGTGTGAGCTCGGCAGCATATACCAGTATAGCGGAACCTCTCTGTTCACAGAACCTGGATAATAGTATAAATGCCATAATCGAGTGGCAAGAGTGGCGGTCACGACGCTGAGCACATTCCAATCAGAATAGCACGTCATGGGCTTACTCGGTGTAGGTCATATCATCAACTTCCTCCCCAAAGGCATGAGTCTCAGAGTTCATGAGTGCTATGATAAACGGCTGTGGTATATGGGCAAGCTGTGTGTATGCCCAGATTGGGCGAAACGCAGTGCGATGCGTTTCGCCTAATTAGGTAGAACAAATAAGCGCCCATACTTGAGAAGATGTTGCACTGTCTATGTGCATATAGCCAATGTGCGCGTACTCTTCTGCCAAAACCATCATCAACACATTCACACAGAACCTCAATGCCCCTGAATAAATCTATACGACCCACGCTGTCACTAGATACCAGTGACCTACGCGCGCAATACTCTCCTGAACCTCGCAACCCTTCGAGTTCAGTCAGCAGTTTCCCTACACCTGCGCATTCTGATATTCCCGACTTGGGCGCCGAGCTTGACTATGGCCCTACAACCCTCTCAGAAGTCCTATCAAGTACTACTCCTATATTCCAAGAAGATATTGACATCACAAGCCCGGCGACACCGGGACCCCTGGTAAGCAATGGTGCATCCGTGCAGACACGCCGCTGATGATGCTCTCATGATAATCCCAGCCATCCTTGGTTACCCCATTTTCACATGCTCTGTCTGGTCTTCCAGAATACATACCGGGCTCACTACCCTCTCGGTCCCACTCGTTGACCCCAGCAGCGTCCTTCACCACTACCAGGACTTTGCGCCCCAATCCTGCCGTGAATATGATCGTCATCACTATCATATGTATGTGCGAAGACTAATCTGTACACCCGTTTTTAGCGTGAGTCATTAATGCAGGGATCAAACACACTGGCGTACCTGCAGAACGCAGATCATCAAACCCTTGCGCGGGTCAAGAACACTGCATACATTCAGCTGTATGACCAGAACAACGCTCTCCAGAGACAGCATGCAAACATGAAGGACCTCCTCATCCAAGCGCAGCATAAGACATCTCTTCTAGAGACCGAGGTGACATGCTGACGTGATGAATGCGCATATCTCCGGTAAGGATAGTAGATACTTCGTCCCCAGAACATCATATACTGATCGTAGCACTACAAGTCACCAAAATGGCGACCTCCTTGCGATGCTGAGGCATGCTGGGGGGTATCAACCAAGTACAATCACGACCGGCAGCCCTGCAGCTTCCGCTTCCGCCAGCCTGGCCCTCACAAACATATCAGTTGCACCGCCAACCCGCCCGCCCGGCATCCAATTTTGGGAGAAGGACGACTGGTCCCGTGCCATAGCAGACAAGGACGTAACTGCTCGCAATGACAGCAAGGTTTGGACGTACCTTGAAGACGATCATGGCATCACCATCTCGCACTCACGCTTTCAGGCAATCCTCAAGCATCAATACGCCGTCTTCCATCAGCTCAAAGTGGAACAGCTCGCCCCTCGCACCTGGGGACTTGCAAGTGAGAAGGCAATCCTTTTTCATCGCAAGTCGATGTGCGAGGCATTCCCAGAGCTCACACATAGCAGCGCATTCTGGAAGCTACGTTCTCTGGCGACTGAGTACTACTCGAACTGGTCGCAGCAGCATGCTAGGAACATTGCCACCAATTCAGATACTGTGAATCACAAGCGTCAGCGACTCTCAACAGCACCACCTACTTCGTTCAAACGCGCAAAGACCGTTACTCCCCCTGTGCGTAACTACATCCTTGTCATCTCAGGAGCTAATCCCGCTTGTCCTCTTCAGGATGCCACCGACGGTTCTACAATACTGCCTTCTTCAGAAGATTTACAAGCAAATGTCAATAATCCTGCCCAGCCCGAGGATCGCAGTACGCCTGGCACCACCATGACCTCGACCAGTCATGTACTCGACGTCCCACAACAACCTGAGGTCCCTGCTGATCTTGATGACACCACACCGCTCAGTATCCCATCTGCAGCACCAGCAACAGCTGCGTCACCAGCTATGGCATCTGCGGCCTCCGAGTCTTCTTCGAAGGAGACCCCACATGCCCAACAACCAGGGAGTCCGGCGACATCCGAGCCGCAAAAAGATCCCATGGGTGGCACGTCGCCGTCTGGACCCCCACCACTGGCAGCTACTCACCGGCCTCCTATCACAAAGATCCCAAAGGTACGTAGGTCGTCAGCTGCAGATTTGGCCAGTCCATTCTGATGATATACGGCAGCGCGTGAACCCCTTGTATGTAATGTCACTTGCTGTCTCTCAGCGCGCGAATTTTGACCGCTCCTATAAGGTCAAAGGTGGTAATCTCAGCTCCGAAACCCAATGCGGACGTGTCCGAAGATCAACCAACGACCACTCTACCACTGCAAGCCGTGCAACCGCACGTACCTGCTCTAGCATCTGAGAATGCGACGTCAAGAACCCCCCGAGCGACAGGCAAACCGAAGAAGAATGTGAAGGTGCTGCAGCCTCACGCAACAAGTCTCTCCGCACGGTCAGTGGGCATCAGCTTAGTACTCCGTATCGGTGCTGACCAAGTCTTCCGCTAACTAGAAACCTATGTCTCATTGACTATCTCAAGGAATGCCCCGACGCTTCCAAGAATGACTTCAATGTGTACTACCAGTCTTTGAATGACGACGAGCGAGAGGCAAATCCCTATTATTGATCTGACACATGTAACGGACTACTGATAACTACCCTGACAGAACTATGAGAGCCGCAGCAAAGTCGCCATGCGTGCTCGCAGGTCTGGTGCGCGTGCTGGAACGAACACTTTGAACCAAAGTGAACCTGAGGGCGAGGAAGAATAACAAGTATGTATGGCAGGTCCGAGATTCTTTTGCTAGACGGCTAACCGGTATCCGACGCAGAAGACTGCGCACCAGTCTGTAGATGTTGCGCCTGTCACCAGCGGGAACAGGATGCCCGATGGTGGGAAGGGTGGGCACCGGGAGCGGGATGGGAGCGGGCAGGGTAGAAGGGGCAGTGGGAGGACACATGTACAGGAAGGCGCGTGAGGTGCCGCGCCAATCGTGCGGTGCGGTGCGACGGGCTGACGAGTGGTGTCGTGAGGTGCCGGAGGGAGGATGGATTCTGGTCACTGTATATCACTTTCGGACACTCTCGGGCATGGTGTGTAAGGACTGTACAATATCGCCATCATTGCATAGAAATCGGCTTCATGACACGACAGGATTTTATCGTGGATTTTACAACACAGCATCCCCAGGCCTGTCCCGTCCTGAGATTGACATGGCCCACCGTGACACAACTGACCACGATCTGCCAGGCCTGGTCACTTGTCAATTCTCACTGGGGCTCAGCGCTCAGCCGCCACGTCAACTCTTCCACCTACCACGTCGACGGTTGTGCGACCGAAGGCCCAACTCCCTTTGGCCCACTGTATCTATGTACATGACCAATTGTCACATCGATTATGGATGCCTACAAGGATAGCTAGAAGCATGGTCAATGTGAGTTACCTACTCAGTCTTCTGGGAAGTACGTCAACTGTGTGCCATTCAGCTCCCTTCCGACCACATGTCAATCGTCGCGGGCCTCCTTTGACCCATCTGTGTGCCTTCACGCTGCAACGTACATTGTTGTCACCTCTGCATTGCCTGTCCTCTCAAACAGGCTGGCTTGCGCTTCCTGAACCCTGTTGGAATCTGTTTGCGTCATCTGTTCTCTGCAAGCTGTCTGTTCTTGCCCTCCCCAACGTTTTGCACCTCATGCTGCTTGTAGTATCTTCTGCACTTCTTTGTACCTCTGAGACATGCCTAGCACCACCTCAAGCTTGCCTGCACTGTGATGGACTTGTGGAATGCCCCGCCGGACATTACTCCCCCGTCTCCTCCGCATGGCCCAGCTCTGTTAGGACGCGTGCCACCGGAGGGCAGAGGGAGGATGAGCGGAGGTCCGAGGGGTTTCCGAGGGAGACACCGGAGTATCCGGGGGCATGGGTGGCGGGGACTTCGGCGAAGCTATTGGCAACGCCCTGAGCGATCTCGTCTAAGTGTCCCCTATTTACTAGAGAGCACCGACAAGAGGAACGGAGAGGAGACGGAGGACCGACGGACGTCGAGCGGAGTTCCGGCGAGAGGTCGGAAGGGACGGGAGGATAGATTAGAGTAGAGTAGGTACAGAGTAAGCAATGAGGTAAGCAACAAGAATCCGAACTGAGACAAAGGCTACTACCAGCGCGCCTTATATACTAATGGCCTTACTAGTATCGTAAGGAGTCTCGCGTCATTAGTATCGGAACTTCCGGTAACCCGAGACCCTTGACGTCACACAGGCTCGGGGATCCGGTAGGTCCGACACCCTATGACGTAAGACAAGACGAAGGGATAAACCAATAGGGGCGAGTATGACGCCGTAGTAGAAAAGTGCTAGACAAACTACTTAAAAGGTAAGAGCGTAACGTCGGAGTTTCCGCGAAGTCCCGGTGAAAACCCGTCGGACTTTCGAGGGAAGGGCCCTTCAAGTCCTTCGGGGCACGGGACGTGACAGTATCCCGATGGACGAAACATCGGAATAGGCCAATCACGGCTTCCTCAAACAGCACTTAGCCATCTTCAAGTAGGCTGGGGGGTTGCCAGTAGGCACGTCGCTTACTAGCTCCTGGATTATGTCAAGGATGCATTGAACACCCATACTGTCCCTCGGTCTAGCAATGGAGCCGACAAACAGCGGATTGCGCTCGGCCCATACATTGCGGAATGACCGCCTCCATGCATTTGGGCATTCCATTGTGCTGCCTGCACAAATGGCCCATACATGGACGGATGGCGGTAGGCAGATATCCTGTGATCATCCCTGGCGGCTCATGACTTGCAATGCACTCTTAAGATAATCGGCATCATGGGCAGGCTGAAAAGCCACATTACAATGACCATCATCGACAGGAGCATCATGACGCACTTGCTGAGATGACTACGCCCATGTCGCCCACCCTGGCCAGGTGCCTCCAATACTGCAGGCTCCGGAAGTGTCCTCAGAAATGGCGCACGCGAATATTGGCAGTGTTGTAACAACCACAACGCAGGCAATGTGTGCACTGGCAGTAAGCACACTACAATCATTATGCCGCCATATACCAAACTAATGCATATGTTTCACTTCGCTCAGCCTTCTGCCGTCTTTGAACAGCATATGTTTGCCGAAATCCGGCTCTACAAAGCTGATATTGAAGAAACTCGGAGACTTTGGAACATTACACTCAAGCAAGGCGCCAAAAGGAGGCTACGCGGTGTCGAGAATAAATTGCCACAACTCGACAAGAAACGGTCGATGGATGAGAATGACTACAACGTCATTTACCACTACATATTGTTCGAGTTTTCCAACCACGTAAGTGCTGGATCGCTGTCGCTCATGTAATCCAATACTTGATACATGCCCCCACACAGACAGAAAGCTCACGGCGAATCCGCACAAGCGCTTCCACGATGAGTCCAGCATGCGGGAGCCTGACAGTTGCATCATCCATGCCTCCAACGGTATACGGTGTACTTTCGAAAGCAAGCGCGTCTCACAAATCGTCCTCGATCAGGCCGAGATCCTCAACAAGAAGGGCCCAGAGCATGCATCGAGTGATCAACGGATTGCGGCAGCGGAGACCTGCCGGGCATTCGAGCAGCTCTGCCAACAGATGGCGCACGTCCTCAAAGATTTGCGCTATGTCAAGGAAAAAGGGAAGCGCCGACTCTGTACCATTATCACGGTCGAGCTGCTGTTCTCTTGGTTCAAGTTTGAACTGCTTGATTCGAAGGTGGTGGGGACCGGCGCCGGTGGTCCCAAGCCCACGTCCCAGGCTGGCTTCCAGCGGATTGCCGACCGCGCAGCTGCCCAGTCTGCGGAGATCAAGGGAAGCATTGGCAATGTGGCCTTCACAATCCACGCATTCTGCGAGGTCGCCATAAATGAGAATGGTGAAGTGACACCGGTTTTTGCACATGCTATAGAGCACGCCAAATCATATGACGAGGATGACGAAGTGTTGGACCCGAATGTTGTCAGATGGTGGTCTGATAAAGCCAACTTACCAGAAGCAAAGCCTAACCCGGCAAACGTGGTAAGCACTGCGACTTTACTCTATCCTGATAAGCATGTATGCTCATCACTTGGTTACAACATTGTAGACTTGGGGTCTGGCATACATCGAAGAGAGTGTGAACCGCACATTATCAAGTCTCCAAGAAGTCATTGCCGCGCTGACAGAGTACAACGACCAGGACGTTCTGCATGCCAAACATGAGGAGAAGAGGGATGCCGAAGATTCAGACTACGATCCTTAAGAAGACTCCGACGGTGAGGTCAGTTCCCCAGAGCAACACCGTCGACCGGCGCGTCAGCGCACGGTAACCCGCTCGGTCACACCCAACCCTCCTCCCGTCGGTGCTGGCACAACTACTCACCAGGCCCCTGCCCCGGCTGACGTGGAGATGATCGTGGACGATCCCTTCTCGAGTCCGCTCACCACCGCTAGCAAGTCCTCCATGAGTACCTTCAACTCGCCAAACCTCGGCCGCGCTGGTCCCAGCTTCATGTCTGTAGACCCACCCAGCCCGACCCCTGTGGGGCGGGACCAAGGACGCGGGAGCACAATGGATGTCGGATGAGGTGTATGGGGCGGACGAGGCGCACCTGGTCACGGAGGTGGGCAAAGCGGACGTGGGTCAGCCGGAGGTAGTGGCGGTCGAGGTGGTAACACGCCGACTTTCTGAAGGTGTGACGGTGTACGGCTCGTGAAGATTCTGTACAATAGTTGGGCAATGTATCGATGAATTCTAGTTCTGTAATCCACGTCTTATCTAGTCAGCCCATCAATGTTGCTATAGCATTGGTTCCTTGTACGCATCGGACGACAGGTTGCTCCTTCACCACTGTCGACATCGTGGAGGTTGCCATGAGGGTTGCATCAAGAGATGTCCCATCACGTCGCCCACGTTCTCAGCAGCAAGGGTGTTGACCGAAGCACGAGATTCTTCAGCACTGGTAGATACGTCGTGAGCGTAGGCCGGGGTAAGTATCAATACACGTTCCGCTAGAGTACACGATCAAATATGCAACTGCAAGCGAAGCAATCGTCCAGGAAAGCAAGACAGTCGATAACAGCACAGACATGAGTAAATGTGCACCTGGACCACGCTCACTCCCTCCTCCGCCACGGCAACCACCTCTGCCCGTCTCTTTTCGCCCGCGGCACCTTGATGTGCATCTGGCAGTACGGGCAGCGCCCTGACTTCTGCATTAGCCACGGGTCGATGCACTCCAGTGTTAGCGATCGTAGGCGCGTCGCGAGTGGGCGAACTTACGTGGTACGCGTGCCCGCAGCTCAAGAGCTGCAGCAGCTGAAGTGCCCCCTCGCCCTCCTCGTGCGCCATCTCCACTGTCGGCGCATCAGCCTCGCGCTGAGGCTTGACTTGCACCTCCTTGATCGTCCCAGGTGGCTGGCCAGTGGCGGGTGAGAGCAGCGAGACGGCTGCCATCTCGTGCTCCTCCCCATGCCCAACCTCTAGGTGCGGATCCGGTGTGAGAGGCTGGTCGCTGACCTTCTTCGGCTCCTTGAACGTGCACAGACAGATCATGCACGTTGCCTTGTTCTCGGGCAGGCGTACAAGCGGGTACGGCGTGGGGCCCCACATTGCGTCCCACGAGTTAACAAGCGTGAGCGTGTTCACCGCGCCAATGCTGTTGTGCAGGATCATACCCTGCTCGATGTCGCGTTTGACGTCGTGCTCAACAGCGACGTCGACTGTCCATGCACACGTGTGCATGCCCTTCGGCTTGAACACGACGAAGCGCTTCTTCTTTGTCTTGGCGGCGGGAGGCACTTTGGGAAGCATCGGCGGATAGGTGGGACTCGTCGTAGGTTTGGCAGTGTCTTCGTTGCCGAGTGGAGGAGGGATATGTAGAACCAAGGGGATGCGGTCCACCTCAGCTTGTGACAGTTTGCCGATAGACGGTCGGCCGGTGCGTCTCTGAATGATGATCAGTCGCACAACCTATAGGAAATGGTGGGTTTATGCTGCAACTATTCGAAATGACATGGAACAAATACCGATAGGACAAGCTGGATCACGAAGCGGATATATACCATAAGGAGCAGCATGGCAGTGAGCGCGATGACAGTTGGTGAAGACACACGGCAATGGGGCGCCCGTTGGATCGTCAGGAGTAGGCCAGTGACAAATCAGACTAGGGTCAATATGGGACTGAGCTTGATGATTCTACAACAGCTAATGAGCAGCAGTCCACGATGTATAGCTATGCGGCAGTCGCTCACAATATATGCATCTGGATGACGTTGATAGGGCATAGGTAGTCGGCAAATGTCGGGCGGCTGGGCTCTGACTGCACTGCAGAAGCTTCAAGGTCGACCTCTCCCCTTGCATCGAGTGCGGCAGCGGCAGCTGCTGCGGACTGGGCACCATAGCGCCTCCGTCTGTAACGGAGCACGTCAGTGAAGAAGCTTGCACGAACTGCATTCCTGGTTCACATACGTCAACACACGCTTGATCCACCGGGCCCAGAACAGCAGATAAACCACGAAGAGCACCCTTCCGAGCCATATGAGGTTCAAAATGGCCAGGTCATTGCAGGCGCCGAACTCGGTCTGGCCTGGGTGTTCTGGCTGGGGACTCTTGTTCGTAGCTGCGGCGGCAGTCAAGAGCACAACTACGAGAACCTGCAAGGTTTCCATTGAGCATTGAACAGATATGTCCAGGTAGACGTCCGCCATGCAATGTAGGTGTTTGCATCTAGGTGCACATACCTGCACAAGGGCCGAGATGAGGAACATGACAAGGCTCACGCGTCGTTGACGCGCTCTGCACTCAGCTTCCGTGCCGCCTGTGTAGCCCATAAACACCAGAAAGGCCCTCCATGGCGACCTCCAAGGTGCACGAGGGGTAGTCTGGGTCGCATCCACTGGTTCTGGTCTTTGAGGGGAGCCATCAGAGTCGGTCGGTACTGTGTCGTTTTGCCCCGTGGCGGCAACAACTGGCAGTGTGTGGCCCTCAGGATTTGGGTCCATGGTGGATGCACAGCGAGGTGGTCATGGATGGAGAACAAGAGCTGACCTTTGTCGTACGGCGTCAAGAGTGAGTATGGAGCATTGCATCCCCACAGGCGCAACAATCGCGGTAACAGGTGTCTATCTTCCAGCCTGTAACATTCAATAATGATCGCAAGCCTGAGGTACATTCGTACAGTACCCGTGAACTCGCATTTTCCGCAGCTGGATTTATAAGGACGTCGACACATTCACCAGCCAGGGGCCAGGAGACAAAACAATGATGCATTGACATTCTCAGAGTTTGCCTAGTGGTGAAGACATTCAAGTTGCAAGAATGTCCTCGGGCATGCAACCTCGTATCATTCCGCCCTTTGTGCTTCTGACAGCCAAAATTTGTCGTGGCACTGAGTAGGCTCCGCAGTATGTGAGTGCCTGGGTTCATGGCGGTATGCGCAAGCGAACTGACCTACCACAACTGGAAGAACGTGCTCGGACACGACATTACAAGGCCGACCAGAAGCGTCGGCCGC
The DNA here is from genome assembly GCA_000765035.1 of Trametes cinnabarina. NCBI lineage: Eukaryota > Fungi > Basidiomycota > Agaricomycetes > Polyporales > Polyporaceae > Trametes > Trametes cinnabarina. The sequence goes on from CCBP010000102.1 coordinate 101,797, forward strand.
GTCCCAGTCAGAATGCTCCCCCAATCTATTTGAAAGGGCATCGCCCTGAGGGTGTTCGAGCCTTGAGCAACCAGGCTGTACGGGCTTGTGTTGCGGCCTTGCCCTCCGACCGAAGAAGTGAGCCATTACCTCTGAGCTTCAGGGCTGCCATTTAACTCGTGCTACGTATGGTGACAGGTGTTCTCAACTACGAGTGATACTTCGAATATCCGAAGGAATGAGACATGAATGCGCCAACGTCAGCTGCCGATTTGTGGGTATACGTGGGTACATGGATAGCACGCCAGAATGTCCGATCACAACCTATAACCTAAGGACACATCTCGATACGCAGGACATCGTCAGACTTGAGGATGACACAGGACTCGTGAAACTAACCTGATAAAACCAATCACGATTTTGTTGTACTTCTTCGGCCTCCCTAGACGGCGCTTCTTCTCCAACTGCCCCACCGCCTCGCAGCCGGCGGTGGGACAAAAATGGGCACCTTGCAGTTAGGGCACCACTTTATGTTGGTGACACCACGAAACGCGAAAGTGGCTGGCTCGCGCGTCTCGCTTAGTACTCATGCGGCCCCTCGGTGCGCATGCAGTTTCTCGCTCACATTTGGTCGCACGAAGGAGTGAAAACTATCGTGATCATTCTATCATACCAGTACGCAGACATTGAGTAGAGTGAATTTCCCAGAGTCCGTCTAGAATAACCCCTTTCCGTTAGGGGATAGCCTGTGTAGAGGGCCATGCATGCAATTCTCACAACATTTTGTACTCAATATATAGGTTATAATGCCCACATCACATCCCGACACTCAGAATTGCCTCGCGAGGCGATGGCTTAGTATAAAGTGACTTCTCATTCTGTGCCCACCCATCCCCAGCGGTTAGGGATTCTGCAAACATTTACAGACAAAACTTCGCTCGCAGGCGTTGCCACTCCCCACACTCAGCTACTTTCCACCTTTCTCACCGTATCATCGTCTTTCAAACACATCTCTACCTACACCAGCGGATGACCTTGACGTCCTGCTGAGCTCGTGCGCCTACCTTGGCACCATGCCTCCGGCTATATGGCAACCGTCCCGGCTGCTGTCCTGCTCCCACCTCTTCGTCAGACCGGCCCTCTGGGACCTCTCTGAGATACCTCATAGCCCGGCGTGATAGACAGGTCACAATGTTATAGTAACAACATCTTATATGCCTCTTTCAGAGTGATATGGCACGGGTACTCCTCTCGACCCTCTCACCGGGCAGCTTGCATCGCTCCGACGGCGGGCTCCTGCTCCGCTTCCACTGTAGCGCACTCCAAGGCAATCAAGATATTGCCGTATACAAGATATATAGCAACGAGGATACAGGTGTACATATGAATATCAACTCGGCCGCTGTTGTACTGCATTGGCTCGTGATGCTGGTCTCGTCCGAATCCATCAAGTTTCACTCAGCAAAGGGCCCCGGCATCGTTCCCCCGGCAGCTGCAATGGTCTGTGAGGCCACAACAGCGGCAGCATCAGCGTTCTCGACGGAGTCATCGACGACGAAGGTCGCCACCAGCTTCTCCATACAGAGTTGCAAGCTGGCGACGCCACTGGTCCCGCTCACCGCTGTCTGTGTGACACCACCGTTGGATTTGATTGGGGATGTCTTGATATCCTTCTGCAGGATCTGGGCGAAGAACCTATAAGGAGACAAGCATCACAAGGCTCATCGGATTCGCACCAGGACCTGATAATGTTGACGACTCACAGGGCCTCGCTCAACTTCCGGTTGTCTGCCTCCTTGGGCTTGTAGCTCGCCTTCAACATGGTGCGGACATTTCTCAGCTGCTCGTCTACATACACCCAGAACGGCCTCTTTGTCCTCTCGTTAACTGGCACTTTGCCTGGGTACTGTAGAGTGCAGTCCCACTTGCAAGTGATCGAGTCAGTCAATGAGAGCTCACTGCAGCATGGGAGACAGCGAGTAACATACCAGAAAGGCAAAACGGCCTCAGTGCTCCTTCCTTGCACAGGTGTCATTGGCGTTGGGCAGGAGAGCACTTGTCAGCTGGTAGATATCATCCTGGTTCTTGATCCTCAAGTCAATCTGGCTCGGCGGCAGGACACAGTGAGGATATGGAGGAGACGAAGTTATAACAGTAAACTCAAACTAAGATACTCACTGTATGGAATAGAAGGTGAGGATAGAAGGAGGTATAGAAAAGGCTTGTTAGGCCAGAGGGAAGTTGAGCTTAGACAATAAGTGGATTAGTCTGAGGGGGGAAGCCCTCAGGAGGGGGGTGTCATGATCCATGCTGGAGTGTCAATACATGACATAGAAACTGCTTATATAGATTCAGACAAATATGCTGATAGCCTCAGCATAGTGGCCTTTTGGTCCAGTTGTTAGATTGTGTTATTGTCTGGACACGGTCTCTCACAGAAGGTTTATATACATGCAGACCAGTCCCCCTGGGACTGGGATTGGACCCCTGGTACTCTAGGTTACTAAGCTGATCACCTGACTGGCATGATGTCATAATGACATCATGCTGGGTCTGGACTGAGCATGCCCTTTGCCCAGCAAAAATGCGACCAATAGCAAGCCCTACATTATCAGGCAACTCTCCAGAACATTTCACCAAGGCCTAGAACTGACTGGAACAAGGGTCTAGCCATGGAACTCTCTAGAACATCAGAGATAACCCCCAAATAGGGCAAAGAGCGAAGAAAACAATGATAACTATTGATAGATAAGTAATAAGGGGACTTATCCCCTGGATAAGCGGTGAATAAGCGGCTAAAATCGACGAAATAATCCATATCTATTCAGATAAGCACCGGAAAGGTCTGGGAAAGGTCCCATTCTGTGACAGAAGTCCGTGGGAGGACACAAATATTCAAGCATCAAGTGGAGGTTAGCCGAGGATCACACGGTTCAAGTGACCGATGATGAGCGCACGAACCTTCGTCTTGAGCCCCAACCTGATCTGGGTGACCTGGTCTGCGATAATCGTCTTCACTATCGCCCAGTCAGCAGCATCATCCCGACATTCCGGTGTGAGTATGACTTTCTCGAGGTTGTCTGAGATGTAATTCTGGGGCCCGAGGCCAAGCCGGTGGTGAGAGCAGTCAGTCTGCTGTCAATGATGATGTGTTTCCCTGCAGCGATTGACCCACAGACCGTTATCGAAGCTGTGACATTGTTCACGTATGCAGGTACGTTGTGGGCGCAAATGACTGCATTGATGAAGGAGCGAAGCCGCGTCTTGAAGGTAATGCGGTGAGTTCCGAGTCGTGCTCTGGATAGTATGGCCGGACTCATGACAAAGTCCGGATGGCGGGAATACAACCGGAAATACCTCTTCAATATGTCGTTCTCCATCATGAACAAATGTATCTTGATGTCAACAAGCATCTCTGTCAGCGAGAGCCGGCAGAGAAAGAGTCACGGTGAGTGGTTACAGGCCTGCCCCGATGACAGTATTGGCTGAATGTACGCTGCAGAATGCAAGGACAGTATCCAGCTGCTTCCCAGTGAGGCCGGCTGCCTGACACTGCTCCTCTGCTATTGTGTGCAGGATTTGTCCAGGAATCCAGTGACGGGGTCTGAACGACTCCTCGTCGACATCCTCATCACGACCATGCTTGGACGTCGAGCGTCCAACAGTCTGAGAGTGGTCGATATCCCAAGAGGCTGGTGAGCCGACCTGATCCATCACCGGATTGACAGATTCTGACATCCAGTTCCCTTTGAATGGACCAGAGGTGCTTTGGGCTGAATGACACATACCATTTCCTCCGGGTTGCCCCAAAGGTATGTCTGCATTCGTTTGTTGTGCTTTTATGTCCATGTTGACAGTGTTACCGAGGTTGAACATGTGGGACAGAATGTCCATAGCAGGGGGTTGGCTCACCATTGCCGACAGAAGGAATGGAAGTCTGAGGTGGGTGGATCCTCTCGAACTCTGCGCTGGCAGGCCTCCCATTGATGCACGTGAGTTTGTGTGCCACCTCCCAGGCTTCAGAGTCCTGAGTGCCGAGCTCTGCAGCTTGAGTGCTGGAAGTGCAAATACTCATGTTCAGCGTGATAGAACGTCGTACGTGGGTGATACTTTTGTGTATGATATACATTCTGAAGGTCCAGAGCAAGCTATCTGAAGATGGCACAAAGCTCAGCCTCCCGTACTGCAGTGATGTCAGCATCAACCTCGCCGCCCCTGCGCCGTTTGCATGGGTGAGATGTCACCGCAAGAGCGCTGTCCGGCTGTTGAGGGCTGTGTAACAACTCTGCAAGAGTTATTGCCTCCTCTTGGGGGCGGCCGTCGTGCTGCACATCTCCAACCATGGGCCCAGGAGGTGCACGTCCACTCTCCGACAGTCCTCCCGAATTCCCCCGTCCTCCCCTTACACCTCTTCCCCGCTGCCTGCCCTGGCCCCAAGCTCGACTACGTCCCTGGCCCTGGCCCCGCCCCTGCCCGCCTTGCCTCACATCTACCCCTGCCCAGATATCGCCTGCGTCACCTTGGTAGGCCGTAGCAGACGTGGACAAGATGGCGCTGGCTGGAGGTAGCATAGGCACCTTGGGTCGGCGCTGACGTGGTCCCCGAGGTGCATCGTTAACACGCGGGAGTGATATGTCACTTGTTTGCGCAGAGATTGCTGACACAGTTCTTTGGAGTACGGTGTCCGTGGAACCGAATGCCGGCAGGTCTTCTTCCTCCTGCATGGAGGAGTCGACCAGCGTGCTGTCCTCGGCTGTGGTGCACATGTCGCTGTTGGCATCAGCAGTGGCTGCAGATATCGGTGTTTCTTGAAGTCCTAGAAGGTCTATCATGCCAGGCTGATTAACTTGCTTCAGTGCGTCCTCGGCGGTCCTGCACATAGATGCTTCCTTTGCCAGCTTTTTCTGTAGCTTCGTGTCACGGAGCAACACCGCTGCCAACCGGTGGAGTTCAGGGCGGTTATCGAAATATACAGGGCGCTGAAGCAGTTGCGGAGGGAGGGCGGCACGGATTAGGGCTTGGTTATGCAGAGAATGCATATTCAGCACGAAGTGTGTATCGTTTGTGTGTGCGACCATCGAGCGTGTGTGTGAAGTTAGCTTACGTTCTTGGCGTACATGTTCAACATCTTCCGTACTGCAACCTGCGCCTATGCAGTCATGTTGAACATTGACAGCGCAAACAATGTCCTATCAGATGTGCCAATCAGCAATGAATTGTATAGGAATATTGGACTTGGAGATGCCCTTGAAGGCTGTCATTGCCGTGTAGAGATAGCTTACCTCCGGCTTCAGCACCATCAGGATGCTGTCGCAATGCAGCTGAGGCATGGAGAGCCGAGGATGGAGGCTTTCTGACAGCACAGAGGTCTTGACAGTGATGAGAGATCCATCCATGCAGCTTTCCGTGCATAGCAGCTCGATGATAGATGCGAATTCATAAGAGCGTTGATTACCCGGAAGTGCCTGTACCTGTCAGAATCATGATGTTCAGTGCACTGTCACAGAGACACATGAAGATACTCACCAGAACCTCGCTCCCTATGCTGACTGAGTCTCCATTCATAGCAATAAGGCTTTTCGCCCTGTGCCAGGGCCCATGGGCATGCGGAGGAGGCCGTAGGTTGGCATTCAGGCTAGCAGAAACCATCTTTGACCAGGGCAGAGGTGAAGGTCCTGCAGGACACCGATGCATAGCTGCTCCTGCCTGAGGCTCCGAAGGTGCAGATGCGAGCTGCATCTTCCTGGGGGTGAGAGATTGAGCGACGGGTATGCCGAAGAGACGAGCATCAAGCGGATGTGTCTGGATGTGATCTCAGACGGCAGGTGCAGCACATACCCACTGGCCACTTGCAGTGTTGAACCAGTACCCTCTAGTTGCCATATGTCGACAGTGTTCCTGATTTGCGAAAGCAGCTGCGATATCTTGACTAGGGGCTTGTCCGTTGCTATGGATGGAGCAGAGTCGGAAAACATGATTAAACGACTCATACCGTTCGGTTGAGAACAGCAGCGCAGGTCCGTGTCAACGCACATGATCTGGCAGGTGGGTGAGAATGTGAAATTTGTTCTTCTCCGTCAGCAGCGAGGGACTCAAAGCCGCAGCGAAGTCGATAACATCGTCAATTGTCTTCCAGAGAGTGTCCTAGAGTGTTTCAACGAAGATTTAGCCAATTTGTGGTGCTCGCCGGAAACAAAGCGACATACAGCGTAAATTTCGATGTTACCGATCTCAGTCTCCCACAAGAGCACAGTGAGGTCTCCAATAGCAAGCCAAGCGTTCTGTAGCTGTTGCTCGACAAGGCCACAGATAGCGAACGACATGACTTGACTGAGTGTCTTGAAATGCTTGCCTATGAGAGCACCATGGTAACGACACATGTAGTCTGCCATGATGTTAGGTATCTTCAAGCCAGACTTTGCCAGAGATCCAAGACGTGTCTGTAATTCTTGAAATTGCCCCTTCTTCTCGAGAACCCAAATGGTCTGGGCCCAGAAGTATTTGACAACGCCGAGCAGATGCATGTGTAGCGTTTCAACGGGAGTCTCCTGGTGAATGTCGAGGCCTGCGATCATGTCACGTGGTAGAGAGGTCAGTCAAGGTCTTGTGGTGCTTCGAGTTGAGAAGGGCATGCCGCACCATCCATTTTCAGAAGAGGGTTGGTTATCGAATCATCCCTTCTCCTCAGGAGCTCCTTGTGGAGTTCCCGGTTCACCTCTTCTGGTGTGAGTGCTTTCCTCTTGGGTGTCGCCCTCCGGAAAGCCTTGCCCAGGGCAAGGAGCCGGTTGATGGTAGGCATCGCAAGGGTGTCCTTGGTTCCGCTCATTGTGATAGCTTGCTTGAGAGGTTTCTCAGCGGCAGCATGAGTGGCTTGGATCAGCTGTGATATGATAGCCTGTTGCGTCTCCTCTACGGTCCATTGTTTGCCTGGCTATAGCAGATTGATGAGCAAAGGGTACCATGCAGAGCAAGCCGGGGAGCGAGAGTGACCGCCATACTGTACCTGCAATAAGGAGACGAAGCCGGCATCGGATTCCTTGTACACTTTGTCGCCTCCCACATGGCAGCAGCGGCAGAAGTAGTTCCCCTTGAGCCCAATGTGGCTGCAGAGCTCCGCCTGCATCGGGTTGTCACCAGGCAGGAAGAGCAGCCAAGGCCTTGCAAGGACATATCTCTTCCGAACTGCATCCCATGCTCTGATTGGGTTCGTGCCACCGTGTCTGCTGCAGGCATGTCAGAACGCTCAGTGTAGCGACAAGAAGGATGATCTGTACCATATATCCTCGCAAACAGCTTGTATGATCTCCATTGGTGATGTGTGAGGAGACGTCACGAAGAATTTGACATTCCGTGACTTCTTGAGCTCCCGCCGTGGCAAGGCACCATTGGACATATAGCAAGAGTAGTGAACATTCCATTGCTTTGATGAGTTACCAGAAACATCATCTATGAATATGATCAGGGGTGGGCACTCCCATTCAAGTCCTCCCGCTGTCAGGCGATCCGGATGCGGCATCATTGCTGCATTGTGCTTTGAGCAAGCTGCAAGAGACATGGGTATGTTATTGAGAGCAGAGCTATGGGATGGAAACACACGAGCAAAGAGGTCGGAGGCCTTCCTGCTAACGTTCTTCCATTTCTCTATGTCAGGCCAGTTGTGGACAAAATCAGAGCACACCATCATCTTGCGTTCAGTATCGACTTGGAAACCGTCCTATCGTCATTAAGGAGATGTTGGAATAAATTCAATGACACATACAACGGAGATTGAGTGCGTAGACGTACCTAGGAGGCATGTACCTGATGCCCAACGGCCCACATTCCCTGCCCCTCCAGCTCGAAGAAACAGGTGGGAATGAACCACCGGTCATTCCGGCAGCATGTCAACTCGTTGATGTAGTAGTCCCTGTCACCCACACGCACCATCAGTGTGAGAAGGTGGTCAGGCACCTCGACAAGCCATTTGGACGCCTGAGATGTCTCCGACACTCTGCCGCTGCTGAACAGAGGATATGCTCGGATCAGCGGCCTGATATCCGGGTGAGCATAATCCTGACGGCGTAAAGTGACTATATGTGAGGTGGGCTTGGGACAGAGGAAGAGGGAAGATACGCACCTTGGTGATGGCATGGCCAATGGCATTGTGATAGAAGATGTTTCCTGAGGATGACTGCACGCGAGTCGTCGGGTTGCCGCATGCATCCAAGGCTTCCTTCTAGTACTTGTCGAGCTTGTAGAGCGATGGCACGTTGCGCGCTCCGAGATCCTTTCCCCATGCCAGGATAGCCTCTTGCTGCGTGCGGGAGAAGCGCAACTCCGGTGAGCTAAACAGAATGTCCATCTTCATCATCTGAGCCTAATGTCGGACATGAAATCAGCGTGAATGAAACAGTTTTCATGTGGAATGTGTCGGACGTACCCCTTTGTCCGGGTATAGATAGTAGTCGGAGCCTGGTAGCGACATACGGGCACCCAGTACGTCTTGTGCTATGTCGTCGGGATGGTCCTGTAGGCCCATGCCTGCACAACATGTCGACAGTAGCGCGGTCAGCACAGGCTTTGCTTAATATATGAACCGTGAAGGCGGAATGTGTACCTCCTACACTCGTCTCAGATTCGTAAAGCCCATGCACGCTGCCAGCCGGTGGCTCTTCTTCCAACCAATCTGTGCTTGCAGATGAGACTGCCTCGAACAGACCTGCGCCGGACAATACGTCCTCCAGAGTCACCGTGGTGGCTGTGCTGTCTACGAAGTCGTCCCCCGCCGAGAAGAATACTCGCCCACTCAGTGCATCGCGCATAGCAGCAGAGAGATGCTTCCCATCCGTCGATGCTCCAGTACGGCCGGAATGGGACTCGGATGTGTGAGGGATGTGGTTCACATCTGCATCAGTGAGAGTCTCTTGGGGGCGATGGTACCAGAAGTCATCGAAGTCGTCGAAGTCGTCCTCACAGTCCTCGACCGTGACACCTGGCGGCCAGGGTGCTGCGTGCTGGATCGGGAGGTTGGTCTGCTGAGCCTGGATGACACCTCTTTCTGCGGTGTATCGTATCCTGCGTGCGACAACCTCCTGGTGGGGTTTCGAACCCTCGTGAGCTCGGAGGTTTCCCAGCTTCATCCATCCATGCCCTTTTCTGGGCGGAGGACAAATCCTGCATCGGCCATTCACACCGTCAATTTCGAAGTCTGTTTTTGCCGGTTACAGAATATACCGGGTATGTGTGTAAGTGCTTGCTCACCTTCCGGTCGTCGAAAACCGGTCATGACGGCGATGAGGAGAAAAGCGAGCTCAGTGGCAGCCTTAGCCGCGCGTGCGCCACAAGCCCGCGCTGCGTGTCCCTGGGCAGGAGATGAGCTGAAAAGCAAATATTGCCCCTGCGAATATGAAAGCCCACAAGCTACAATACTACTACAGAGGGAGGACCATAGTGAGAGTAAATCAGTCATCCTTCACACCGCCTTCGCCCGCTTTGCACCACTGGGATGCCCAAAACCATCCTCCGCATCCTCATACTGTAAGTCTATGTAGACCCTTTTCCTGTTGGAGTGAGCAAGCGTTGCAGTAAGAAGAGCCGGAGTCGCACTGACCGAGGAGCCACTGTGTGTACCTGTGCCCTCGCTGGCACTTCGAGTTGCGGGGCCTTGTCGATACGCACCGACACGCTCGTCTGTTGCACGAGGATGGACTGCATCTGGCGCACTTGCTCTTGCTGCGCATGTAGGACGGCTTGAACGCGAGTGAGTTCGGTGTCGGAAGCGCCAAGCGCCTCCATGCACGGGCAGACCCGTGCACCGGTAGGCTCTACAGATCGAAAAGGTGGGGATTGTGGCGCCTAGTGTCCACCAGCGCAACGTACCTGACGATATTGTGGTCTGTACACCAGTGCTAGTAGGTACACTCAATTCACTTACTTTATCGTTCACTTTATTTCGTCATTGGCCAGGGTTGAGCATTGCGGCTGAGTCAGCAAGCGCCCGTTGACCGTTCACTCGCCCAAGTCTGCACTCGAGGCTCTCTGCCCTTACCATGGTCAAACAGAGTGACTTTTCTGCTTCTCGTGCATACATACTTTGTCCATGAAAGTCGCGATCTTGGGGCAGAAAGAACTGTGTGTGAACGGTAGGCTGGGCGCCTACTTCATGAGTAGTTACAGACAATGACGTCATCGGTTGAGTACACGAAATAGAGTGACGATAAAGAAAGTGAATTGAGTGTACCTAGTGTATGCCACCTCACCTGAGATGCACATTGAAGAGTTAGGAGTTTCGCGTGTGGGGGCGAAGCGTAGACTGACCAGATTCCTGTTCCATGTCGCTGCCACCCAGAGTCTCGAGAAAGTGTGTTTCCGAAGTTTGCGAGTGAAGCGCACCGCCAGCTCGGAAGTGTCTAGACGATGTACATTCCAGGCGGGCGCTCATCCACAGAGATCGAACGGAACATACCTGCTTGTGCGATTCTCGAGCCTGGAATGCTCAGATGCTGCCCGGTGAGGTTGTTGACGCCGGACTGCGTGCTCAAGGAGATAGTCTTGGAAAGGGATCTCCAAGTCTTCAGATTCACTGTCGGAGCTGGACATCGGTGCGATGGGTAGAATTGCGGGGGCGGAAGAAGGGTGATGGGATGCGTAAGCGGAAGGCAGGCAGAGGAGCAGCACAGAAGTCAGCGGGGTTATGGTGGGGACGCATGCTCAGTTGCCTGATGGCGAGGGGATCCACCAGCAACAGATCATTCAAAGACATAGGCCTAGGACGAGGACGTGTACAGGGTTGATACAGGACAGGACGAGAGGAGGTGCCACCGAGCCGTGTGCAAGGTCAATACAAGGTTTGCCAGCGGCTGCTGCCCGGTCCGGACCCAACCCTGGAGCCGGACCCGCTCAGCACCGTGCGAGAGCTGTCAACGATACCGGCGCTACCAACCCTCTCGCCTCGTCCGGTGGTGTACAATGTCTGCCCCATTCGACAGCGTCCCGGGAAAGGGCGAGTTGCTTTCCTACCGTTTTCTATGGATATGCTTACTCATTTCGCCGTGCTTTCTGTTTAGTGCACATTGATGATGTTCCCGCCGAAGATGACTCCAACAACCTCGTCGAGGCTCCCCAGCTCGCTGCTTCGTCCTCTGAGGACAGTTTCGGCTCATCCGCCGCCAATTCTCTCTGGTCTCAAGGCCTCCCTCCCTCCAGTCTTATCACGTCTGTGTCTAGCGCTTGCGAGATCTACGAGGCCACACGCTACTACGCCGGCGTAGGTCACAAGGGAGAAGGCCCTATGCTCATCTATCGCGATTCCCCCGACAAGTTCGAAGAGCCCTCCGGCCCTGAGGCCTACACTCGCCTCATGCGGATCGTCCCAGTCCCGGTCGACCACGAGTTTGGGCAAAACGGGAAGTGGGACCGTATTCGTGACCATGTGCGTGCTTTTTTCGGCCCTCCATTAACACTGTAAGCTGACGATTCGTTGAGAGGTTGTTACTCTGCTCGACAACCGCGGCTTCTCCACGACGTCTGTGGACTTCGTCCGATTCACCTGGCTGGACAAGAATGTGGACGGGGAAGTCGAGGAGGACAATGACGATGACGATGACGATGAAGATGACGATGAAGATGACAGCCAGGACGAGGCTGAAGAAGAGCCAGCCATCTCTTATGATGACATCGCGCGCATCCAGCCCGTTGAATGTGGCAAGCGTCACTACACCAACCCCACCATCTGGATAGGTGTGACTCCCAACAGCCTCACCGGCGCCGACGCTCGTAGATCCTGCGGGGAGATTCGTGCGTACCTCAACTCGCTCAATGTGGAGAACGTCGATATCGCATTCCGCGAGTCCACCTATCAGCACTTGCGCGGCCACGGCCCAGCCCTCTTCCCCTCCGCTGAAGAATTCGACGCTCTCAAAGATGTCGTCGATAACGTATCTGTTCTTCTCAGCCTTCCCATCGTTGGCTACAACCAGGGCATTAACGACACGCAAGGGACCATGGGTCCGTATTTCCGCGTGGGGAACACTTTGTATGCTGTTACAGCTCGTCACAATCTCTTCTCGCTCTATGGAAACAATAGCACCTACAAGTACCATGGTACGTTTCAACCTGAACGGCTCCCAGCGCAATTTCTAATTATCGCCGCGTCAGGTTCGGGTCAGAAGAAGAAGGTACTCTTGATGGGACCGAGGGCCTTCAACGACTACTTGGCATCCATCCAGGTCATGATCGATAACCACGTCGATACGGTGGAGCCTCTGCAGAAGCAAATCACGGCGCTGAGAAACAAGATCGAGAGTGGAATCGACGTCGCCGTATCGCAGGCCAAGTTGCCCGAGTGGGAGAACGAGTTGAGGAAGACGTGCGAGAGGATCGAAAAGATGAAAGCCTTCTTTGTTACAGTCAAAACGAAGTGGAGCAAGCCGAAGGACAGGGTTATCGGGTTTGTGCGCTGGGCTCCCGCCATCGGGATCGGCATTGCTCCTCATCGTTACACCCGCGATCTGTGCGTCATCGAACTTTACAAGGACAAGTTCAGGAACTTCGAGGGTAACATTTTGAGCCTCGGTGAGATTGCACTTTCCTTCGTCTCCTTTTCCCTCGCTTACCTTTCTGAGCTGACATTTTTTTCCACAGGACCGGAGATGCCCCCTGACAAACTCAAGGAGTTGTTCTACGGACGCGACGATGTCCCGTCGGAGTTCAAGTATCCCCTTCACGGTCGATTCCCTCTTCGTGGCATGCTCACCGCCGAGCAACTCAACAACCCCAACTCGTTGAATGACCAAGGAGATCGCATCCGCCGTGTCGTCAAGCGCGGCTCGACGACGAATACCACCGTCGGCACACTCTCTGGCTTCAATTCCTTCGTTCGCAGGTACTATCCCTCCGGGAACCAGGAGTCCATCGAGGTTACAATCCTCTCTCACGAGGCCGACACTGGCAGTTTCTCCAGGGGGGGAGACTCCGGCGCTTTGATCGCCTCTGCGAAGGGCGAATTCGTTGCCTTGCTCACTGGCGGTGCTACCCACGGTACCGATAGTGCTGACATCACGTACGGCACCCTCTTCGACTGGGTCCGCGAGATCGTCCAGGAGGAGTTCCCGGGTGCCAACTTCTATTTCGACAACCTCCAGGAATTCCTCGCCGACGTGAGGGCTTAGGTTCGTTCGATTCTCTTCCTTCGCATTCCCATCATATCCGGAAGTGATGTCTTCAACTACTGTTAGTCGTATGCAAGCACGCCCCTCGTCCTTTCCCCCCACACTCGTTCGCATCGATCTCCGGCCTCGTTCTGTCGTCTCCAGCCTCGTTCTGTCGTCTCTAGCCTCGTTTTGTTGTCCCCAGCTTCGTCCCGTCGTCTCTAGCCTCGCTTTGTCGTCTCCTACTGTTGTATGTTTTCTCAATGCAGAAAAGTGGACATCGGTCGTTGGGGCGGTAGCAAAAGTTCGTTAGCTGTGAGGTCTCCTCCGTGCCGCTTCGTCGTTGTCGGTGAGCCTCTCATGCAACTGCTCATTCTCGAGAAAGCTGCCCATCTTCGAAGCCTTGCACAATTGCCTCCGAGTCGACGAGCCTCGGCCGTCGTGTCTAGCCATCCTGGCGCATATTAATATTGTCTATCCCTACATGTCATTCACGGGCAATCAGCCTTCAGCCAATTGATCTGGCTTATTTCCCCGCGCCCTAGTATAGACGTATATGTCAGTCCACAAATACTCACTAGCACTGGGTGCGCTAGTGCACGCAGCTCGCGCGGCGCTGCCCGAGTACATAATAACGTCATGAACAATACCGTCCTAGATCATCCGTCACTACACCACCGGGCACTACTCTCTCCCGTGGTACGGTCTCGGCACAAGTCAACGAGAACAGCTCTTTGCGCAGGGATTGACGTTGTGATAGTCCGTTGTGTACGACTCCGCATGACTCCGGAGAAGACCATGAAGATACATAAGCGCAGGCTGCGCTGCGCAAAGGCTCGGTGCGCATGCATGACGGACGCAGCATTGCGATCGGCGGTGACTCTGAGCCGAAGACCGGAGTTGACGCCCCTGGTGCAAATTCAGAGCTAAGCGTTGTTCTCCATAGTCCTCATCGTGTTTAGCTAGGAAAGGACACGTTGAGTACATAGATGATGCTAGCGCTACGGATACATCGACGTTCACAGCTGCGGCACGTCAAATATAATACGTACTTACAACCCTGTATCTTTACATCCTCTCTGCAGCGAACCTTGATACCCTTTCTCCCACCGGTCCGCTGGAAGCAGGACTTGCAGGACTTACCTCTCTCCCCGCTCCCGACGCCGGTGGCCTGCGCTCGAGAATAGAAGCACTGACGGGCGTCCTCGGCACAGTAGAAGCAGGCGAGGGCGCCGCGCTTGTCGGCATACCGACAACGGTAGGAGAGGGGCTCTGGAAGGACGGAGACTCGAGTATGGCTGACTCGAATGCGCTCAGGCCGGCAGGAATGGAGTCGGAATGAGTGCACACAGCGCCGGGCGCAGCAAAGGACGGCGATTTCACGATCATGAGAGCTGCTATATAGTTAGATCAACCCACATTGAAAGGCTTGCAAATCTTGCCCAAGAAGTAATCATGTCATATGTGAATGTCGGATATCAACATGGCAGTGAAGCAAACTTGAAAGTAGGGGTGCTGGACCAAGTAGTTATAGTGCTGGGGCATATGCAAGACACCCTTGGAGGATAGGACTTTCAGCAGCATCTGCAAGAAATTAGTCCAGGTGTCGCATTAGTCTTCTGAGGACACCTTGTATCTGTCAGGCCAGTCAGCCATAACATCTATGACCAAAATCTTGTTTCCCCAGGTGTCATGCTGATTCTTGCACTGAAGAAGAGCAGGCTTCCTTGAACTATAACAATGGCATCATTTGTGTAGAGCATGGGGGGAGATGAAAGCTGAGGCTGATTAAATTGAGCAAGCATTGGTTGAGGCAGTTGCATTGCAGTTGACAACCTGCCCCTTTCACCACAGGTGGCTCAGTCAATAATGCCTGCACCTTTGCCATGCCCTTGTCCTTCTCCTACAATGTCGCCGGTGCACCCAGAGTGGTGCCAATCACCTCTAGTCCCCTCATGCAAGCTTCACCTTCCTGCTGCAACACCTCCCAGATCAATTCCAGTGATCTCTCACTCCATTCTCGGATCTCTGGCCTAGGTGTGTTGCCCTGTGGCTGCCTGTTTGCTCCATCCCTCTCCCATTCTGGCTCACTGTCAACCAAATCAAGCAATGGCTTGTCTTCCTTGACACTTGCTTTTCCCGTTCCTGTCTAATGTGCTGCTCATCATTCTGATGTGACCAGGCTTCGTTCTCAACCACATGTGCTGTGGGGGTGCTAAGATCTAAAGGCTGATTGCTGACGGGTGCCTGAGCTGGTTGTTTGGGCTAACTACAAGTGGGTGCCAAAAGTATGAAAACATTACCATATATAGGGGGTTACCTCAATAAATGTATTTAGTTTTCTCAGTCACATATCCCTTCTAGCCAGCCAATGCTTGTATATATTAGAGTTCACAATGCATAGATTCAGAAGACTTCAACAGTTCTACCCTTCTTCTCAATCACAGCCTCTGGCACACAACCCATCTTTGATGTCACCCTCTAAATATCCTCCACTGTCAACTCTGCCCAAGCCTGCCTTGTTGCCTCCCACAATGTGTTAATAGATTTGTATGCCCCAGGCGTGCGTTAGACTTTGCACTTGAGTTCAAACCAGATGTGTTCAATTGGGTTGAGGTCGGGTGAATGAGCGGGATGTGCAAGGCGCTTGATGCCAAGTCAAGTTTGAGCCTCCACAGCGAGCTTGCTGTTGTGGGCTGGGGCACCATCTTCTACCACCAGCATCTTCTTGTCACGTTCCTTCTCACAATCCTTGTAGAACTGGAGGAGGGGGCCTTCAAGGACCTGCCCAACATACCCCTCCGCATCCAGACCACCCTGCTTATGGTCCTTGGGTGCTTTACCCTTCAACTATGGGAGATCTAGGCACACTAGGGGGCCCTTCTTCCCATATGCAATGCAGCCCCAGACCATGATTCCATTCTTTGTGTTAGGGTGGGTATAGACCATCCTCTCAGAAAGATCTGCCTCTCCCTTGAGACGGGTCACCCACGGATGGATAACCTCCTCCCCTAAACGCAAAGCAGACTCATCAGTCCAGATGACACACATCCAGTCCCTAAAGTGGTTCTGGCGTGCCCATTGGACATGTGCATGTCTTGCTGCTGCGGATAGGAAGGGCATATGATGTGCAAGAGAACAATGATACCCTGCATCATAGGCAACCTGGTGCACCTGCGAGGTTGTGTAACCCCCTGCCTCCAGGTGTCAAAATAGTGGGTTTTAATAGTACAAAGGATGAGGCATTTATCACAGTCGGAGAGGGTGCTGGGGCCATCAGAGTGAGGAAAAGAGTGGAGGGTTTTGTAGAGCTGGTGACAGCGAACAGTTTTATAGTAGGTAGATTTAGCCACTCCAAGTTGGTTGGCTATCTTGTCATAGGTCCAGCCTGCCTTGCAGTAGGTAAGAACCATAGCACCGTTGGGGGATGAGAGTTCTGATGTACCAGCAGGAGCTATGGTAATAAGGATGTATTAAGAGAAAAAACAAAAATTCGGAGACACGCTCTTTTGGGCGCTTAACATCACAGCATGATGTCACACATTTCCATACTTTTTGCACCTACTTGTATATGTACCCAGATTTTGACTGTTCACTCCTGCTGGCCTTGCCCCAGTAGAGTTCTTACCTGCCATAGGTGCACAAAGATACAATGATTGACTAAGAGCTTAGACAGTTCAAAAGAAAGCTCAGAGAGAGGGGATCTTAAGATGGAAGAGAGCAAAGTGCTTAGCGCTTATTGTGCGCCTTTGCTCTCTTCCACTTTCATGCACCCACTTAGTAAGCCTGCATTAGTCCACAGTCTTGTTCCTCCTTTGCCTCCTAACTACACTGATCTGATCATCTTCATAGCTCAGATCTAATGACAAAGCTAAACCTTGGGCTTGAGTTTTACCTGATTACCTTATCAGATAGGATCAAATGCAGATCAGATTTTGATCACATCTGTTTTCATCACCTTGGTGTTGAACTTTCGGGTTTGTGTACTGGCCATACCAGATCCAAATGTACATGATGGCTGTGTTACACAGCATGGACTTTCTTTTTACATTCCCTATATGGTAGTTCTATGGACTTTTCTACGATACACCTGTACTATAGCATCCGGACATTTCTGGATCCCTCCAGTGCATTCTTCGCTGTTCCGGATCTCTCCAGATAATTCTCTATGGTGGCGCGATACTCGCACAATCCTTTGCTCATACTCGCACCATCGCCTTACTCATTGTATTGTAGATCACATGCCCTCCTTTCTTCGCTTACTCATGCGTCCTCTGGACTTGTATATAAGGAGGACATTCTCTGCCCCTGCTCTTCAGTCGTTCACTCACTGACTGAAGAATAAGTTCCTCTCTACCTATGCTTACTTACTATGGTTTACTTACCAAGTACTTGTAGCTCTCTTTGTGCGGCTTACAGGCACTTGTCTATGCAATATAGTTGTTCACTCACTGACTGAGGACTCTCTTTGTGCGGCTTACAGTCATGCTCCTAGCCTTCCAGGTTCAGAGTTCATCACTTGGGCCCCCTTCTAATATGAGCTCACACAGCACTCTCAAGTGGAGATATATTTTCTTGATGAAGATGAGTGCTTAGATCACAGATGCACTGGCACAGTCCACTAGGGTGTGACTGCAGTCTGCTGTCTATGTCTCACTCATTTACATAATATCTGGCTTTACACAACCTTTGATCCTCAGTCCTCCTGGTGTGATAGCATATTTCTAAACATCTTAAGGATGTTGCTCAGGAAATGTCCCTCATCTGCAGGCTGTCAGACAAGCTCATTCTAACTCACACTGGGATTAGCATTGATACATTTCCTTAAGTGGCTCCACCACACCAACCATCTGACAGGGGTTACAGTCTGGGTAGCCACTACTGCTGGGAGAGAATGACTGTTGGATGCTCTTGATGCAAATGTCTATCACACATTTTCAACCAGTGAGGTTCTTGATCTGACTATGGCAGTTTCTTTAAGGGTTGCATTGAGCAACAGCCTTGATGTAGGGATGGTGGTTATTTGGCAGACACCCAGACAGCAGGGGATTATGTGTAAAATGGTCAGTTTAGTGTTGCAACCACGGGACTGTACCAGGTCCTTGACTACCCCGCATTCCACACTATTCTTCCAAAGCCCCCCTGCACGATGACCACATAGCCAAACCCAGCATATGAGGGCCCAGAAAGGGTGGACTGCCTTCCTGGAGCTCTTTGCCAATGCGAGGAGCAGGCCTGGGACAATCTGGTGTTAACTCACACCCTGTTTGCCAGCTCCAACACAGCCAATCAATGGTGGGGACTACCATTGTTAGCTGCAGTGCGCCTCAGAGTGATCACAATGGCCTATATCGAGCTCTGTGAAGTCTAATATATTGACAGCAGTGATCCTATGCACCTATGTTGAGCTCTGTGAAGTCTGAGGACTCCAGGGCTCAACAAGGCGCCCTGTATACTGTGGGCATTATGTAAGGTGCTAACTATACAGTAGAACAAGCCACAGTGCTGGGGAAACACTCAGAAATCAACAAATGTGAAAAGGAAGGACGAGGTCCGGGTTCAATCCGGGACAGTGCAAATAATTAGAATGCAAAGTGAGT
>CCBP010000103.1:0-12419 GCA_000765035.1 Trametes cinnabarina
CAATATTACCATCAACTCTGACTGTAGGTCATGACAGTCTGCATGCTCAGAAATTTGTACGCCTCAAATGAAAGTCGTGAATCACACAAACAAGAACAAATACCGGCCGCCGGCGCATATAGAGCTCCATGGAATCGGGCCGGGCATACGCAGCATCGCCGCTCTAACCCAAGTGTCTATATGAACTCTCGGATGCGGAACCTGAGCTACAGTATCCTCTGCCTTCAGAGCACATGCTTAAGCACCTGATTAGATAAGCACATTTTCCTTTTCATATTGCCCTTTTGCACCACATCCTCACCTTGTCTGTGGTCTATCATGAGTACATGTATTGGCATAGTAGTGCATTACATTTGCTCACAGACTGAAGACTCTCTTTGTGTGGCTTACAGTTGTGCTCCTAGCCCTTCAGGTTCAGAGTTCATCATAGCTCTATATCTGATGTAAGTAAGAAAGTGCGCAAAAGATAAGATAACATAGTAAGGAGTAGAGAGTAAGAAGTAGCAAGTAAAAACGAAAATATGGACTGTAGAACCAGCAATGCAAATCTGTGCAAAACCACAGTGCAACCTCAGTCAACCACACCTCAGCCAAGCTAACTGCAGTATTACTGTTTAGTTTATTGCTTTACTTGCTATCTTCTTGTCCCGAGAGTTGCAGCCGGAGTGGTGGCAAGAATGTTTGCCTTATATGGCAATTTAGCGCCCGCAAAAGTAAAATGTGAGTAGTGCACATGGGGTTTAGATTAATTATACAATTCTGCCATCATAAGAGTCTTCAGTCAGTGAGTGAACGACTGAATTGCATAGACAAGTACCTGTAAGCCACACAAAGAGAGCTACAAGTACTTGGTAAGTAAACCATAGTAAGTAAGCATAGGTAGAGAGGAACTTACTCTTCAGTCAGTGAGCGAACAACTGAAGAGCAGGGGCAGAGAATGTCCTCCTTATATACAAGTCCAGAGGACACATGAGTAAGCGAAGAAAGGAGGGCATGTGATCTACCATACGATGAGTAAGACAATGGTGTGAGTATGAGCAAAGAATTGTGCGAGTATCACGCCATCGTTGAGAACTATCTAGAGAGATCCAGAACAGCGAAGAATGCACTGGAGGGATCCAGAGATGTCCGGATGCTATAGTACAAGGTGTATCGTAGAAAAGTCCGTAGAACTACCATATGGGGAATGTAGAAAGAAAGTCCATGCTGTGTAATACAGCCATCGTGCACATCCGGATCTGGTATGGCCTATACACAAACCCGGAAGTTCAACACTCCCACTCATTCAAGCTGTCGGATAGACTAAACCAACCCCATCCCTGAAATATTAAAAAAAAGAGAACGGGACATTCTTGGTCAGAGGGTTGGCAAGTTGATCCTCAGTAGCAACAAAGAAGACCTCGACCTTCCCGAGCTCAATCTGCTCGCGGATGTAGTGGTGTCAGACATCTATGTGCTTTGTACGACAGTCGACCACGGGGTTGACTCCAAGGAAGATAGATCTGTTAGGACCGTGCATACCCGGAGTTCCGGAGTTACGGAGAGGAGAGGAGATGTCGGGGTGCAGACCGGGGTTAAGTCCGGAGTCCGGGGGTACACCTGTGAGGACTTTCGCGAAGCTATTAGCAACGCACAGGTTTACAACTACTGTCCTCTATTTCGGATAGGACGGACTAGATCTTCGGAGGAGAGGATGAGGGGGGAATGGAGACGGGACTCAGGTCTTCAGAGTGGAGAATGAGACTAGAACAGAGACGAGGCAAGAAGACAGAGTTGTAGCTGGAGTTGCATCTGGACATACAGAGTTGGATCGGACAAGGGACAGAGGAGACGGAGTTGTGAGCTGGAATACAAGATTGTTGGCTTTAGGCGTGCAACGAGCAGCTACGCTCGGTAATCGCCAAGATAGATTATCAGTATGGTACTTAGTGCATATAGGTACTCAGTGTACGGTACGCGTTTGCAAGGGACTCCCCCCTCGTTTTCCTCTCTCGTTCCAGCCAAACGCGATGAGTGTCACCTCTGTGCCCTTCCCTCGCGCCCTCGTCTTCACACAAACACGTCTTCTCTGCTCGAAGGATAATTCGTGCACTGCCTAGTGGGGCCGAAGCCACTCAACGAACCCCAACAACTGCCTGGTGGGGCCGAAGCCACCCCACGAACACGACGACTCGACCCGACGACCCCGCGTACCCCCGACGAACACCGCAAACTGGCGACAAAGTCAACGACAACTTCGTGAATTGCCTGACGTCCCCTGCATGCACCCTTGATGATCGATGATCCCCCGCATCCCCTGTACCACCTCGAAGTTGACGGCACCACGTGCTAACCCATGCGCCCTCTCTATGACGAGAGACACACCACGCTGACCCGCGCTCCCTTTCAACAATGAAACCCGCCGCCGCGCACCTCTACGCTACTCCCGCACCTTCACGCTACCTCGTACCCCGCGCCCGCGCACCCCGGCCCTCGTACAACGTGCCTGCCGCGCCCCCGCATTCACGCGCTGCCCTTGCCGTCGCTGCCGAGTCCAGCTTTGGAGACCTTGGCTCGTGGAGTGTTTAGACTGTCATGTACGCTTCTGTTCTGTTTTGTTTCTAGTTCTTCGATTTCGATCCACGTTCATGATCCATGTCATCTGTCGATCCATGTACCTTGACCCTCACCCTCGATTCCTGTGTCCTCGACCCTCGTTCTCGATCCACATTTGCCGACACAATGTCCCTGATCCCCATTTGACCTGTTATTTGACTTGCCCTTTTCTCGACTTGATCATTTCCACCCCCTCGCTCTGTTTGCAGTGCTACCCTCGCTACACCACTCGTGGGGGCGTGTTGGCTTTAGGCGCGCAACGAGCGGCTACACTCGGTAATCGCCGAGATAGATTATCAGTACGGTACTTAGTGCACATAGGTACTCAGTGTATGGTACACGTTTGCAAGGGACTCCCCCCCCGTTTTCCTCTCTCGTCCCAGCCAAACGCGACGAGCATCGCCTCTGCACCCTTCCCTCATGCCCTCGTCTTCACAGAGATATCCAAACTGAGTATCTAGTACATCCCAAGCCCAGTATAAATACGTTGGAGGCTTATTGTTAAAGATGACAATAGGGTGAAACGGAATAGGAAGGAGGAGAACGGAGTCCAAATGGTAAGTGAAAAGACAATAGGAATGAACATGAGGCAATGGCGCAATCTAAGACCTAGGTAAGTATTGGAAATTAGGAAGTCCGGAAGTACCAGTATGTATGGAGCTAACAGAGTAATGGAGTCGGGGACCCGGAGTTGTAACTCCAGGATCGGACCTCGGGGTTGTAGCACAGGATGTAACAAGATCCCTGGTTGTCCAAACACATTGGTGTAGGACGAGACATGTCGTCACCGAGTTCATCGCCGAACGTTCTGAGCCACGAGATCTGATGACAAGTGTCTGAGGCAGCTTTATACTCTGCTTCAGTCGAGGAAAGGGAGATAGTCTGCTGACGCCTCGATGCCCATGAAATAGCACCACCTTCCATCAAGAAAACAAAGTGTCACGTCCCGTGCCCCGAAGGACTTGGAGGGCCCTCCCCTCGAAAGTCCGATGGGTTTTTGCCGGGACCTCTCGGAATCTCCGACGGGAATTACGCTCTTGCCTTTTAAGTAGTTTGTCTAGCACTTTCTTCTATGGCATCATACCCGCCTCTATCAGTTTATCCCTTCGTCTTGTCTTACGTCATAGGGTGTCGGACCTACCAGATCCCCGAGCCTGCGTGACATCAAGGGTCTCGGGGCTACCGGAAGTTCTGATACTAATGACGCGAAACTTCTTACGATACTAGAAGGGCCATTAGTATATAAGGCGCGCTGGTAGTAGCCTTTGCCTCAGTTCGGATTCTTGTTGCTTACTTCGTTGATTACCCTGTACTTATCTGCTCTAATCTATCCTTCCGTCCCTTCCGACCTCTTGCCGGAATCCCGCTCCACATCTGTCGGACCTCCGTTACCCTCCGTCCCTCTTGTCGGTGCCCTCTAGCAAATAGGGGACACTTAGACGAGATCGCTCAGGGCGTTGCTAATAGCTTCGCTGAAGTCCCCACCCCTCGTGCCCCCGGATTCTCCGGAACCCCCTTCGGAATCCCCTCGGACCTCCGCATGCTCCCTCTGCCCTCTGGTGGCACACGTCCTAACACAAAGCCAGTGATTGACTTGCGGTCGTCATGGTCCTCAGCCCAGTCAGAGTCAGAGTAAGACAGCAGACCGTCATTGGATGCTCCATCATAGCACAAGCGAAGCTGCTTAGTCCCTTGAAGATAGCGTAGGACATACTTGGCATAATGCCAATGCGCTTCAAATGGGTTTGAGTTGTACTTGGACAACTTGTTGACTGCGAAGTCGATGTCAGGACGTGTACCAAGAGCTGCGTAGAGACGTAGAGAAGACTGCCTTTCAGACTCTGGTAGCGTTGACGAAATGACTCGGAAGCCAGTTTAGGCTGCTTAGACAATTCCAAGACAGCACCAGCAGGGAGAGGAGTGCAAGCCGGTTTGCAGTCAGCCATGTCGAAGCACTCGATAATGGACTGGATGTACCCTTCCTGGTCTTTCTCTATGCAACATATGGTGTGATCGCGAGATATTCGAAGACCAAGAAAACGCTTGACAGCGCCTAAGTCCATCATCTTATACTGCTTCTTCAAGGCATCCTTAATCTGCTTGATATGTTTCCGGTCATTGCTGAGGAGTAGTCGATCGTCGACATAGAGTACGACAATCGTAACTTTATCCCCCCCTTGTCACCGATATACGTATACTCCGGCATCAGAGTAAGTCCGTGTAAAGCCCAGATCAAGGAGAGACTTGTGGATTTTAAGATTCCACTGACACAAAGCCTGCTTCAGTGTCACGTCCCATGCCTTGAAGGACTTAGGGGGCTCCTCCCCTTGGAAGTCCTGCGGGTTTTCCCTGGAACTTCCCCGGAACTCCAATGGGTATTACGCTCTTACTCTTTTAGTAGTTTGTCTAGTACTTTTCTACTATGGCATCATACCCACCTCTATTAGTTTATCCTTTCGTCTTGTCTTACGTCATAGGGTGTCGGACCTACCGGACCTCCGAGGCTGCATAACGTCAAGGGCCTCGGTGCTACCGGAGTTCTGATATTTATGACACAACACCTCTTATGATACTAGTAGGGCCACTTAGTATATAAGGCATGCTGATAGTAGCCTTTGCCTCAGTTTGGATTCTTGTTGCTTACTTCGCTACTTACTCTGTACTTACTTGGTCCTAATCCAACCCCTTGTCCTTTCCGTCCACTCGTCGGAACTCCGACCCTCGTCCGTCGGACCTCCGCTATTCTCCGTTCCCTTGTTGGTGCCCTCTAGCAAATAGGGGACACTTAAACGAGATCACTCAGGGTGTTGCCAATAACTTCGCTGAAGTCCCCACCCCTCGTGCCCCCGGAGTTCCTAGGAATCCCCTTGGAACCCCTTCGGACTTCCGCTGCTCCCTCTCTGCCCCTCCGGTGGCATGCATCCTAACAGTAATCTACCATACAATGAGTAAGACAATGGTGCGAGTATGAGCAAAGGATTGTGCAAGTATCGTGCCATCGTAGAGAACTATCTCAAGAGATCCAGAACAGCAAAGAATGCACTGGAGGGATTCAGAGATGTCCGGATGCTATAGTACAAGGTGTATTGTAAAAAAGTCTGTAGAACTACCATATGGGGAATGTAGAAAGAAAGTCTATGCTGTGTAACACAGCCATAGTGTACATCCGGATCTGGTATGGCCAGTACACAAACCCAGAAGTTCAACAGAAGGCTCTCGGCCATATTCTTTGCAGTTTCAGGGTAGATTTGGCGTATCAGTGCATGGCAGTTGAATTTGTACACTTTGTTGAGCAGGGCTCGTTATGCAGTAGAAAGCCCCTCCGCTCACTTATATGTAGAGCTCTGGGTAGAGGCACACGTAGTGGTTGATAGTTAAGAGCGACTTGGGATTCTGCTGCTATAGAGCAGTCTTATATACTACTTTACAGGGGCTATGATGTAATACTATATAGTACAATGTAATACTGTATAGTACCCGAGCCACAGTGTCCGGAATATTCTCCATCTGACTGGTAGCCTTGTGTCAGTAGTTGCCTTACTAGGCTATGCTTAGTCAGCACCTAGTTCGACACACTTGGTCCTTAGAAAAAGTTAGTTGATCATGTGTGCGACACTACATAAGGCATGGCCTTTGATGTGTATAAACGTGATTTACAAATAAACAAACAAACAAAGTGTGTATAGAGCCCAACATCGGCCTCGCAGGCTTGCAAGACACAAATCGGATGCAGGTATGCATCAGTGAAGAAATCTGCCACATACAGGACAAGTGAACAGAAGCTGTCAAGTGCTACAATGATATCTTTTGCTCATCACCACACTCTTTCCACCACACCTCCTGCCCCCTTCTACAGTGCTGGACAGGCAAAGTCAACAAACTTGCTAGCACCTGAACGCGACTTTTTAGAGGGATTTTGACTTCAAAATTGTGTTCAGAGCGGCCAAAATAGCCTGAATATGGTCTTCCAGGAATTCTCCTGTGAATTTTTAGGGTGGACAATTTTTTGGGCCCCAGACCTGCAAAGTTATAGGGCTTCAAAAGGTTTTGGGCCAATGCCAGGACACATCTAGTTAAGTACTGCATCTATAGACATCATTGCACGCTGCCCAACCCGACGAGCTGGATGCGGCGCCATCTAGCTGCAAGGGCTTTAGGCTCGCGTGAGGATCCCATAAGCCCAAGGGGCCGGCTGCCAATTCTTCAGTTTCTTCATCACTAGGACTCACCCCCCTGGCCTCACCTCCAACCTTTTCCTCAATTTTGTGTGCACTCCGGAGGTTCTTAAGGAGATTCTCTCGCTTTTCCTTGGGCAGATGACCACAGCAACATTTTGGTTGCTCCATGAGGTACGTATGTCTACTGTCATGTGCTACAGAGGTGACTCTTCATAAATGCCCATGGGCTTTTTTCCATGGCAAACCGAGCCAACCACTGGACTCAGAAAATAAAACTGAGTCAATTGGTACCGTTTTTGAGCCTCTAGTGCTAATTTAAGGGGCTGGACAATTTTTTGAGGCTTATTTTCCCTTGGATGGGGCATACTGAGAGATTGGCCCAAGCAATTTCACTCGGAAGTGGTTCAGTGGGTTCAAATTCTCAATGCGCATCATTCTATTGGTTCCAGAGTTGCAGAAAAAAAGTGACAAAAATTTGTCAACTTTGCCTGTCCAGCACTGTACTACCCGTCATCATTGTCATCGTCGTGCATGGATCCTTCAAAGGTTCTCTTTGGCATGCACCTGCTGTGCTGAAGAGCGGTGCTTTCCAGGATTCCACGACAATGAGATGAGGCGTAGATTCCGATTCCACTCTGGGAATTGGCTTTGCTTATGACTTTCCTGCCAGTCACGTGTGTAAGTGAGCACACCCGGGTTCTCACACACATCCGTAATCACCCAATCGTGTGAGCCAAGTCTGAATTTGTCTGCTTGCGCTCAGTGAAGACTTTTTGTCCACTCCCACTTGCGCCCGCTTGCTCGCAAAGGGCGAGACACTATTCTTCGACTCACGTATGTGCTCACTATCACATGGCCGTATTCGTACCCCCTCTAAAGTGTTCTCATTAGTCCATTGTCGTAGTCTGTGCATTATGTCCCCCGTGCCTGTTAGCAAGAGGAGCCGACCTAGTAAGTTTCTCTACACGGTGCTGTGTTTGAACTTTTGTCATCAAAGTATACACACATACCGTGTACACTTCTAATGCAATGACATCTCCTCCAACATTACCATCAACTCTGACTGTAGGTCAAGACAGTCTGCATGCCCAGAAATTTGTACGCCTCAAATGAAAGTCGTGAATCACACAAACAAGAACAAATACAGGCTGCCGGCGCATATAGAGCTCCATGGAATCGGGCCGGGCATGCGCAGCATCGCCGCTCTAACCCAAGTGTCTATATGAACTCTCGGACACGGAACCTGAGCTACAGTATCCTCTGCCTTCAGAGCACATGCTTAAGCACCTGATTAGATAAGCACATTTTCCTTTTCATATTGCCCTTTTGCACCACATCCTCACCTTGTCTGTAGTCTATCATGAGTACATGTATTGGCATAGTAGTGCATTACATTCACTCACAGACTGAAGACTCTCTTTGTGTGGCTTACAGTTGTGCTCCTAGCCCTTCAGGTTCAGAGTTCATCATAGCTCTATATCTGATGTAAGTAAGAAAGTGCGCAAAAGATAAGATAACATAGTAAGGAGTAGAGAGTAAGGAGTAGCAAGTAAAAAGGAAAATATGGACTGTAGAACCAGCAATGCAAATCTGTGCAAAACCACAGTGCAACCTCAGTCAACCACACCTCAGCCAAGCTAACTGCAGTATTACTGTTTAGTTTATTGCTTTACTTGCTATCTTCTTGTCCCGAGAGTTGCAGCCGGAGTCGTGGCAAGAATGTTTGCCTTATATAGCAATTTAGCGCCCGCAAAAGTAGAATGTGAGTAGTGCACATGGGGTTTAGATTAATTATACAATTCTGCCATCATACACACCAGCATGTGTCGCAAATTTTGGATACTGCCTTATAAGGGAAACCCCTTTATAACCCCCTTATAATCCCCCAAAATCCCCCAATAATCCCCCCAAAAACCCCTTATGAGCAGAAGGTCAGTTTATAAGGTGTCCATAAGGGGTTATAATGCTATTAACGATTTTTGCGACATGGATGTACGTGGATCCATGAACGAGTACAAACACACCTGTTTTACCTAGGACTACCTATGCCCAAATGTCACTTGATCTCCCTATATTTTCCTGCTGAACGTACGCCCACATGTATATTTGGTTGGTCTCGTTCCCAGATGGCTCGGTGGTACACCCGCACTCCACCACCGCGGTCACCGAGCAATTCGACGAGGGAACCTCGCTGGCAACAAGCGCCCGTTTATCGAATTATATCTTTTCCCATTTTGTGCACTCGACTTCGACTTGCTCACAACTAATTAGGCAAGGTAAACTGGGTGAATCTGCATGAAGTTGTCTCTTTTGGCTGCCCAACCAACGACCATACCGATAGGACTTCCGAGGGCAGCGTGCAAAGGCCAGGAAGGATTAGATCCTGAACTATCTACGTAGATAGTCCAAGTACTGATAAACGGGCGCTTGTTGCCAGCCGCGGTTCCCTCGTCGAAATGCCCCAGACGTCTCGGTGACCGCGCGGTGGTGGGGTGCGGATGCACCACCGAGTCCTCTGGGAACGAAACCACATTAGAGCAATTCTGCAGTGATGAAAAGTGATAAAGTGCCCATTTTCTTTACTGCAGAATCACTCTATTTGGTGGAGTGATCACCAGAGTGAGCCTGAAGTGAACGAAGCGCCGAGGCTAGACGCGTTGCGGTCACATGATCGTCGCGTATAGTGAACCACCATTGACTCTGAGCCCGGCACAGTTCAATTCACCGACACTTCGACGCGACCGTCACATCCACACTCTACGGCCTTCCCGTCCACACAACTCTCATTTGACGCCACGATATGGACGGCTCAAGACCAGGAGAGGCTGGCGTTCTCGCATGGTGCAATACCATTCGCTTCAACATGGCCCAAGATCCTGGCCGCCAGATCTTACACGACCAAATCCAAACGCAAGGCTTCGACTTTCTGGACAGCTATCTGGAGAACTTCTTTGAGGGACCCAAGAACGAGTGCGTATGCTCCAATACTGCACATGCATTTGCGCCAACTGTCGATCTTAGGCCTGTCATCGAATTACTCAAAACTCCCGGTCGGAAGAAGAACGCACCTGCCCGGACGCGCGCAGGCACGGCCGCAGCAGAAAAGGCGCGTGCGGTCACATCTCTGTCTTTCGAGGTGGGTATGAAAAGGTCTGCATGGGCCCATCTAACGCGTCGACGTCCGCGTAGGACTCCGACTTGAAGGAGAATCAAGAACCCGTCAATGAGTTCCAGCGAGCCCTTCTGCGAGCCAAGGAGAAGGCAGACGAAGAAAGTGCTCGTCAGACAGTGCCTGCTCAGCAAACAACTGTAGAACGTCCACTCAAGCAGCACCCATTCTTTGCCAAGTTGAAGAGTCAGAAGATCGTAACAATTGCGGATAGTCCTGTCGCCGATACACCTGGACGTAGTATACATGCTATGGATCTCGACCGGGATGCAGAGCCCATACCAGCAGTGGTCTTTGACCGGGAGCCCGGGTTGATGGATCATGCTACAACGTCGTCACAGCAAGTCGATGCGCACCCCCATGAGAGCTGCGAGTCGATCAAAGAGCTGTCCATGATCGCCGAAGACGATGAGCCAGCTGAACGGAGTCGAGTTTCCTTCAAGACAGCGACCTCCCCAAATTCCTTGGCGAGATCTCCGCCTGTGGAAACTGCAAGGAGTAGCCCTGTCCAGGAGACGTTCCATGACGCACCCCGAGGGCCAGAGCCGCTCGCATCTGAAACAGCACAAACAGAAGTACCGGAGGATGCCTATAGCGCTAGGGTGTCTGAGCCTTCTGCAGAAGATCTCACTACCGCTTCAGCCAACACTTTCCATTCTATTCCTCTCGACAGTCCTCGGAATAGGGAATTAAACCCCCCTGGCTTCCGTGCGGATGACTCCCACACTGCCCCTCTCCCTAAACTGTCCCTACCGCCAGTTCCTCTGGAGGAAGACCCGCACGCTCACACAGCTCCCCTACCTTCCTCCTCGTCTCTGCATGAGGAGTACACGGTGCCTCTCCGTGAGGAACCCTCAGTTCCCGTTCCTGGCCTGTCGCGTAAGACGAGTGTGTCCCAATTCTCCGGTTTACCCGCCCCATCCCCTCTGCGCAAGTCACTCCGAGTCCCGGGCGATCCTGCAGTAGCTAATCCTGCCGGCACTGCCGGCCTCCCTGGAGGGAAGCGTACTTCATGGCTATCCAAGGCACGAGAGACCAAGGCGATGGAAAGCACAGTGAAGCGTTCCAACACGCTAACTCACGGATTGGGCTTTGGTGCTCTCACCGCCAACAAACGTAAGAGCGGCGAGATGTTGGATTCCGGGAAAGATCTACCTGCAATCCCCAACGCCACTCTGAAACCCGTCGACGAGGAACAGAGAGTCGCCAAACACCCGAAGCTCGCTGGTGCTTCTGCAGATGACAATTTTGATGTGAACAGTGAAGCCAAGGCAGCGTCACCGGAAGTAGTGCGTAGTCCCTGTTTGGTGTATGCGCACAAGCTCACCCGCGATTCTCGTATAGGACATGGGGGTTGGCCCTCAGGCTGAAAACGACGCTCCAGCGAAGACGGTCAACCACGCTGCGAGTCCCGCGATAGGCGATGCAATGAACCGCGAGGAGGACGGCCTGCTCGGCCTCTTCAAGAAGCCTATAGACTCAGCAGCGAGAATGACCAAGGGAGCTGGCAAGTCGCTGGGCGGCAATGCTGCAGCTGCTCTCGCCGAGGCTCGTGCCAGGGCAGAAGCTCGCGTCGCTGAACGGCACAAGCTCGAATTGGGACTCATGACTGATTCTGAAGACGTCTCTATGACTGCGGAAGAGAAGCCCGAGTCGACGGATGGTCTACCTGCCCAGCCTGAAGAGTCAGAACGAAGACTGAGTCTCTCGGACCTCGTGTCGGCTTCGCACGATGATAAAGGGAAAGGGCCCGTAATCACTAGGCAATCCACTCAGATATTGGATGCTGATACCAGCACTTCGACAACCCCGCCGCACTCGCCCCCTCCCCAGTCTCGCAATACGAGCTTCGTCGCCCCGTCTGGACCTGTCTTCACTAAACCCCCTGCTCCCTTCGGCCCTCGTCCACCCACTTCCACGCGTCTAGACCCTGCGGCACCCAGCATGGGCCGCGATTTCTCTTTCAAGCTGGCTAGCAACCCCTTCTCGATTCCTGCAGCTATGACTTTGGGCATGGGGAGCAACAAGATCGTCCCGCTCTCCGCCCAGAGCAGCAAAGGAAGCGTATTTTCAGATATTGTCTTCGACACCAAGAACGCGTCTCCCCAGCCCGCCTGGATGCCCTCGACTCAGGATACATCTTACTCAGCTGGAGGCTCTCAGAGCCAACACGCTTCCAAGTTCGGGAATCCCGCAGAGGCCGACAACGACGACCTTGACGATGACGACGACAGCTGGGGAGTGGATGAGAAATTCGCTGCCCATCAAACCTGGACACCTTTCGGGTTCTCTACTGGCGATCCCGGTACAGGTGACGAACAGATTATGAAGGACGACACAATGACTTGGACCACCTACCCGAGCCACAGTACTAGTACTAGTCAGCGCGGGGGCGACACTGGTCCTGTGCAGCCGACGCAGAACTTTTTCTCCTCGCTTCCTCAGAGCAAGGAGAAGGACGAGGATCACGCGGTGGT
>CCBP010000103.1:12713-50517 GCA_000765035.1 Trametes cinnabarina
CGTGTCTTCGTTGTATCTGGTATCTGAATACGCGCGGCTAACAGTCTCTTCATCTCTAGCAACAAGAGGAATTGGAAAAGAAGGCCGCTCGGCTTAAGGAGATGGAGAACCGTCGTCAGCTTGCAATGCAGCGCAAAGCAGAAGAGGAGAAGTCGAGAGCGCTGGAGGAAGAACGCAAGATCAAGGAGGAGGCCGAACGACGCAAGCGCGAACGTGAGGAACACACAGATAAACGACCTCTAAGGAGTACGACGGCCACTACCAAGAAAGCGAGTAAAATGTAACCTCCTCCGCTGAAACTTGACTAACATCAATCTCTAGGCGGATGAGGACAACACCAAGAAGAGGGAGATTCCCACAAAGACTGCCTCGAAGCCCCCATCGAAAGACAAGAAGGACAGTGCCGTCCCCCGTACCGTCAAACCGCCTCCAGTTCCTGCCGCCGCTTCTTCCTCCAAAACTAGCACTATTCCTAAGTCAGCGCTCAAGCAGCCTGCTGCCCCCACTGTTCCTGCTACGCCCGGTGGATCGAAGTCGACCACGACGGGCAAAACACTTAAGTCTGCACCTTCATCTAGCAATCTCAGATCCACTGCAGGCACCTCCAAGGGCAAAGGACCTACTACGGAACCGTCTGAGCAGCCGCCCACCGCGAAGGGAAAGATGGCCCCACCCGCAACACGGTCAGGCCCCCCTGCTGAGCCGCCAGTCGTCGCGAGTGAGGATATCGAACTGCCCGACATCAACAGCGAGTACTCGGATTCGGAGGACGAAGATAGGCCCCGACGGGAGCTGCCGGACTGGGCGCAGAGCCCCGACATCGCCGCTGCGCTGCAACAGCAGAGCACGATCAATCCCGACGATATTTTCGGGCGCATCGGGCCCTTGAGGATGGAGGAGATCTTTAGGACACGGCAGAGCCGATTCAGGGCGCGTACGAGCTCCGCTAACTGGACAGGTACGGACGAGCTTACGGCCGAAGAAGAGCGTGAATATGCACGTCGGATGGGCTTCCGGTGAAACGTGGACCGTTATCATATGGTCCGGCGAGTGTGAGAAGCGCTCCAGAACGGCACTTTAGATTATCATCAGTACTTGTAGTCGTTAGGAGTGAGAGTCTTTGGATTGTCAAGGGATGGGGAGAAACATGGCGGCGCCTATAGCCTGCGGACGGTCGTAAGTCTAAGTACCGTGTATGAGCACAGGTACAGGAAAGCATTCAGAAGAGATCAGTCACAAGCAAACAGAGATACAAATAAGTAGGTAGGGGTGGTGTGCGCATGGCTACGAATGGCATTGTCGGCATAACCTTTGGTGGCGCTCCCAGTCAAGTTGCTAGCACACCATTCACAATGAATAAGAGATGTGGGCAAGTAATGCTCGTGATCCATACCTGGCACTCTCCGGAACAGTAGAAAGCTCCCTGTTTAGACCAGAGTTGATCAGACCACGCTTGAAGCGGCATGAGTGCTCGCATGTACCTTGCAGCCTCCACATATACGGAAATCAGGAGTCCGGAGCAATCCCCGGTGACACTGTACTCTATCCATTAGAATCATCCTCGCGTAGACACTACTGAGCATAAGATGTACTCCGTTATTGCCACAGCGCATGTCATCAGGGGCGCCGAGCATGCGAAGAGCTTTAGCTTTGAGCAGCTCGCTTCGCGCCTGACGCACTCGAGCAAGACTCTCCCGGGTGTTCGTAATCTCCTTGAAGTCCCGTATGGCTACGCTGACGTCTAGTGACTTGGAAAGCCACCTTTCCGCATCGTCCAGCCTACCCATGTGGAGGTAGGTCTCGCCGAGACTGCTCCATAAGGCGGCGACAGCGGAATCAGATGTGGGTGTATGGGGTTCTACCAGCTCGAGGGCGCGAAGGAGTAGCCGTTCCGCTTCACGATGGTGACCTCGTGCGTCAAGCTGGCGAGCTTTTGTGCTGAGGGTGTGAGCCTCCAACAGGGCCGCGTCTGGCTCGGTATGTGAGGTCGAGAAGGCGAGGTTGTTTGAGCCCATGGATGGCGGAGGAACTCCTGAGCCGGAGCTGGAGAGTGTGATGGGTGAACGAACGAGAGAGGCGAACACATCGTTCGTTGTGTCAGGGGCTTGGGCTCGGCTCTTCGGAGTGAGGCGACTGGCGGACGACTCGGTGCTAAACCATGTCTGGCCACACTTTCCACAGAAGCGATCACGTGCACGCGTCGACTCGGTGTTGCGCTCGAATGCGCTTCCCTCCGCGCCTTGGTCTGTTCGAAGTCGTCCTGATCGTACCTGTAGATGCCTATGTGGTAGCCCAGATACATGTAGGGCAAAGATGATCTGATCCTCGCCTGTACGACGCCAGCTGTAGAAGCGTGTATACAACAGCAGCCGGCATTCGTACCGCGTTTTATTAGGATCCCCATCCCATACGTTGTATTCCGCTTTCTTTCGTATGAAGAACATCAGGTCAACATAAGTGGGGATTCGCGCTCGTCGACTCACTGAAGATCTTCAATACTTAGAATCAAACCAATTTACCATACAAGGAAGAGAAATCTCTCTATATGGCCCTGCTAGTTATGCAATCGATCTCGACATAACCTGATCAAATATCTCTGAACATCATGTGAGTCCTCACTGAAGATAGTCACGATGGAAACCGTCCACTAGGTGTACTTCCCAAACAACGAATCCTCAAGGCTCCATAAATATTCCATACCATCCCGGTTCATCCAAAGGAACCAACCTCGGAGAGACACGCACAAGAAGTCCATGAACCCTACGTGTACGCAACCTACTTGATCCTATTCAGCTATAGAGCAGTCAGCACCACGTAAGAGAGCATGAGATGTTTGGGGTGGACAGACCTTCTGAGTGTTCCTGTAGAGGTCGAAGTCGAGCTTGTCGGCTTTGTCGGTAATGCGCGTAAGCCGGTCGTTCTGGGTATCAAGCTCTGAACCCATCGCCATGCCGAGCGCCTTCAAGCGCTTTGAAACATCCGCAATCTCGTCGAGATTATCATCTATTTCGTCCTCCAGCTGGTCATCCTCTTCATCTGCCTCAAACTGGTATCTGGACCGCTGGTTCTTCCGCGCCTGTACTTCGGCAGCAGTGCGAAGCCGTCCACTGCCACTACCACCCCCGATACCTTCTTCATCATCGCGCATGCCGTAAGTTGTTGCACGCCCCAAGCGATCCTGCGTGTCGCGAATGTCCCGCATTGCTTTCTCGCGTTCAAGGCGGTCCTCCTCGTACCGCGCTTGAATCTTGGCTTCCTGGGCGGCACGCTTTGCGTCCTTGTTAAACGTAATGGCGGGCCGGAAGATAGAACGGTTCAGCTGCTTTAGCTCGTCCGTCTTATCCTCCGCGCGCAGCGAATGTCCTTTGGAAACATCGAGGTGGCGCTCAGTATCCGCCAGTTTCTCTATAGCCACAAGTGTGATGTTAGATCACTGATCCAAACAAACTGCCAACAGGATACGCACCTGATTGAGAACCGAGTTTGGTAACCGTGTTACGTGCGGTCTCTTCGGCTTCACGCGCCAGTCGCAGAGCGTTCCGCGTAGAGTTGACGGAGTCCTGCTTGAGGAAGCGCATGCTTTGCTTGATACCCTCTACGTCTTCTTCGTTCTCCTCTCCAGGAGGGGGTGTCCCGCGCCGCGGAGGCCCCTGCCTAGCAGCAGAAGCATCGTCAACGAACCGCCCAGAGCCCGCCTTCTTTGGATTGTAGCCTGAGAAAAGCTCGCTTCGATCGCTGTCGATGTCCCTCTGCCCGCGCGAGTAGACATCGCCTACGGCGTTTTGGCGAGTATAGCGATCACCTAAGTCCGCTCGTGGTGGAGGAGCAGCTGCCGGACCATTATATGGATCGCCATCACGGCTGGGGACATAGGTCGTGGCAGTCGAGCGCGGATATGAGTTGGGCGGGCGCGGCGACGTGCTGTTGCCCGACCGCGAACCGAGGAGCTCATCTCGTGATGCTTGCGCAGACTGAGGGGGCGGAATGAGGTTCTTGTCCTTGTTGCGCTTGAAGAATGACATGCTGTCGTCAAAGGGTGCAGGAGACACGAAAGGGGTGTGATGAGGGAGGGGGAGATGGAGGTGGACGGTTGCAAAGGCTGATGCTGCGCCAGTGCTGCCACCGCTTTCATTATGTACTCAAGCAGTCACGTGAGTCGCATTCACCTTCACCGCTTATGTCCCTGCATGCACGACGGGCGTTCCGGTTATCTCGTTGGTAGAAAACGCGATGAAAAAACGCGGCCCGTAGTAACCTTCCGAATGTGTTTTCTCTGGATCCCCTCAAAAGCCCTGAAAAGTCTTTGTAAAGGCGTATGCACATGACCATGGTAGCCTAGCGCAATGAGATTTTATCGCATTTTCTGCGAAAGAGATCACCGTAATGCCCGTCGTGATGGCAAGCGACCTCCCCTCGAGCGGCACAGACCTAGGTCGTTGTGAACATGGATATAGGTAATTTGGGGTAGAGTAGACAGTACGCTAAGTAATCAGCCCTTGCTCTTCCCCCGCCTGCCCTCCACCTCCTTGCTCTTCTTTCCGACGACGGTGACGCCTTTACCGCTCTTGACAAGAGTCTTGAGCGCGGCTTCCTTTTGTCGCTTGACGTCTCCGACGCCTCTAGGCCGCCCTATCTTCTCTGCGGCCTTTTGTATTGCTTCCCGCACTTTCTTGTTCGCCTTCTTCTGCTTGTTCCGCAGCGCACGCTTCTCCGCGGGCGTGAGCTCGCTGCGGGCGCGCAAGTTGCTGGACGAAGGCGCGTAGACCTCCTCAGGGGCAAGCATTGTAGTGGTAGCCTTGGTGGTAGGCAGGGCCGATTCGAGGGTCGCAGCCGCGACGTTGGAGACAGTAGTGATGGTAGCTTTGGGCTATTGTAAAGTCAGTATACGACCTCCGGCCATCACGGCATAAGCATACCGCTTTGGGCGTGAAGTGGGCATTAGATAGTGCATCGAGCTTGCTGCAAATGTTATCCCACATCTTCTCGATCTCCTCGTGCTCCTTCTTGAGCTTGCCATCACGGTCTTCGCCAGCGATACGACCGGACTGTGCAGCGGAATACTCGTCCTCATAGATTTCCGCGAGCGACTGTTTGGACTTCGTGTCCTGGAGCTCGAAGAAGCGCGAGGGCAAGAAGGGCTTGTCGTCTACCAGCCGTTTCCGCACGACATCATCGAACTGATGGTCCAGAATACGTGATTTGATACGCTCCTCCAAGCTGTGCACGACCTCTTCCGTAATGACAGGGACGGACTTCATCACCCGCTCGAACTCGAGGTCTTCCTCCAGCAGCGAATTCTGCGGCCTCGATCGCGACGTTGCCTCGCCCATGAGCGTCCAGTCCTTCTGCCCAACGTTTTCAGCTTCGAGAGCTGCGATCTCTTCTCGAAGTGCCGCCATCCTCTTCTCGTAGGTCGAGAGACCTGTGGAGATTTGTCTTAGCTCTGTGAGTTCCACGGAGGAGTGAAATGAATATACTGACTTTCTTGGGGTTTCTCCTCTTCGTCATCCGCAAAGAGGTCGTCTTTGAGACGCTCAATCGTCTCATACCCCTCGTTCTCTTCGTCGCCGTTCATGGACTCATCTTCGTCACCGCTTTCGTCATCTTCTGCCTCCTCTTCAGAGCTAGGGCTCAGCATCTCATCGCCCTCGCCGTCGAGACCGAGACCGTCCTCTGATTCATCCATGTGGTCCTCTTGCAGGCCCTCTTCTTCCTCATCGAACTCTTCCCCATCGTCTTCCTCCTCCTCGTAGAACATGGTCGATACAGGGAGATTCTTGCCCTTCGCTTTGATCTTCTTGACTCTCACTTCCTCGTGGAAGCGAACCTTGCCCTTTGACGGCTTCGGCTCATCAGCCGACTTGGTCTCCTTCCTTGCTTTGGGTACCTTCGCACGACTCGGCGGGTCGAAGAAGTCCTCGTAGTGAAGTTCTGCAAGGCGTCATACGTGAGCATCCGACAGCGTGTATGAGCGTGACATCGAACACATACCTCCCCCGACGTCTTCGAGGTCCTCCTGAGCAGCAGCGACCTGCTCGTCCACGGGAGCAAAGTAGTCCACATCCTCCTCCTCGTCTTCCTCCTCATCGTCATCATCCTTGCTGAGCTTTCCTCTTGAAACGCTCTTCGACTCGGCCGCCTCAATCTCCGCATTGAAAGCAGCGAGATCGAAGAAGCCGTCGTCGAGTACGGGGTGGCCGCCGCGCTTTGGAGGCTTGAGCTTGATTGTTCTCTTGCCCCCATTGAGGAACGAAGGCTCGCCTATCTCTGGCTCCTCATCCTCATCCTCCTCATCTGAGGGATCCCGCAGCTCTTGCACATCCTCGCCTAGCTCCACGTCGTCCAGATCGTCATCGTCCTCCTCTTCGCTCTCGTCGTCATCGTCTCCCTCATCTTCATCGTCGCTAGCCTCGTCTTCATCCTCCTCGCCGTCC
This sequence comes from Trametes cinnabarina, assembly GCA_000765035.1. NCBI lineage: Eukaryota > Fungi > Basidiomycota > Agaricomycetes > Polyporales > Polyporaceae > Trametes > Trametes cinnabarina. The sequence continues at coordinate 19,148 of CCBP010000103.1, forward strand.
TCGCCGAACTCCATGCCCTCCAGCTCCTCCGGGTCAAACCCTTCGTCGATAAGAGCCTGCCGCATCTTCTTCAGCTGCCGCTCCTCGTCCTCGTCGCCGCTATCGGATGTCTCGGTGGGGCCATCGAGGGCGTAGTCCAGAACGTTACATATGTTCTGCGTGCGGAGCTCAAGCTGTGCCCATATTTGTTCGTCGCTCATGCCCTCTACGAACAGCTGGTTGATGGGGGTCTCCTTCATCATAAAGACGGCATTCTCGGGTTCAGGAGAAGGACCTGCGCCGCGCTTTCGCTTCTGTGAGCGCGTTTGTGGGGCTTGGTCCGGAGATATGGACGTGAGCAAGTCATTGACGATGAGACGCGACTTCTCTTCGGTCTGCAAGGCTAAAAACATCGTGAGAAGGGCACATAGAATATATCTCTGAGACGTACCGAGGTCAAATACATATTTTGTGGCCTCCAAGGTTGTCCTCCGGATGTCCTCGCTGCCGATTGCAAGAGCCTCGGGCTGCTCTGCGATGAGCTTGGAGAGGTTCTCCAGAGGTGAAGGAAGCGCGCGTTCCTCATGTGCGGTCGTCGCTGGCGCCGGTTTTATGTCGGACATAGTGTACAAGGCTTGAAGGAAGAATCTGCCAAAAGCCAAGGAGAGGCCAGCGACGAGATGTGCAGAGCCGTACCCGAGTCCGAAGCTAAGCAGCAGCCACTGCAGGAAGCGCCCATTCAAGTTTTTGATCCCGCACACACTCTGTTTGCTCTTGTTGTCCAACAGCCTGGGCGATACACGGCGGACATTCGTACACACAAACAGTATGTACGATGTATCGCTTCCTCTTCAAAATGACAATTCACAAGGCCCTTAATGCTGCGTCGACCACCTCTCCGACGCCCAGAACAACTTCCTCTTGCAGAGTAGGTCCCACTAACTGGATGGCCACCGGGAGACCTGATAAAGCCGTAGGATTGTCTAAGATGCCGTTAGTACACATGTGAGTTTGCAAATGATGAGTTTGTACTGACACAGCTCGTGGACAGCGCGATCATCCTCGCTCCAGAATGTCTCACGAGCTGGCTTCGCATCGACCTCGGGAATGACCTTAGTAACGGGAATCACCAGCGCCGGATAATCCAGCGTGTTCCATATGATCGTGTAGATCGAGGAGCTGGCGCGCATCGGAATGAGGGTTTATATGCGCTCATGCTTGTGCTTAGTACTCACCGGGTTCGACCATGAGGGACTGCAGGATAAGGCGCGACTGGACAAATGAGGGCGTCAATGGGGCGTCCAGTTCCCGTTTCCGAGACAGTTGATTCCCAGCGGTCTAGATGAGCTTTTCTCAAAGCACGCCTCTCCTTGTTGAGCTGCCACTGCTCGAAGGCCGTCAGCGGCTTGCGAGTCACCCTGAAAGCGGGTACGTCGTCGGGGAGAGCATCGGGGGCCATGGAATTGATGAGCGGCTCCCCAGTAATAAGACAAGAGTTGTAGTCTTCACCCCCGTCCGCGAGCCACGTAGATCGCTGTGACCAGTGCCTCATGAGACTATGAGGCAAGATTCGGAGTAGAGTCACTCACCGCGATTGCGACGTACTCCGCGTGTTGAAAAGATTTCCATTCAATGGCTGATACTGTGCTTCAGGTACAATCGAACCATGTGAGTCATTGATGCCGTACCTTTGTGGCCTGCCGCCTCCAGAGCTGCTTTGGTCATCCTCAGAGCCCGAAGTATGGGTGGCTGCGGCTTCACCGAGCCTTCATCCCACATGATCCCAAAACAGAGCTGCTCACCGCCGCCGCGGCTCTTCAACGAGTAGTCATCTTGTGACCATGGTTTCGGTACGGTTTCGGGGCAATACCGCCAAGGTTCCATGTCCAAGATGCCCCGTAAGAACGCAGTGACGCCAGAAAGTGAGGTGGTCAAGGGTCCGATAGCAGTCGGGATTGAGTCCTGACCATCCAAGGAGTTGAGGTTGCCGTAAGTTGGAATACGATGACTCGAAGGCTTGAAGCCATACAAGCCGCAGAAATGGGATGGAACACGGATGGACCTTGAGCGGACACGATGAACTGAATAAGGCCGTGCTCTCGATGTGACAAAATCATGCGCACCCGCCAATATCTGAACCAACACCAAGAGGGCTGCCATGCATGGCAATGAGCGCACTTTCGCCACCAGACGACCCCCCGGGTGTCAATTTGCGGTTATATGGATTCAAGGTCCGACCAAAGACGTTGTTGTATGTTTCTCCCCACTGTAATGCGAGTCATGATGCTGTTTAAGGGGACCGTATAGCATCATACCATCAAGGTCTGCGGGACGTTCGTGCGGACGAACAATACAGCACCAGCGCGGAGAAGGAGCTGTACGAGGACGGCATCCTCCTCGGCTGCATGTCCTATCCATGCCGCATAACCTGCAAGGGCGCTGTTAGCTCAGACGTGTCGAAGGATTTTTACAAGTCCTTCAGATTACCCATTACAGTCTCGAGACCTTTGACGGGAAATTGATCCTTCAACGAAACGGGTAATCCGTGAAGAGGTCCCACTGTGGTTCCATGTTCTTTCATATACGCATCGAGCTCGGCGGCCCGCCGAAGGGCCCTATCTAGGAAGATCTCCGTCAAGCAGTTCACCTGCATAGAAATGTCAGGTATGTCCCTCAGTTAACATGTCTTCCGTAAGAATTATATATCCCTAACCGCTTGCTGAGCAATGATAGCCCGCTTGCTGAATGCCGTTGTGACTTCGACAGCCGACCACTCAGCACTTGCCAGCTTCTTGAGGAGGATAGAGACGTCGGAAGTATCGGTGATCTCCAGCTCTCTGTCCGTCAACAGGCCAGAGGCCTTGGGGACGTTCAGGACATTGTCTTGATCTTCCTGAATGGGTGGTATGGTCCAGTCGTGGGGTATGAGCTGTTGCAGCCGCTTTCTCTTGTCTGCCACAGCCTCCTGCCATTGAGCAATGGTTGCTGCCTGAGAGGTCATTCTTGAAGGAAGAAGAGTGGTGGGGCTACAAGGGCTTTGGTGGATCGTTGACACTTGGGAAGATGAAAACTGGTCAAGCCGGATGATAAGCGTGAGTGACTTCTGAGTCACTCATACTCGAGCTACACGCCTCTGGGAAAGCACAACCATACGGGATACAGTACTAGTACTTGGCTTATGTACCCAGTCCAGGGCTAAATTTCAGTTCGGCAGGCCGATCTCCGGTCGGGTTGATAAAGAGATTTATGGCCGCGTACATCCGCCACCACAACTCAGGCTTCCATGGTCAGACTTTTCAATACTTCAAAAACGAGTGCATTTGCATGTTGGAGATTACAAGGGCGTAGCAGGTATCAGGAAGAGAACACTTGATGCTTTTGTACTCAAAAGGCTTGTTCGCGCGATGATTGACATGAGGAGACAAGATGCGCGGTCATGTGGAGGCGCGTAGCGGGACGCCCGGATGTAGTGCTGCCGCAAGGTGAAGGTACCTTGAGGTCAAGGTGCACCTTCCCTTGACGGCATCTCGGCATCGTCACCGTGAGGTACCTCACGGTGACCTTGATTTACCTTGAGAGGTGCCCTGTGGGCGACGCGGGCGACGCCAGACAACCATAAGAGGAGAGGCCTTTCCATTACAAGAAGGTGGACACCACGGTCACATTACTTGAATGACGTCGGCTTGGATCCCCGACGGTTCCGCTCAAAGGTCCGATGCAAGTTCATAGTGAGAGTGCCCCGGAGGCGACCTTGAGAGGTACCTTGAGCTGACCGTGAGCTACCTCACGGTGCGGAAAATTAGAACTCCGACACCTTGAGGTCACCTTGGCCTTCCATTGCGGCAGCACTACCCGGATGCGTTAGCGCTGAGAGGGGAGAGCTGCCCGATTTGGAACAATGGGATCGTCTGCACCCTCGTTACGCGACTCTGGCCCGGCCTTGTGCTGCTATTGTTCTTCTGGGATTGTCTGCGTACGGCTCTAGCCATGCTCCAGCAGGAGGCGGATGCGTACTTAAGTCCTCTGGTCTGGCTCGTGCCTCCTCATTGTCTGCGGTCCGCGACCTCCAACGTCTTCCCAACAACCTCTGCAGGCAGAGTATCCGCTCACTACTCACATCCACGCCTCGACCTTTACCTGCTTGCTTGACGCCAATCTCGCCCATAACGAACGTTATAATCTCGCTAGTTCCGTCTTCACACGATGATCGCCGGACTCTCAAAAGCTATCAACCTGTACCTTGCGCCCCTGCTGTCTCTGACGTCTTTGATACTTGTCCTCTTTGCGTATCTTGCGCCCACGATCCTCTTCCCGACTCAGGTCGCACTTCTCACCGTTTCGCCTTCTCTTGTGCTCACTGAGTCGCATTCGTCGCAAGCAGTGGACGGTCCTTCGGTTTTCCTGGGCGCGTTGGGTAAGACATTCTTTTCTAATGCCATGGGCCATCAGCGACTCATTATCTCGTAGGTTCCTGCTCGCGACCTAGCCATGATGCGCCGGTGGCATGTACCGCCCCCACCGTGTCACCGACGTATGGTAATGCTTGTCCTGAATTCAAGCTTGTTCTCATATGCTGACCGCATCGTGCTAGACCTCTCTGTATTGCCCAGCAATGCGCCGGACTTGCTCTCCGCGCCCACAGCGACGACGCCTGCGTTCATTGCCGTTTCACTGGCCTTCAGCGTCTTGTTCTTTCTTCTTTTTACGATGACTTCCTTCCGTGGCAAAATGGGCAAGTTCGGAAACTCTTTTGATCGGCCAGGCGTCCAGCGAGCAACCGCTTGGATAGGTTTGTTGGGGTTCCTTATCGGTTCGTACTCTCCGTGTTCTTTGATACGTCGTTGCTAACCTGAGGACAGGTATCACCTCTTTCCTCATCCTTCGGATGTGGTTTGGTAAAGCCATCGACGATTTCAACAGCGATATCTCCAAAGAGGGGTCCGACGCGCCCCAGCTCATTGCGTCGACGAGCAACGGGTTCATCAGTCAGTGTAACCCCAACTTGCCAGTTCACCATGTTTCCTGACCTCGTGTCTTGCAGTGGTCTGGGTAGCATATGCCTTCTATGCGGTCCCTGTGGTTTGCTCCCTCGCGAAGCTCCACATAACCGCTAGCGGCAAGGCATGAGAATCCCCTAGGAGCTGCGGCGGATTCTGACGTGTTGTTACATTCTCTCATGGCGGACGCTGGATCTGTTTGGGACTTTGATTGTATCGCTTACTAGATGTAGCATATGCCATTGCGGCTTTATAGCGTCACGAAAGTGGCTATCCATTGAAATGATTGTTTAACTCACCCTGGGTCATTCAAGACGCGGGTGTAATCGCACATCGCGGAACATAAGGACTGTATGCATGATATATTCAATAGTGAACCCGTCGGTATGTAGCGAGCGCTCAAAGAGAGCGTTACACAGACGCTGCGCATCGCACTGTATCATTTTGTTGGTAACATCATCCATCCGATACTGCGCACTAATACTATGCGCCCTGCTGTGGCCTGTCACTAAGACTCATTTTGCTCAATTCCGATCTTTTCTGCCATAATCAGCCCAAGCGGTTCCTGATGGTACGCTCAGTAACGCTCAGTCCAGATCTATTGAATCTGCCAGGGTGCCGGAGAGAGTAGTGAAAGTACGCGCAAATCCCCCTTCGTGATGACTTGTTCACATGATATGACTCGCAAAGATGGAGCCACAACTGGCGCGCAAATCATCGCGACGTAAATGGCACTCCTCTATGTCAACGAGTACGGTGACAGTTGCAAGTCCATTAATATTGCTCAAGTTCCCAAGAATTCCCCGCATGGACATACCCTGTGATTCAATGCAGTGCTTCTGCGAAAACGAACCTCACGCAATCCTCCGTCTTGTCATGCGGTTCCTGAAGTCTCCCGGATACTGCATCAAGATACCTCACCGCCATAACCAGACCATGCCTAAAGCATCGTTCGAGATGCTGTGAGAGGCCGTTCAGCCTCGGGTCCGGATACGGACGGTAACAAGGCAAGTCGCCAGGTTATGGTGAGTAGAGCGGCCGAAACTCATGCAAGTCAGTCCGCTCAGCCTCGGCATGTCAGCCAGCCTCAGGAAGTCTGATGGGCAGCACAAGCCACCTGAATGACTTGCTTCGCATTCGCATCGGTGTCCATTTTGGGGCTACAGCTACCTTGTGCTCGTCCGGCCAATACCGAGCACGGTCGACGGACGAGCATAAAAGGGAGTCAGCGAGACTGAGGGTATGCACAAGGTCTACACAGATCTTCCCTTCTTTCCACCCAGCATCTCCAACATTCACAGTGGCGCCGGAGCAAAGATGCTAATGTCGTTCGTTATTTTGGCGTGCTGCGCGGTTTCCTCCGTCCACGCCTCCGCGATCCCCAGAGCGCATACCTCCAATGCCGACACGCCTAGCTCAGATATCCAGCTCGTTACGCAGCGTCGCTATGACACCATCGTCGGTGCGACGACCGGTGCGACCTCCATTGCAACATGGTATGTAGTCATCGTCGATGATTTTTCGGCTTTGCTGACATACTGCTTACAGGCTGTCGACCTTGCAACCCAACGGGCAGTGGCCCGACGTGGATTACACTGCCGGGTGTGACGCGCCCACGGCAAACTGGAAGGCCGAGAACCACTGGGAACGAATCCGTACATGCCTCAACTACATATCCTCATGACTCCATATAACACCCTGACCATATGCTCTCAGTGACGTTTGCATCGGCCTGGCACGGAGGTCTGAGGAATGCAAATCAGTATGTTCAGAGCAACCAGGTCCGTTCGGCCATCTCCTCGGCGATGGGGTTTTGGTTCTCCAACGACTTCACAAACCCCGCTTGCATCGATTCGGGTGGAGAATCTGCCTGCCCGTGTGGCACCCCTGGGCTGTGGAATACAAATTGGTTTTCCAATGTACGTGCCCAGATATTCTGACGGTGTAATCTGCGACATCTGATTTTGTACGACTTTGTACGACTGCTTCTGTAGGTCATTGGCATTCCCACGTCTGTTGGGGAAGTATGTCTACTTTTGGGCGACTCTCTTACCCCTTCGGAGCTGGGAAACTGCACGAAGATCACCGAGCGGAGCTTTGCCACGTTCGACACTGGAATCAACGGCGTCAGTGCAATCACCGGAGCGAACGCTTTGGATATCGCTAGCATCGGTATCGACGAAGGTCTTCTTGGGCAGAATGCCACACTGGTATCCTCCGCGTTCGGAAGAGTGCACGCCGATGCAGTGATACAGAACGGCGTGAAGGCTGACGGTATCAGGGCCGATGGATCTTTCGGCCAGCATACCGGCATCATCTATAACGGCAACTACGGTAAGGACTAGTGAGTCTTTCATCTTCGTACCGAAGTTCGAACATGCTCAGAGCATGTCTCTTTAGTGAGAATGACCTCTTTGGCTTCGAGATCGAAGCTGGCGGGACACAGTTCCAGGCCAGCTCCGATGCGAAGACTGCACTGGAGACCCTCGTCGATGCCGACCAATGGATGATTTATCGAAACATTTTCACCGACGTGCTACATTGGGACTTTGTGAGTCATTTGTATATGCATCGATTGAGACATTTCAACAAATATATACAGAGTGTTCTGGGAAGGTTCTTGACCGACCCTGTGGTTGACGACCAGTGAGTGCACTTCTTGTCAAGTTACTCCTCGACATCTAACAAACGGCCACAGCGCGTCTGCGAGCATCAAGACCAACTTGACACAGCTTCAAGTTCTTGGGCAAGAATGGGGGTCTGACATTATCTTGAACGCTTTCAATAACCTCTCTCTGAACACCACCACCGCCAATTCGGGGAACCTTGTGGGAAATCGAGTTTTCTACGCCAATGACTACGCGGTGAGTGTCGCAACATATCTTTGACAATTACGGCATGGTCTCAAAGGCACGGCAAAGGTTCAACGTGGTCCCGGATATGTGACGACTCTCCGCATGTACTCCAAGCGGACGCAGAATACCGAGTGTACGGATGAAGCCAACAACTTCGGGTTCCACCTTGCAGACGGTACAGTTTACACTCATCTCAATGGCGACGAGTATGAAGACATAGTCGCGGCATGGGATTGGAATTTAATCCCTGGCATCACCGTCGACTACGGCGCGACCGCGCTTACATGCAGCACGACGCGTCACACCGGGACGCAAACTTTCGTAGGTGGCGCTTCGGACGGCCTTGTTGGCGCCGTCGCGATGCGGTATGAGAACCCCATCTCGAAGAGCCTCAACTGGCGCAAGACATGGTTCTTCCTGGAGAACGACGTGCAATTCGTTATGGTTGCGCGCATCACGTCCTCGACTTCTGCTCCGATATTATCAGTGCTCGACCAGCGGAAGCATGTCGGTGATGTTATCGTGAACGGTGCAGTATCTGGCGGTGGCAACTTCTCCCAACCTAGCACGCTCTGGCATGGAGGCGTCGGTTACGTTTTCAACACCTCAGACCCTGTGACGCTTTCCGTCGATGTCTCTACCAAGACGGGCTCATGGTCTGCCATCGGCGCATCATCCCAACCCCCTGTGACCGTGGACATGTTCACGGCATGGTTGAATCATAACGACATTTCGAGCGCCATCTCCTACAGTGTCTTTCCCGCCACTTCCCCCGATACCTTCCAACAGAAGGTCGCCGCCACGGATGTCCACACCATCCGTAATGACGGCTCTATCTCCGCTCTTCTTGACAAGGCAAAGAACATGGTCTTCTTAGTCTTCTGGGAGTCCAACGGGGGCTCGGTTACCATTCCGCCTCTCACACAGGGTGGAGCGACGCTCAAGGTTCAGTCAACCGGCAGCTCGAATGTGATCCTGCGCATGGACACATGGACTGTCACCGTGGCCGACCCGACGCAGCTCTTGTCCACGCTCACCCTCACTTTCACCTTGGGTTCTGGGATAGCCCCGGCCGGGTGGGGAACCTCAAAGACGAAGTCGGTGCAATTCCCTCTCCCGTCTGGAGGCGTGGCAGGAAGTAGCATGACACAGAACTTGCCGGCCTAACACTATGTCTTCGATTGATATGCCATTTCGTGGTACGTCCTTGCTTGTAGGTGTACGCTCAGATTCCACTGCTGACGCGGTCTTCCAGGGATGTATGCATTGGACCATTCCGTTGTACCTATTGACGTCAGACGATGTATGGCTTTGACATCTGGTCTATCCGACATCGCACTTCGCATATGATTGTGATACCTGCAAATCAGCCGGATACACTTGCTGGGTGAGTCCGATTCAGCCGTAGAATAGCTGGTTTGAGCGGGCCGGACGCCGTTCAAAGATCCCGTCTCCATCAGAATCGATGTTGAACTTCACTCCGACAACACTCGGAGTGCCTGATCAGTGCCCTCCATGTGACAAGCGACGCCCCATGGCATAGGAACACGGCTTGCTTCAAGTCAATCTTCGCCGCACATCGTCCATGAGGTGAGCGGCGGAAAATTGGTCTGGGGATTCGGAGCAATTCAACAGTTACATTCTACGCAGATCTTACGCTTCAGAGTCAGCCCAGAAGGTCGATAAGCCTTCCATCCTTAGCACAAGGATGCTTCGGCCAGCACGGCGTCGCACTCCTGTGATTGGTCAAGCCGCGCTCATCTCGAATCGACCATCATTTTGGTGGTCTCTACTCGACGCGGCATGTTCGGGCCGACCCCAATGAAGAACGAACGTGACCGCGTTTGGACCCTGTGCATGACTGCGTCGTGCTTCGCGACAGACGCGGCGGCGTCCAACTCGCTCATCCTCTGTGGTTCTCCGTGCCTGGCCATGTCTCAATCTACATGTCATAGGACCAAGTTTGCATCTGTTCGCGCTATATCCTCGAAGTCTCGTCAGCCGCCCGTGCATCCCTTTAAAACCACGGCTGACGTGTCTTACAAGGTCTAGCCATCCTTCCTTCGCAACCTTGAGGTCTAGGTAAACGCGATGGTGTTGCAGGCGCCGAGGATGCTCACGCTCGTGGCAGGGATCACCCTGATTCCCTCGCTCATCCGAGGTGTTTCTGGTGTAGCTGTCGACGTTGAGAAGGCCGTCGCGTCGACTACCTCTGTCGCGTCCTCGCAGACTGGCGTGTTCTCGTCCGCTTCCACCTTCTCTACCACTCCCTCCGGCGCGGCCAGCTCCAGCTCCAGCTCCTTCTCCCCGTCTTCCACCTTGTCCGCAACAATATTTACGTCTGTCGATACTGTGCCATCCACCGCGGCGTCGGGCACCGTCTCTCAGCCCCAGTCGTCGAACTTTACGTCGTACGCTGTCAGCGCCAGCTCGAGTTTGTCGACCAGCGCTTCAGCTACGTCTACAGCTCCTAGTCTGCCAACCCAATCACTCGATCCTGGCACCCTCGCCGATATAGAGATCGCGCGTGAACGTAGACTGTCCCTTATACTCTCGGGAATCAACTCTACAAGTTCCGTGGCCCAATGGTTAGTAAACACCTCTCTGCTCACCCATTTATTGATGTTCGTGGTGTCCTGACGCTATGTCAGGCTAAGCACCCTGGGACCCGATGGCAAATGGCCCGATTCTGAGGTGGATTATACGACTGGCTGTGATGCGAGGCGTGCCAATTGGTAGGTCAACCAGATGGCGACTAAAGTCCTCGGGATTGATGCGACATGACAGGCCCGCGGAAGACCACTGGAATCGCATCGGTGAGCAAGAAACCCGTTTTGTACCAGTCATGATTGACTTGGCTTGTCTAGTAACCATGGCTGCTGCCTGGCATGGCGGAGTTGAGGGGAGTTCACAAAGCTTCGTGAATAGCTCGACGCTGCTCGATGCTATCCATAGTGCCATGGACTTCTGGTTCGAAAATGATTTCCAGGATCAGGCCTGCCTGGATTCAGGCGGCCTGTCCTCTTGTCCATGTGGCACCCCTGGCTTGTGGAACACTAACTGGTTTTCCAACGTACGTCTCAGGCTCAGCAAGATGGTGGCAGCGCATCACTTACCTATGTTGACGACTAGATCATCGGCATACCTGAGCTCGTCGGCGAGGGCTGTCTCCTGGTTGGTGTAGCCTCCTTGACTGACACTCAGATCAACAACTGTACGCACATATTGACGCGCGCTTTTGGGACGTTCGACCACAACGTCAATGGTCTCGGCTACCTGACTGGTGCCAATACTCTCGACGTCGCTAAGATTGGCATCGACTCGGGGCTGCTCATCAACAACGCTTCTATGCTCACGGATGGTTATTCTCGCATTCACAAGGAGGTCGTGATCCAAAATGCCGTCAAAGCAGACGGTATCCGTCCTGATGGCAGCTTCGGACAACATGGCGGTATCATCTACAACGGCAACTACGGCAAGGATTAGTGAGTCCCCAATAGGATCTTCGCCAGCGTGCATACTCAAATCTCCCATGACAGCACGAACGATGTCTTGGCTCTCGAGATCGCAGCCGCCGGTACTCAGTACTCGGCCAAGAACGCAAATACAGGCTCCCAGACAGCGTTTGAGACCTTGCTTCAAGGCGACTTGTGGATGATCTACCGCAACGTTCTGACTGATGTTCTGCATTGGGACTTCGTAGGTTATCTCGTGCATCTGCGCTCCATCCGCGCTGACTTTCCGCAGAGCGTCCTGAACAGATTTATCAGCTTCCCTGTTGTAGACGACCAGTGAGTATGCCACAAACTCGCAGGTCAAAGTCGCCCTCTGATTGTTTATCGGCTTGCAGGGCTACGGGAAGTATCAAGATCAACATCTCGCAGATCCAGCAGCTTGGACAACTATGGGGCTCTGCAGCCCTAGAATCCGTGTACGAGAGCCTTGCTGAGTCGACCGGCGATGCGAACGCCGGCAAGCTTGAAGGCAACCGTATGTTTGACGCAAATGACTACATGGTGAGCGGAACACGGGGTACTGTATCGTGCCGTGCTGAGACACCCTCAAATAGGTTCAGCGGGGATCGGGTTATGTGACGACGCTGAAGATGTACTCCACAAGAACCAAGAACGGCGAATGCACTAACTCCCAAAACGTGAGCCTTCAACTACGAGTAGATCGCTGTTCGTCACCGGGCTAACCGTCCTGAAACAGCCTCTGGGCTTCCACCTCGCGGATGGAACTGTGTATACCTACCTCCAAGGAAACGAGTACGAGGACATTGCTGCTGCTTGGGACTGGAATTGTACGTATTCGTTATATTGTCGCTCATCGTGCGGGAGCTGACAACCTGATCAGTGATTCCTGGCATTACCAACGACTACGGCGCCACTCCTCTTTCCTGTGATCATGAGCAATTCAGCGGCAAGGAGGCCTTTGTTGGAGGAGTATCTACCGGGACCATCGGAGCGGCAGCGATGCGCTACACCAATCCGTACACGGGCACTCTCAAGTTCCAAAAGGCTTGGTTCTTCCTCGACAATGACGTGCAGCACGTCATGATCTCCAGTGTCAACTCGTCCACCTCCGCCCCTGTCGTTTCAGTCCTTGACCAGAAGCGGCTCAACGGCATCGTGTACGTCGACGGAATTCGTCTCTTCCATGCTGGCAACTTCACCAAGGCCCGCTCGCTCTGGCACGACAATGTCGGCTACACCTTCGAACAACCGCTCTTCGACAGCAAGTTCGACCTCGCAGTCGACTTTGGCCCGCGCACCGGCGACTGGGCCACCATTGGCATCTCCACTGTTGGCACGACCACCGTCGATATCTTCTCTGCATGGCTCAACCATGGTTCAGGTGATGACCTGGACGTCCCCATCGCGTACACGGTCTATCCGGCCGTCAGCCGGAGCGGCTTCCAGCGCAAAGTTGCCCAGACGCAGCTCCTTCCTATCAAGAACGACGCCCACATCTCCGCCGTCTACGACGTTTCGCATCACACTGCGATGTTCGTTTTCTGGGACGCGAATGGCGGTTCAGCTACCTTCATTCCTTCCCTACTTCCAGGACCAGTCACCCTCGCGACAAATGGGAACAGTGCCATTGTCCTCAACCTGCAGAACAGAACGCTGACGGTGTCCGATCCGTCGCAAAAGCTGGGGAGCGTACAAGTGACGCTCACGGCGGGCTGGCTGTGGCCACGGAGCAAGGTGGTCAACGTCGCCCTACCCGGCGGAGGTGTCGCCGGTAGCAGCGTTTTGATACAATTTTGATGATGCATTACTTTATTCCAACGTACTGACCTCATCAATACTGATCTGCTCGAGCTCCTGACCGATTTCACGAGCGTATGAATCGCGACTGAATGCCATATTACAGAGAGATGGCCACATAAAGCATCATGATTGAGACCGGTGGCCGACATACGAGGTACAACAAGGAGATGAACGTGATCAGAACGCAGCAGGCTGCTCGAAGGTCTGCTGGTACGTCTCCTGAGGCGGGTACGCAGCGGGCTCCTCCGGCGCAGCAACAGGAGCAGCGACGACGGCAGGCTCGCGCTGCTCGGACGTGGGCTCGGCCACAATTTTGTCGAGAGGGGGCTCGAGAATCTGCACGGAGTCGGGAAGGGGCTTGCGGGGGCCGAGCTGACCCTCGGGGTCCCAGCCCTTCATGCTAAAGAGTAACGTTCAGAGAACTGATTGTGCTACAACTGCAGCAGAGTAGTACATACATCTTGACCTTGATACCAAGGACACCCTGACGGAGCATGACGTGCCTAACCGCGTAGTCGACGAATTCGACAGCGGGCTGACCGGAATGGATCATGAAGCCGTCGGTGAACTTCATGGACTTGGCACGGGCAGCACGGAGCTTGCCGGAAACGACAACCTCGCAACCCTTGGCACCAGACTCCATAACGAAGCGGAGGACACCATAGCAAGCACTGTCGATGTGAATGGGACATCAGGGGTCATTCCAATGGATAGCTAGACTGCGCGCTCACCGGCGGACCGCGAGACCACCAAGGAGCTTGTAGCGCAAGCTCTCGCACTGAGCGATAGCGGAGAGACCACGGTACTGGACCTTCTCGGCGTAGAGCTCAAGGGAGTTGTCGGGGAACTTGAACCGCTTCTGGACGAGCGCGGTAAGCTCACGAATGCGGCGACCCTTCTCACCCAAGACCTCCTGGGTGTGGGTAGCACGGATAATGATCTATGACCAGGAATCAAATCATTGCGTATGTTCAGATTGATAGATTGCGTACCTCAGTGCGAGCGTGGGTGACGCGAACGTCGCAGCCAGAGTAACCCTCCTCAGAGAGCTCGCGGGTGAAGAAGTCGTTCAACTCGGCACGGAAAACACCGTCAGCGACGAACTTGCGCTTCTTGCTGATCTGGCTGGCCATCTTGAAGGGGGCGGAGACTACAGACAAGAGATGCGTGGGTGAGCCTCTAGAGCTAGCGTTATCCGGCAAGGATCGCGCCCATCCATCCTATTCGGCGGCGATTTCTAGACTCGATACCCCACACGAGCCATGTACACGGCCAGCAGGACAGATTGGATGCTCACCTTGAGGGGTAGCTTGACGGTGGGAGTGCCGAGGATGTCTCTGAGGCTTTGAGGCCGGCGTTGAAGGAGCACCTACTCAAAATCTGCGATCAGTAGCGGGCACCTAAAGGGGCATCTGGGTCTCACGCCTCAGTGGGCGCCAATGCTCAACATAAATTTCGCTTGGACGCGCTCCCTTGCACTCATCCTCTCTCTTTCCTCTTCCGCGTTCGTCAAATCCAAGTGTCCTTCTGCCTTTGAGCTGGTGAGTTCGCGTCTTCTTTTATGTTTTTGTCCCTCGGTTGCCACGCAATGAAGAGTGTTGTATTTCAACCATCCTGGCACCTCTTAGTCGACTCGATGCCTTGCTTTTCGAGCTTTGCTCTGGCTTGGTATCGCTGACATGAATGACCTTCTGAGCATTCTCACACGTGTACCGGTTCATGATCTCTCAATTCTTACTGACAATCCCTCTCTCAGGTCTCTGCCTTCTTACCGCGTTGCTCACATCATTGATGAGTCGGTGTCACTACTTGCTTAATGCACTGTCTTAGATCTCGGTCGTCCGCGGGTTGTGTGTACTATCTATCTGTACATTGATACGTGTTATCTGTCCGCAAGGGATGGCTTTGCTCTCTATGCGTACCTTGCTGGCGATCGCCCTCCCCAGTTGAACGATGCACAGCCGAAAGGATATGACCTTGGGCGCTGGAGACGATTACAGTTAACAGAACTAGAACTGTGGTATGTAAATTACAACTGTAGTATGTGCACACACGAGCAGTCGCAGGTCTCTCAGAAAGATGTCGATGTCGCTCAGCTTTTGGCCATCTCGAAGCAACAACTGAACACGCCGTCCGCTCATTTATGACTCTTGTGCGGATTCAGCAAGGCTCAAAACATCCAAAGGTTACTGCGAGAATATCTTGAGGTAGCGTCCACGACGCTCCCGTGGATGTCATCTATGGTGCACGAGTACCGATGCCACTCCTCAGCGGGTGCATATCACAGTGATACAGTAATCTACGGGGGTGCTTCGTTTACGAAGATGGCGGCACCACCCATACCACTGCCGATACACATGCTTGTGCAGAGGATCTCGGCGCCACGTCGCTTGAGCTCTGCAAGACCGGTAACGACCTGTCGAGTACCAGCTAGATGTGTTGTCAGGACCCGATGCTATACGACTGTGTGATATCGACGTACTCATGCCGAGCGGATGTGTGAGGGCGATCGAGCCACCACTACATGAATCATTTTAGAGGGAGCCGGGCTATACTATGACCGGCATGGCTTACTTCGGGTTTATCTTCTCAATAGGCACTTGAAGTTGCTCGACACAGTATGCGAATTGCGATGCAAAGGCCTCGTTGATCTATGCATCCTCGAGCTCAGAGCTTGACACACTCGCGATATGCCGAAGGAGACGTACCTCCCACACATCGACGTCTTCCTTCTGCAGCCCCGTCTTGGCGAGTACCTTCGGGATGGCAGCTACAGGGGAGATACCCATATACCGAGGTTCCACGCCTGTTTCGACATCCATAAGATGATGTTCCAATTCGTATTTTGCGCTACACTCACCAACGAATGCGCTACTGACGTACTTCCCCACGACTTCCCAGCCTTCCTTCTCGGCTCTGGCGCGAGTGGTAAGGATACAGAGAGCGGCGCCATCACCAACACCACTGGAGTTTCCCGCGGTGGATGCACCGTTCTCCATGAAGGCAGGTTTAAGGGCGGCCAGCGACTCAAGTGTGACACCCTGGCGGACAGTGTCATCTACTGAAATGACCGTGCCACGAATCTCGACGGGTATAATCTCTTCAGAGAAGATTCCCGCCTTGACCGCCTATACCAACTATGAGTGAAGAAAGCGGATAGGAGATTGTACTATTACTTGCCTTTGCTGCACGAGTATGCGATATGAGCGCGTATTCGTCTTGCTTCTGACGAGGGATATCGTACGCCTGTGCCACCATCTCTGAAGTCCAACCCATGGGCTAGAGATTCGTGTCTCAGTGAAGTCATTGCAAAATGCCGCACGTTGACGTCCTGACCTGTACGCAGTCATGTGCCTGCGCGTTCTCGGCAATGGCAGGAACGACCTCTGGCGTCGGCCGTGGACTGTATAGGTCTCTTGAGTGGCTGCAATGCCTCATATATACTGAGGGCCATACTTCAGCGACATGCTTTCCACGCCAACGGCCATTCCCAATTCGATTTGTTGGGTCCGAATAGAGTTAGAAATGTTGACGATGGACTGCAAGCCGGATGAGCACAGCCTGTTCACGGTGGAAATAGGCACTTCGACTGGAATGCCGGCTGCGATAGCAGCCGCGCGAGAAATGTAGAGAGGAGATGGCGGGTGGCAGGTTCCTGATGTACAATTAATCTATTATACATGGTACTCCTCTGGATGAGAGACCTGCACACGTACCAACGCAGATGTCCTCAAGCAGGGCGGGGTTCAATCTTGTGTTCTCCAGCGTTGCCTGTGGACAGTTACAAATGAGTTCCGGATCTACATCTGCCATCCTAGTGTGTCGACCTTGCAGAGCCCGTGCAGGAGTTCGTCCACGGGGATGTCCTTGAGCTGCCCTTTACGGGCACGTCCCATCGCAGTCCTCTTCGCGAATGTTACGACAACATCCTCTGGTCGCTTTACGAGTAGGCCCGAGCGGCCTTTCGCTTGCGTTGCGAGCCCTCGATAAGGTGTCTGTGCAGAACGTCGAACTACGAGGCTGGTGAACATGGTGGTCTGGAGATGAGTACTAGTAGGCGAGAACCGGAGAGGAGAAACATGACTGGGCGTTCGAAGAGATGGCCGCCTTACTCGATCCTGGCTCGCCTTCCCCACACTGCCCGTGCGGTGAGATCTCCTGCCCGATTCTCATGACGCGACCACATGACCGTCGCGACCCGCGCCGTCAAGCGCTTGAGAACCAGCTCGCTTTGCGTCTTACCATCTCCTGGCCGGCGGCCGCTATGCATCTTCTTGAGCACAAGCAGGACTATCGCTTACGGAGACTCTGGTCGCGCAGACAAGCTATATCGCTTACACTGGCCAATATTCATAACCCTCCTTTACGTTTGCTCTCGTGGCGCTAGGTGCTTTCTCCATTGCGCCTCGCAAGTGACTTGCAGTGCTCTGCTGCGTCTATCATATCGCTCTGCCATTGGCACAGACGTGAGTTGGCTCCGCCGGATCGGAAGAGGCAGTTCGAGACACTGACGGGCATGCAGCTCGTGTTATACGTTACTACTCCCCTGTGTCTATTCGCCATTGACAGGGTGTGCTCTTTTACTGTCACTTGATGTACGCCGGCCTCCCCGATCCAGTATTTCATTTGTAGAGGCAATACGTGATCCGTCTTGTATCTAACACGCCTCTATTGGAGTGGACACGGGAAAGCTATAATCCATCATCATTTTAAAGACATTCCATTCGAGTTACCTCGGCTTATCGGCGTCGGCGTGCAAAAAGACTGTCGATTCCGGGTTGGCCTCTTCCATCAAAATCTTCCAGATGATAGCTCATACAAAGCATCCCTTTCGCAATCCTTGCGAAGGATGCGGAAGACCTGCAGAAACCTACAGTTACCAGCACTTCTGAGCGCATGGGACTCAGGTACTTCGCGGTCGGCGCGAACGGCTCGAGAGGACCGCGGATCGGCCCCGCTCATTCGTAGCCGTCGTCCAAAATGACGCGACCACCGAACGCCCTTTAAAGAAGCAAGCACGCTGCACAACACACTTCGTCGACGCCCAGTGCTCTGTCTGCTCCGAGTCACCGCGATACTGCGAGAGCCATGCGTTACTTGTGGTACTTTTCGCATCTCGGACTCCTGCTAGCTCCTGCTACGGCTGTCACGGTCAATGAGACTGCTTCGGCTTACAAGTTCGTCAACGATCGTATCTCGTTTGATATCATCAAAACTACAGGTTACATACGAAACCTCTTGTTCGACGGCATCTCGGTACTCGGCAACCTCTCAGGAAATGCCGGCCAGCTATACACAGGTGCAGTGCTGAATGTTGTCATTCAGTTACCCAACAAGCTTACCCACCTCATTCGATGACGCAGATTTTCCCTCGAATGTCTTTGCTCTCACAGGACATGCAGAATCCCAGATCTTCCAGGGAAGGGGTTATGCCGGTATCGTCATTACTGACAACGACACCTCCACCGGATCACTGTAAGCCTTTTCATTCGGCTATGCATACTCCTCTAACATCTTCATGATCACCCGTAGAGTGCAACGATCATGGTTTCTTCGCGATGGCGAGACGGGATTGCACTCCTTCGTTCGATTGGCTTATCATAATGCCTCGGGGCCTTCGAAAGGTGAACTGGGTGAGGTGAGGACGATGTTCAGGCCCAATGGAGGCCCATGGACCACCCTCGTAACCAATGCCGAACAATGGGTATGTGTCGGTTCATTATTTCATATCTTGGTATGCACGATTGACAGACACGAACAGGCTCCTATACCCGGCCCAGAAGCTGTTGCGAACGAAATACAGGTCCAAGATGCGTAGGTGACACGAATATCTTGCTGTCTCGCAGAAAATTTGACTCGTTACTACAGAACCTGGTACCTTGGCCTCACACCGAACGATGCATATGTCCAACAGGTGCGGATTCGCCAGGGAAGGTTGCATTGCTCTGAGATTCACTTACAATGGCAATTCAGGAGTCAGATTACTTCACGAAGGTGCGGCGTAGGCGCGTGGCGCTCAAAAAATGAATGCCTAACGATTCGGCCTCTGCACCAGTATTCCTTTGCGGACAATCAGACAAACAAGGCACATGGGCTCTACGGACAGGGCCCAGACGGCGTTGCCATTGGCGCTTGGTGGGTAGTAAACCAGAAGGATACGTTCTTCGGAGGACCGGTAAGAATCATTCTAGATGTAATGATAGCGAGTCTCCGAAGTTGACGAATCGATCACTAGTTCCATGTCGATCTTATGGTTGACGGTATCATCTAGTGTGTGCAGAACTTTCATTCTTTATCCTTTATTTGACCTCATCTGTTGCAGCAATAAACTATCGACAAAGTGAGGAACATATTTAGACTGTCATACTCAGGCCGTGGCTAATGACATGCCGCGTGAATTCGAACCCATACAGTCATGGGGGTGCTACGTAAGTCGCATGATTGTGGATCTGCCCTTGCATGGGACTGATAGGCCCCTAGCAATCCGAACATCACCAACGGCTTTGATAGGACGTTCGGACCACAGGTGAATGGATTTATTCTTGAACAGAAGGAAGCATGGGGTAGCTCACCCCGTACGCACAAGTTTCTATACCTGAATCGCGGTCACGGTGCTAGGTCAGTAGAGTTATCTCAACGTACTCGTCGCTTGATTCACCGTCTGTCTTTCAGTCTGCAAGAACTTCTGGCTGATGCGGAGAGATACGCTGACCCGTCCTGGAATGCTCAATTTTATGACGAGGTCGCACCTTACGTGAGTCTGCTCTTCTATCATTCACATGGCATGACATAACTTGAAAGGCTGTCATCGCAAGGTACATGGATACGTTCCTACGAAGGCTCGTGGCTCCTTCTCTGCGAACATCCAAATCCCTCATGAAGCCAGAGATGTCGTCGCCATCCTGAGTGCGAACGGGGTACACTTCCAGGTATGCCTCGAGGGTCTATCCTTTCATTGGACGAATCTTTGACAGGCTGCGTCACGGTACAGGACAGCGCGGCCATTCCAACCGCCTATCAGTACTTTGCGACAGACATTCGTGACGGTAATGTCCATTTTGACCGCGTCAAGGCGGGAACCTACCGCTTGACGGTCGTTGCCAGTGGTACGTGCACCACTGCACAGATCCACTTACGAGTGGTCAAGCTGAAGCCGTACCAGGTATCTTTGGAGACTTCGTCCAGGACAACATCGTCGTCACAGCTGGTAAGCAGACCCACGTGAGGGCGACTTGGGTCCCAGAGTCGGCAGGAGTAGAGCTCTGGCGTATTGGCATCCCTGACAAGACGTCCGGCGAGTTCAAGAATGGATGGGAACGCGATCTGACCCACCCTCTGCATCCATCAAGTAAGTAGAGATTGTCATACATTGCTTCACCATGTCCGCCTAATATCGCGTCAGAATATCGCATCTTCTGGGGGGCGTGGGACTTCCCGACCGAGTTCCCCGGGGGTGTTAACTTCACTGTCGGAAAGAGCGTGGAGGGCCGCGACTGGGTCAGTTTCTCATTCATATCGAACACCTGTTCAGTCAATTCTTCTGCTAACCATCACGCATCCTTTCGACTCGTAGAATTACGTGCATTGGTCCCAGTACGGCCCTACTTACACTCGCAATGATACCGTGACGGGTGCGAGCTCCATATTGAATTGTGCATCGCAGCTTTGCGGACTGACCCCTACGCAACAGACATCAACCGGTGGACAATCAACTTTGACATCGACGCGGCCACGGCGCACAAGTTGACTACTCGCTCCATAGCCACATTCACGGTTCAGCTGGCAGCCGCCAAAACAACATCGGGAAACACTGATGTCGTCCAAGGAGCCTACCCGAACTTGCCAGTGAGTACCAGATATCGCTACAGTCCGGATTGCACGAGCGATGCTCTGACCATAGCGACATAGCTGAACATCTACGTCAACGACGGGAGGAGCCCGCTAGTCTGGACAATCCAGTGGTTCGAAAGCAGTAGTTGCGCGGAGCGTTCAGGTATTTGATAGATGCCCTACCGTGATATCTCGAGAATTCGGGTGACATCGGGTCTTATAGCTATCTCTTGCCATCTCCTCTCAAACAAACTACAATTCCCTGGTACATGGCTGAAGAAAGGGCCCAACAGCTTCGTGGTACGTCTCTATCGCTATTGCTGTGTTAGGCAGATCCAAGTTACTGACTGAATTACACAGTTGGAACTGCCGCATGCTGCGCCGGTGGTAAGTCATCTAGCGTTCTCTACGCGATCATTATCCTTTCCCTAACGTCGTCCTCGCAGTACGTCCAGTACGATGCTTTGCGGCTTGAGGTACAATGAGCAGGAGACAATAGCGACTACGTGATAGAGTAGATATATTCTCGCTCGGCATGATATACATTCAAGCAATCCGGAAACGTCAGCTATGCACAGGTACAATCATAGCACTACGGCAGTATCCCAAGGTGTACAACGAAGAAAAGCAAGCAAAGCACAGATAACGGTGGTATATGTCAGGAGATTGATGGCCAGGACGTCCAAGAGATATCAGTAAAAAGCCAATCCGTGTTGCGGGGAAAATCCAGCCCGCGAATGCATGCTGGCTTCTCAAGCAACCTTTTCAGTCTCACTCTTTAACTCTTCGGCTTTGATTTCGTCGGCATCTTCACCGTCGGTCGCGACGCTGTCTTTGTCTGATTCGACTTCTTCCTTGACGGCATCGGTTTGATCCTCAGAATTCTCTGCCTCCTCCCCCTTCTCGTCTTCCTCGTCTTCCTCGTCTCCGAATTTGAGCGGGGCTTGACCTGGGATACGCTAATAGCGTTCGAAAGCTGTAAGCAGAGGATATTATCTATGAGAGGGATAGGCGACCGACCTTCAGGGCGAACTTGCAGACAAGATAACCGTGCTCGTTCAGACCGGCTTCCATCCACGCCTTGACCATTGATAGTTATCGTTGAGCACTTGGGCAAGTAGACGAACATTCGAGGTGCATCACACCTTCTCAACAGTATAGAGACCATCGTAACGGTACCCCTCCGCAGGTGCATAGATGGATCCGAGTTTGTAACCGCGAATTACGCGTATGGGCTTCTTCGTCTCGCATGACCGCTGGCATTTGAACCGAGTTCAACGCTCACCCTGACAACAGGGGGAGTAGGGCGTACCTGCAAAGCCCGGTTGAAGGGATTCTCAAACGTCTGATCGCAGCTTTGGGGCGCCGTGCGCAACTGCACGCAGTGCGAACAACGTCAGCGGAGGTTTCGCAAGCTGATGTAGCACTTACATTCTTAGGATTCTCTTTAGTGCCCTTGAGGTCTCGACCACCTAAAGCGAATGATGAGTAAACAAGAGTATCCTCACAGGCTTATGAGTCACCAACCGGAGCCCGTGTAGGTGCTGTTTGTCGCTGACGTTCAGGATCGCTTATAGCTTATATGAACGATATGACTCACAATGCCTCGCCGAGGTCAACATCATCTTCATAACCACCAGAAAGAGCGACCGAATATGCACCCTGCGGACCGGCAGATATGCCAGCTACCCATGGACTGCGGAGGGTATGAGATGTGTTCCAAACAAGAACTCCGAGGACACTCACGCATGGACTGCATCGAGACTACAAGCTTGTCTATACGAGACGTGTCAGATCCAGCAAATCTGAGAGGATACCATGCTCATGCGCACCGCGTCTCCCACCAGGTGCCAACGGCAATGCCGGGGATCGCACCATACGTCTTACTGGCCCGCCAATGAGGCCCACGACAAACATCGAAGGCATGAGGACTCACGGGTCGTGCACCCTCCTCGACACATCTCTCGGAGAGCCCTTCATCCCAGCACGTTCCACGCTCGCGCTGGTCACACGAGGAAGAGCACGAGCGGCAGCGACAGAGTGCGCACCGTCCTGGTTGTAGTTGAGCGCCTTTCCCCGGTTACGCGTGCTCCTCCGCAAACCAGTGACCTCCCCGGTCTCCTGCTCGACCTTCGCGAGCTTCTGCGGCCGTCCTTCAGGATCGTTTTCCGCGTCAGAGCCAGCATCGTCCAGAGGCGCCTGACGTTTCTTCGACCGGGCGGCACGCTTGCGCTTTGGCTTGGCGGTAGGCTTCAGCTGCGCGTCTCCCAAACCAAGCTCCTCGAGGAGAGCTTTGTTCCTCTTGATATTTTCCAGACGCTGTGTTTCAAAATCCATGTCAGGCGCTGTGTGGTAGTTTAATGTGTAGCTCGAAGCACAGCTAAGAGATGTGCGAGGGACTGAGTGTAGCGCGGTGAAAGACGGGTCCAAAACATCCGATGGCTAGCGCGCGCTGAGATTCAGAGAACACGAACCACGTGACCGCGTTCTGCCGCCCAGATTAATATGGGCCAAATCGCACAAGCACCCAAACGCTGTTTGATCGAGCAGCAGTAGATATGTAGTCAATGTGTGTATAGTTACACAAGTAGCGCTACATGATCACGAATGAGAAAACATAGGTACATATCATGTTCATGTGCTCGATAAACTGCAGACCGCCATGCGCTTGTCACTTTGTGGGCTCACCGCGCTACCCTTCCGCGGCGGCGAGTACAATCAATCAGTATCCCTGAGGGGTAAAGTCCTGGAAGCCTAAGAAGTTAGAGGCCAGACCGTGTGGAGAGAAAGGCCTCGCATGGACACCCTCGTACATCGGCACTCGGAACGGATTCGGGTCCATAAAGGGACTCGCCAGCGGCGACAGCGCGTGGTCGGAGAGCGGCCGCGACAGCGGACTACCCATTACGCTCGGGCTCATCGCAGAGAAGTCATGGCTGTTGCGTTGGCTGGAGGGGAGATCGTGCATGTGCTCTGTTGTAGTGTCAGCATGGCCGGAATGCCCCACAGACAGGTGATTCCACTGACTGCCGACAAACTTGCACTTGTTCTGCTTCCGGTAGGGGCATTTAGGTCCTTTAGGACAGAAGTGGTTCATGATACAGCTGTCCCCGAGAGCACAGTGGTTTCCTATTCTATCTCAGCGAGCGATCAGGGTGCAAGAGAGAATGTACACACCGTTGTTCACAACAGGGCAAGGCCACTTCTTCGCGTTTACACGTAGCTCCTGCACTTGTTCCGGAGTAAGGGGGTAGTTATGTTCATATTTGCAACGATCGCCGTTGTTACACTTGGCGAGGTAATAATAATTGCACGGAGGCGGTTTCTCTATGACCAGGTTAGCATGTGCATACGGAGGGACAATAAACACCACTTACGCTTATGCAGCGGCTTTAAACGAAAAGCGCACATAAATACCGGCACTCTCATGCACACATTGATCACGCACCTGTGTAGGATCCAAGACCCGCGGTTTCTTTCCGGGCGTGCCTTTTCCGTTGACTACTGGGGTTCCCGACTTCGAGCGGGCTTTCTCTACATCTTGCACTTGCTGCAAGGCAGGCAGTTTCGCAGGTTTAGGAGAGTTCACCGACTTTGGTGAACTTGTCGCGCTACTCAGTGATACAGGTTTCGCTGCGGCTGCGGCTGCTGCCGCCGCGGCCGCGGCCTTCTTAGTTCCGTTGGTATATAATTTCTTGGTGATGAAGACGCCGTCGATCTCGAGCTCCGGGAGGTTTAGGCTGTTGATTTCGTGGGCGAGGTCTTTGTAGCCCTTCAGGAGAACGACCTTGTCCAGCAGGCCTTCATTTTGTAAGAGATTGAGTGTCGACGTATATCCGTTGTCGTGGGCCCCTTTGTCCCACATCACGTCACTGCACACTTCGAAGGCATTGTACCTGGTCACTCACCTCCGAAGAAGACCTTGGAGGTCTGCGGGAAACGAGTGAAGACCCGGAGACATTCCTTAATCTTTGAGTCGGCGGCCTCCTTGCCGTTGCCGACATCAACGATGGAGAACAGCGGCGAGGACTGGTTAAAGCCTAGGACGAACGCCTCGAAATCCTCCGCCGTGCAGACAGCGTTGCCGGTGAGCGTCTCGACGAGCCCGCTCTTGTTGCAGTAGATGGTGAGCCACACTTGCCCACGGCCAGGCGTCGAGGCGTCCGAGGGGTCGATCGAGGCGAGGTAGTCTGTGAGGCCTTTGGTGAGCAGCGCAGCGGCTTGTCGGCCGCCCGCTTGAGCTTGCTTGATGAGGTCTGCGGAGAATATGTTGCCATCCCCGTCGATCAGACAAAGGATCAAGGGGTTATCTTCCTACAGATAATGTAGAGGAAGGCATGAACATTGGATGACGAGGTGAAGGCGCAGAACAGGACTCGCCTTGAGGGCACCGATGCTACGCTCGAGCTTGAGTACGGTCTTGTTGAGCACCTTTCTGTCCCCGTCGGCGGTCTTGAACGCCTCTTTCCACACGGACAGCTCCCGCTCGAGCTCTTCAACGCGCGCCTCTAGCTCCGCATTTTTAGTAAACGTCCTCTCAAAAAGGGCTGTGTGCGAAGCCAAGCGTGTAAGCGGCGTCAGGGTCGTTTGTGCAAAGCGGCAATGGAGGGCCCACTGACCGGTCTGCTCATCAAGAAGGCCCTTCCTGCAGTCGCACGTTCACGTACGTGAGAGTAGGAGAGCGTACTTGTCAGCTCCTGTGCCTCGCCCCGCGTTGACAGAGAAGACGAGCGGAGGGAAGGGAACAAAGGCAGCAGAAGCGAGAGGCTCACCAGATGGCAAAATCAGAGACAGTGTTCACGCTTTCATCCTCCATATTTTTATTCTCCTGTCAAGCGTTCAACGTTGTAGGGTCGTTTAGTATGTGTCAAGAATGGTATAGGGGGCTCTGCATGAATCCGCGAGTGAGGGGAGGCCTTTAATAGCTGGGAGGATGAGAGGCAGGCGTACTGCGGCCCGTATCCTCGCCTCTGCCACAATTAGCAGATCGGATCGGGCGAGGCAGATCTTGGCGAGCGTCTCAAAAGCACATGAAAGGCCGTAGCGCATCGTCTGAATCTGGTCCGTCCACCGACGACGCTGACAATTGGTGCGCTGCGAGAGCTACGGGAATCTGGCAATAATAGAATAGATAGTATCGTCGCATGGTTGTGATATCCTGTGGTAATGTACAGTGCGATGTATTACGCGTATCTCTTCACCTTGAACACCTGCACACATCACGGTCGCTACGCCTTATCCACAACAAGACGAGCAGTCCGGAGGAAGGTTTCCTTCGCCTCGCTATCATCGCGCAAGCCAGGACCAGCGGTCGCCCTCCTTGACTTCCTCCACATCTTCCACACCCCCTTGAGCGCCGCCCGTAAATCACCCTCGTCCTCCTCGTCGCCATCGTCCAAACCCAGCCCGATGCGGCCGTTGACATCGCGGGTGCCCATGAACGACGCAGCAGCAGCATCGCGAGCCTGCGCCATGGCCTCGCTCTCAGCAATGATTGCGGCCGCTACGGCTGCGCGCACGCCGCTCAGGCCCAAACCCGGAGAGGAGGACAGCTCGGAGTCGTCGCTTCCGCCGACAGTTGGCGAGTTCGACCCGTCGTCCATGTCATATGTGGGACCAACCGGCGCCGGGCTCGCTGAAGCGCTTTCGCGTGGGGTTATGCTGGCAAGCAACTTGGCCAACGCGGTCGGTGACGCGGGATCCCACCGCGAATTGCTCCTCGGGCGAGCCATCATCGAAGGAAGAATGGGGAGTGGCTCTGCATATGTGTCTTCTGAAGATACGCGGACCGGAACGGGGAGCGGGACAGGTGAGGTGATGTCTCTCTCCGCCTCCAAGGAGATTGGAAGAGGTTTCCTGCGGCCCTGAGGCATTGGGGAGGGAATGGTAGAGTCCGCGGTACCTGAAAGAGTGCATGAGATTCTTCCAGATATGGAGGTGCATGGGTAGGGAGACTGTCCGCGTGGAGACTCGTGTGAAGCGGCTAGGACACCGTGGAACGCGCGACCCTCGCTGAACAGATATGTCAACAAATGTTATGAACTGACCTTGGACTGATGCATACTGGGCCCAATAGGCATCCTCGGAGGACGCATCGTCTTTCGCCGCGGCGGGGGCGGCGCTACCGTAATGGCTGTCCCCGATGTCCGTCGACCCGTAGGCGTTCCAGTAATCATCCTCGTCGCTGTCGTCCTGAGGCAGGTCGTTCGTATAGCTACTGCCGTACGCCGCAGTGGCGGTGGGTTGTGAGGAGAATGTGGGAGGCGCAGGCGGGATGAGCACGTCTTCAAGCGCACTGCGGCAGCCCGGAGGGAAGGGCATCAAGTCTACATTATGGTACTTCCACTCCCCCGACTCGTCCCATTGCAAGATAACCCTAGGACCCTCTCCATTATAGCCGGAGAGGTCGACGTGGGCATAGAAATCCTCTCCATCGAACGAATATTGTATCGGGTAGGCGGTTGGTTGGTCATCGTCTAAGCTACGGGGACGTGACTCGAGGAGGTCGATGATGCGTTCTTTCCTCTCAGGATTCGATGGCCAGCAGAGGTACTCGTCCGGCTGGTCTGGCGTAAGGCGAAGGAAGTGGTGGCGCTGGAGGAGAGGTTTAGAGAGAAGATGAGGGGGCAGCGGCTGGGTGAGCTGCGACGGGGGAGAGATGTACTGAAGAAGGACGTGCAGAACGTTGAGGGAGAGGGGGGTGGGTGCCATGGTGGAGGTAAGAGGACAAGAGAGGAGGGCGTCGCGCTCAGGTGGACGCCGCCGCAGACTTTTGGGATCGAGGTGCAGACGGATGCGGGGTTGCGGGGTTGCGCACATTCCATATAGACGCCCGTCACCCGCCAAATCGTTTTCCGCGCGCTTTCCTTTTCGGCATTCGCCGACTGGGCTGCTAAGACCCAGCGGCGCCAGCGCCTATTTGCCCTTGCAGTAGAACGTCCGAGTCGCTACGCCGGCAGCACCGCACGCTTCATTCGGGTCCTCCTCTTCTTTCTCGCCCTCCACATCGTCCTTCGCTCCTTCTCGTCCTTGGTCACTCGTACTTTCCATACTGCGACATAATGCGTTGTGTATACCTCCTTGCCTGTTTTCTCTTCCCTCTGCTTGTCGTGGCGCAACAGGTACGTACTGCCGTTGATCGCATACATTCGCTGCCTTAACACCGCTCTTTCTCCACCTCCAGCAGTCGACAAATAGCACACAGAACCAGAACTCGGGCTCTACCGTTGCACCGTCCAATACTGCGTCAGCCTCAGGTGGAAATGCACAACCGACGGCCGGCAATAGCAGCACGAACGGGACAACGCCCTCTCCATCCGTCGTGACCATCACCTCCCTCTCGACTGGTGTCATGGTCAATTCCCAACGCATCCTCACCACCTTCACATCAACCTTCCTCTTCACGAGCACCATCCAGCCAACAGGTGCAGCAGGGAACAACACCGGTTCTGGAGCAGCGACATCCGCCAAATCCTCATCTTCGCTTCCTCCTCCCACCACGGCGCCGTCTAATATCCCCACCGGTGGCAACCTCCCTGGCGGCGCGCCCAGTCCGGGTGCAACTGCTGCTGGCGGCGTTTTGGGTCCTAATGATGGCTACATCGCGGGTGCAGCAGCACTGAGCATCAACTACGTCCTCACCGCGGTCGCTTGCATGGCCGTGGGTGGAGTGCTGGTCTTGGCGTAGAGGCTGGGGTTATGGGCAGGTGCGGAGGCTGGGTGTTTGCGTTGTTTGCGTTCTGGACGCCATTCTATTCCACGGACATTTTGTATGACCCTCACGGACATTTTACTATCGTACGCATCCCTGTCCGCACGCTCTGCCGCCACGGCCCGTCCTTTGACAATCCGTATATAGTTGCTCTGATTCCCATCGCATGTCGTGAACGCACACTTGTGTAGATTGGACATGATCGCATAGATTCTTTCCGACTAATGGATTGAATTTGGATAAGAGACTGACTCTGCCCGTCTGGCAAATAGCCGTGCGAGAATCCAGGTGGGAGAGACGCACGATCGGTGGCTTGCACTTTCATCGATGCTCAGAGCAGCCTTCACTCGCAGCTTCTCTCTCCATCGCCCCCTCTACCTCTCCTTCACGTCAGCCAGAGTCTCTGCGTTCTTTTTCAAGCCCAGTTTCTTGTATTCTTGTGCTTGCATGTCCATGTCCGCTGAAGACCACCCCTCGAAGAAAATGAAGATGGACGAGAAGGTCAGTGCACAACGACATAACCTGCGTACATACAAGTGCTGACCCTTTCTCCAGGTCATCGGAACTCACAATGGGACCTTCCACTGCGACGAGGCACTCGCCGTTTTTTTGCTGAAGCGCACGAAAGCATATGCGAACGCAGGTACGTTACCGCAGCACGCTCAGGTCCTGCGGCGCTGTCTGAGCCTCTCCGTCCGGCAGGCCTCAAACGCAACAGAGATCCGGCGATCCTGAACACCTGCGACATCGTCGTAGACGTCGGTGGTGTATACGATGAAAAGACGCAGCGTTTCGATCATCACCAGCGCGGCTTCGAGGAGGTTTTCGGGTACGGCTTCAAGACGAAGCTGTCTTCCGCTGGCCTGGTGTACAAGTACGTCCGCTCCTGAGGTTCAACGAGGCGTAAAACCTGATGTCAGGGAAGGCACTTCGGCCGTGAGATCATCGCCAATCGCCTGCAGATCTCGCAGGAAGACCCCAAGATCGACACCCTCTGGTTGAAGATGTACAAGGAGTTCATCGAGGCTATCGACGCCATCGACAACGGGATCTCTCAGTACCCCACTGAGCTCAAGCCGCGCTACCGCATTAACACGGACGTCTCGAAGCGTGTTGGGCACTTCAACCCGGCTTGGAACGAGGAGGTGGACGCCGAGACTGTCGACGTGCGTGGCTCTGCAACCACGTTTGAGGCTGAGGACTAACGAGTTGAGGTCCAGGCCAAGTTCCTGCAAGCCTCAGCCATGGTAGGGACGGAGTTCCTGGACCGCTTGGACTATTATGCCAATGCGTGGCTGCCTGCGCGCGATCTCGTCCTCGAGGCGTTGAACAAGCGTAAGGAAGTCGATCCGAGCGGCCGCATTGTGCTCTTCGAGTCGTTCGCACCCTGGAAAGTGGGTTCCAGTTATGTCTTTATTTCTAGTCTTACGATGCTCATCTTGGATTGATATCGTAGGAGCACCTCTTTGAACTAGAGGAGACTCTTGCTATTCCCGAGGCGGAGAAGCCCATCTACGTTCTCTACCCTGACGAGACAGCGAACAATTGGCGCATTCAAGCTGTTCCCGTGTCTTCTGAGAGCTTCGAGAGCAGGAAGGCGCTCCCTGAGCAGTGGCGCGGTGTGCGCGACGACGCGCTGTCCCAACTCTCCGGCGTTGATGGCTGCATCTTCGTTCACGCCAGCGGCTTTATTGGCGGTGCGTACCCCTGTATCACCTGCACGGGATACCGCTGGGAGCTGACAGAGTTCTCACATGATAGGCAACAAGACGAAGGAGGGTGTCCTGCGCCTGGCTAACCTCGCTCTCAACATGTGAGACGAGAGGGAAGGCGAACGGGCCCGGGTTGAAGGCGCAAATGGCGCTTGAGGACCATGAGGAGCAGGATTGGTCAAAGTGATTGGGCGGCATGCTTATAAGCATGCCTTCGCTAGGTTTATTGCTTAGCTACGGATGGCCGCCATTGCGGCCGTTGACCAAGACCTTGGTTCAAAGTCTGGCCGCCGCCAGACTACGAGCAGACGCTCGTGATCGCATGCGGGTGGTCACGGTGCTGCCATCGGGTCCCGGTGGCGGAGCACAGCGTGGCTTCAGCCACGGCTAACTTGTACTTAAGTAGCAGTTCATCGTTCGCTACTTACGACCTCCGTGCCCTGCTGTATCCCATAACATTTACTCGATTGATATGTCTGCTTTGCCCACGAAGCCTCGAGTGCTACTGACTGCAAGTGCATCCAATCTCAATATGTACGCTGAAAGCTCCAAACATTGACGGGGCGCCCCCATGCCGCACTAGAATGACGATGGCCCTCCCGGCCACGAATCGCCCTATATCTACGGACTATACCGCCATTTGACGCAGGACCTTGGTATGACCCTGTGTGGATGATGTAGAGCGTTACTGATCGAAAGATATTTACCGTCAGGCTGGGATGTGAAGGTCGTCATCCCGAGCTCTCAAAAGTCGTGGATCGGTGTGTCATTACGAACAATCCTGCACAACTCACCTATCTCACAAGCAGAGAACAGGCAAGGCATATCATATAAAGGATATCATCACCGGTCGATACTACTACCCGAGGAATCCCGGTATGTAGCGCAGGCGAATTTGGGCAGTAGCTGGATGAAAGGGTATCTGACATGCCTATGTGCAGATGGCATGGGCGAGGTCTCTGAAGTGTCACGCCCACTCCAAGAGGGCGAGTTCGCGGAATGGGTTCTTC
>CCBP010000103.1:50538-83801 GCA_000765035.1 Trametes cinnabarina
AACATAGGCCTCCACAATCTGTACCACGAACAGATTGACCTTCTGGTCAGACTAGCATGTTCTAGCCTGCATGCGCAGTGGGCTGACATATGCATGCGGTAGATATCTGGGCCGAATCTGGGCCGCAACAGCTCAGGTAGGCTCGCACGTCTGCAGCGTGGGGGCGCAAGACTGATATATGATGCTCAGCTGCCTTCGCACTGTCCTCGGGCACCATCGGCGCGGCCCTCTCGTCAGCCTTGTCCAAGGTCCGCTCCATAGCACTGTCTTACGGGACCGTGCTGCACCCGACCCCGACCGAGTTCTACGAGCCCGCCCACCAGCTCGGCGCACGCATCATTGACCACCTCTGGCGGAATTGGGGCGCCGATGAAGGCGGCCTGCGTGCGGGCGAGGTCGACCTCTATAACGTGAACATCCCGATGATCCCGGAGCTCCTCAGCGACGCGGGCCTCACGATCTGCTGGACGCGCATCTGGCGCAACTCGTACGGACGCCTGTTCAAGGCGTACGCCCCTCGCGACCCAAAGGCGAAGCAGACAATCTCCTCTGCAGGGCCCGACTCGCCTGACGAGCCGCCCCAGGGCGCGCAGGCGGGTCTTCTGGATGCCACGGCGACCTCGAAAGACGTGGGCGAGCTGGTGTTCAAGTTCGCACCGGACATGACGGACCTGATCAACCCGTCTAGTGTGCCCGTCGGCACTGATGGGTGGGCGATCCGTAAAGGCTGGGTCAGCGTAACGCCTATGCGTGCAACATTCGGAGAGCCTGTAGACTGGCTCGCAGAGTCCGAAGCAGACATGGAAACAAAGGTTTGGAAGATGAAGCTATAGCGGAAGCCCTCCCGCAGGATAACTATTTTGTCGCATCAGATAATGCAATGTGCTTGTTGACGATCTATTCATGGTCATATTCGTGTATCCGGAAGTGTACATCTCGCTGTCGAGTTCGTAATCAGTCGTGAAGAAAGAGTACACATCCGGTGTGTACGCGAACGTTAAAAATGGGGGGGCGGTATCAGGAGGTATATGCCACGAGGAGTTCGCGCACATCCGTTTCACAACAGAAGGAGAGCAACGAGAGAAAAGGCGATGCTCAACCAGAGGAGGGCGGGCGCATGCAAGTCGCTACGTGCACCGCCAGTGACCAGGCCAGCGAGGGTCTGCTTCCTGTAAACCTTCAGGCTGTTGATGCTCCATGATGCGTTCTAAAACCGCAAGTGATCGCGTTAGACACGCCGCTCGCAGAGCATAGAGCAGTTGCAGATTGACATACCACGAAGTTGCTCGGATCCATGAGGCGATCCGTGCACGTGCCCGGACAGCCCGAAGTAGCGTAGGAGTTGCCCGCCCAGTCACCTGTATCAGAATCATTTCAGCAAACGCGATCAGCAGCGTAAGTCCCAGCGCCGTCATAAGACTTACCACAGAAGGTGATGTCTGGGGAAGACCAATCAGCAGGGAGTTCGGAAATTAAGAGGCGCAGCAGTTTATACTCACCGAAGATGATCGAGTGGTTCACGAAGTTCGTAATCGGGTCACACCCAGTCGGATCTAGCGCAGCAACTGGCTCTCCCCAACTGGAGGGATCTGGCTGTCCATTCAGCACGTCTTTGGGGACAGCTGCGCGATAAAATGACCCTATTGGTGCCTATGTGAGCAATCGGCATGAGACACTACATTAGAGCGGCATACGCACAGACTGCGATGCCTTCATCATCCCACTTCATAGCGAACACGCCTCCACCCTGTGCGTCAAAGACAGGACCATAGGAGGCACGACTCCACTCCGTTATACCGCAACCGGCATTGCTGTTGTCGTTGCCGTAGCAGTTGAGGTTCGGTTGACCGTTCGTCTCCTGGATAGTGAGTGAGCAGGAAGGGTAAACTAGAATGTGAGAGGTCGGTCGTACCACGATAGTGCCGGTGAAACTGGTGTTCGGGTTGAGCGTGCAATCTGTCAGATCGGTATTGAGAAGCTGACTCCGACATTGACTGGGAACACAACATACTCGGTCCTGTGTGCCATGTCACCTGATTGTGCGCGTTGTCGTGAACTCCCTCAATGATGTCAATCTCGCCGGTCTGCGAGCAGGTCAGCAGTTTACATGAGATAGCAGTATGTCTCACTCACGTAAGGCCATTGCCCTCCACCAAGCGTCCACCACGCTGGCCAGACACCTGATGATCATGGTGGGTAAACGCTGGACAGAAGCAACGGATCCACATACCACAGCCCCACGGTGCATGGTTCAAGTCTAGAATGAATAGACCTACTTCGAGGTCAATATGTTGTCTGTTCAGAATCGTGATTGCACTCACCGGTATTGTATTGTACACGGCTGGATATCCGGACACTGCAAGAATGTTGGTAACCCGCGGCTCTCTAGCAGGGACATCGAGTCCTACCTGTTGCGGTAGACGCCAGACGCTAGCCAAGTACTGTCGTCTCCTTTCATAATGACTTTGCCGTCGTCCGTCACGTAGGACAGGTTGTTGGCGAAGGCCGTGTCCCGGTCTGTATAGCTAGCTTGCCGCATAAGTGGATAAATCTAACAACGGGTCCATGCACCTCTTACTTGACCATGCCACTATCAAGGCAGCAGTCAGCTTACTCGGCACAGAATGTTACTGCGGTGGCGTACGCACTGGGTTGGGTCTGATCCGGTGAAGAAGTCAAAAGTACTGCACCGACTGTTAGCACGCACTGCAATTCCCAACTTATGCCCACGCACTCGAAGAAGCTTTTCCCCTCGTAGGTGTCCTGAATCGTCCAAATGAACCTCGAGCCATTAGAGCTTGTCTGCAGCTGGCTAGCTCGCTTGTCCAGGGATACAGCTTGTGACCGACCGGTAGGCTCGAGGAGCAGCAGCAACAAACCATTCGTGACAGTCCTGGGCTTGGACAGCGAGTGTGACGAAGCAGGAGTGGTAGAGACGGCCAGGAAGGACAGCAAGGTCAAAGGAAGGGCGGTGAGCATTGCAAACAGAGAGAACAGGGGAAGGAGAAACAGTTCGTGAGCGCGCTGCAGCGGATGACGGCAGAGCTGCTTATATGTCCCTGCGAAGCTCGTGGATCCGGGGAATATGGGAAGCAGATATCAGAGTTGGACCAGGGTATACGGCTACCACGCGTGCGCACAGTCCGGAGCCAGCTGGGCAAGCATGCGATAACTTCGCCTCGTCAGCGCAGGGTTATCAAAACGAACAGAGCTGCCGAGTCTTTAGAGACGACGGGACAGAAGAACACACTCGGTGCCAGAGAAGTAACGCGCGGAAAGTGTTCGGAGACTCGGAGCTCTCAGGGTGCAGAGGCATCGTGATCGTCAAACCCATCTCGCAAAGAATGTCCGCAGTTGTCAAGCTCCATCCAACCCCACGCAACGTGTCTGGCTCATGCAATATTGCTGTAGGTACACTCAATTCACTTACTTTATCGTTCACTTTATTTCGTCATTGGCCAGGGCTGAGCGTTGCGGCTGAGTCAGCAAGCGCCCGTCGACCGTTCACTCGACCAAGTCTGCACTCGAGGTTCTCTGCCCTTACCATGGTCAAACAGAGCGACTTTTCTGCTTCTCGTGCATACATACTTTGTCCATGAAAGTCGCAATCTCGGGGTAGAAAGAACTGTGTCTGAACGGTAGGCTGGGCGCCTACTTGGTGAGTAGTTACAGACAATGACGTCATCGGTTGAGTACACGAAATAAAGTGACGATAAAGAAAGTGAATTGAGTGTACCTTGTGTTCCAGTTCATTCGCAGATCTGACACGGTCAAGGCCAGCAGACATATGCACTCAGCGTACTCAATTCTGTTTGTTTTATCGTCTCATTTTATTCCCACGTCTCGGCTCAGGCGTCGGTGTGACTGCCGGCCCACCTTCTGTTGTCGCAAGATGAAAAATTCTGATTTCTCTGTGTTAGCGGAGATCAGAGTAACAACCTGCAGTACTTGTGCACACATGTCAAACATTCCAGCCCGTAGCCTAACCATTTGACCAGAGACATAAGTACTTGAATAATCAGCAGTACCTCGAGTTTGCGAGCCATGTACTGCACTACATACTGTACAATCCAGGGACGGGAGTACAAGCTCCGTCCCGCAGGCTGCATGTCCAGTGAAACTCCGCTGATACAGAGAGACGAGGATTTACATCTTTCGACAACGGGAGGTAGGCCGGCAGTCACACCGACGCCTTAGCCGAGCCGTGGGAATAAAATGAGACGGTAAAACAAACAGAATTGAGTGCACTGACTGGCAGACTAGCAGATTCTAGTAGACTTGGAACATTTGGGCGTCCATGCTTATACGCTAACTGATGCTCAACACAACATCAGAACGCTCTCATCCGAGGATGCATAATCAGGCGCACGGTTGGCGACACGGAGGCAAGCGCCCTCTTTTTTGGCGAGCTGCACGGAGGCATACCATACATCCATAACGAGCATGAGAGGACATGAATGCAGTGACACGATAGGAGACGAGGTGCATGAAACAAGTACAACATATCACCGGTAGCGGCGGAGGCTGAGCGTGTTGTGCTTCTTCCAGGTGGACCAGCCCGGAGTGTGGTTGTAGCGGTGGCCTTTGCCGAGACCACGGTTCTGTCGCATGTCATCTCAGTATGTTCCCTTTTCATGCTGGATGCACGTATATCACCCACCTTCTTGCCGGTAGCGGTAAGGCCACGGGCCTCGCGGTGCTTGTGGACAGGCTTGGTGATCCAGTTGATCCTGGGGTCACGACGGATCTGAAGAGATTCAACATCGGCGCATTCATACGAACCATTAAAGGGGTGTACTTACAGCCTTGTGGCTAGGGTCAACGAGGATCACCTCGTAGTACTTGTAGACACCGTCCTGGTTCACCCAGTAGGAGTTGAGCACACGGAGGTTCCCGCACCGCCTGCCAACACGCTCCTCCGCCACGCTCCTCAAGCCACGCTGGGGCTTGAGCTGGTTGACACCCTGGCGAACGGGCTTGCCGTAGGTAGCACCTAGAAGCAATGTGAGTATTGATGGCTCATGCTCTCCACCGAAGTATCCTAACCCTTGCGGACATGCTTCTTGCGGTTACCCCTCCGGACGCGGACGCGGTAGATAACATAGCCCTGCTTAGCCTTGTAGCCAAGACGGCGAGCCTTGTCCGGCCGGGAAGGACGGGAGGCACGGTGGATGACGTTCAGCTGGCGATACTCCCAGCACCTGCAGACTGTTTAAGACGGTGCGCTCCCGCTGAACGGCAGATCCTAGCTACACACCGGACACGGAGAAGGAAGCGGAGGACATCCGACTGCTTCTTTTTGTACAGCTCGCCGATATACTTGTAGGCTCCCATCTTCAGGGCTGTAAGGCAAGGGCTAGGTCAGTGTCATCTCACGGACCAGAAGCCCATTCATCTAGATGTCGAGTCGTCCATCCACCCTCTTTCCGCCATCCTTTCGCTTCCGCCATCCACCAGCATCATCTCGAGCATCATTTGGACGGCCTGGCAAACTTTTGGGAACTCACCTCTTGCGTCTTGAGGTTGGTCGGGGGGTCGTCGAGCTGATTTTGGTCCTTTGGCAAGCCCACATACAATCTGCTCGATACGCCGGATGTTGCCGGTCCTACCACGTGGTCATTTCCAAAAACGCGCTGCGAGCCCACAAGAAGCGCCCACAAAACGTGTCGCGCTCGTCCCCCTCACACTGCGGGATTTTAATATTTTGATGGGCCCCAGAAATGGTTAGAGAATAATCTTTTTTTTTTTTTTAAGTGGAGCGCTATAAGCCCTTATCCGCAGTGGTCCCCAGAAGGGCATGTTGTGCGGATGGGCTGCTTTCGCAGCCAGGCACGCTAAGACACAGCCAGGTGGTTCCCCGACAAAGTGCAAGATTGTGAGTGTGTCCAGTTCGATAACCAACCGATTAATACCGCGAGGAAATGCTATTACGCACCGAGTGTGGGGCTCAGGGGAGGAGGAATCCTTCGACTAGCCACAGGCGCCAGCCGTCATCCTCCCCTCCTTATACCCACTAAAACCCCGCTATCTCCTACCCAGGACGGGGGGAGATCGGACGCATTGTCAATGATTGGTAGCCATAAGGAGGCTACGTCTTCCGCACGCAAAGCTCGTTTGCCCAGGTACGCCGCTGTCGCTCTCCTCTCGATCGCTAGGCGCCGGTCGAGCGTAGAGTACCAGCGGTTCGCGACTTCTCTTTCCGAAAACTGAGCGCCGTCTTTTTGGATGACGCGCTCACAGCGCAGCTTCCACACTAGGTATGCCGACTCCGTCGCCAGTACAGACCACAGACGCTCCGCGCGAGAGTCACGATTCTCAGGATCCTCTCGATCAGGTATGGAAATGCACGCAGCGCCAATTATGGTGCCCCAGTTTACGCCTGGCCATGTTGCACCGGTAGTATTCCAGAGAGATTCAAGCCGCTGCCAAATCACCGCACGGCCCATTGCATTACAGGCAAAGAGAATGTGCGACATTGTTTCAACGTCTCCACACACACGGCAGGTAGCTCGTTGTTGAAGCTCCGGGGGCATTGTGGGACGCAACCAATGGTGACCCACCATGAACGCATCATGGATCGTCCGCCAATAGAACTGACGACATTCTCTAGACACGTCTTTCTTACGTAGGGACATCCAGATAGATTGCTCCGTGACAAGATATTCGCCATCTCCGGCGAGCGCACTGGAGATGCGTTCGATGTTGCGAGACGCACTTGCCCTCGGAGTGCTTTTAGCCTTCTTGGACATACGTATTGCACGGTACACTAATCTTTGCGATATTGCAGATAGTCGCGCTCCCGAGACTCGCCACTCATCGGGGATAGTGAGGTCAATTTCCTCGGCATCCTCCATCAGCGCTCCTTCGCCTGCCAGTCGGTCCGCACCTTCATTACGCGGATGTCCGTTATGGCCTTTGACCCACACGAAACCAGTGTGTGCCTTTCTTTGCCTCAGCGCGGCCATTACAGCTCTCATTATGTTAGCGTTGGTCTGTAGGATGTACCCCTCGTCCTCATGACGCTGCGCATATGTTGTGACCGAGTCCATTACCGTACGTGAGTCCGTCTCTTGCACTACATTTGTAGATTCATGGGCAGAGTTTGTGGCCAGATATGTGGCAATCGCTTCACCCGTTTGGTTCGACTGATCGAGGCTTGTTGGAAGCCGCACACTCCTGTTTAACTCGTGTCCAGGCTCAATGTAGACTCCTGCACCTGCGCGGGCATTCCGCATTCCATTCTTGAGGCAGGAGCCATCAGTTGCTATGACTATCTCATCCGGGACGCTTTCCGGGAGCTGCGTGTCCATCCTTTGCTCCCAGGTTGGGTTCCCATCAGTGAAGATTCGGAATACCGCTGAGAGGTTACCGCTCGCCGTGATCGTTCGGTCAAAGAGGCATGCATTCTCAACACCTGCGGTAAGTCTCTGCTCCTGCGCATTTTTCTCGTAGTCCTCAGGGTGCACGCCCCTCGGATCCCACTTTGAGGGGAGTGCATCAATGAGCTGTTTCGCTCGCACGTAGCACCTATGTGGATTTGTGCAGCGGCTATCCACAACCATCCGTTCACATGTACGACAGGTGCACGAGGCATGCGCCTTATGGTCACAGTCATCAAGGACGCTTGCCAGAGATTCACAGTCTCCAACTGTTCGTATGTGGTGTTTATTTTTGAGACAATTCACCACCGCTGATGGTATTGCTAGCTTCCTGATCTCTTTGGCATCAGCTTTGCAGTGGTCCCAGATCGGCATGGCACGCGAGCGCCCTTCGCTCAAAAGCAAGTCCTTCAACCCGAAGGCCATGTTTCTTCGCTGCGTCAAACATGCTGCGCAGGACCGGAGGCAGGGCATTCCTCTTCGGTTTCCAGTGCTGTAGGAAGGGATTGATACGCAGCTCACTGTCCTTTACTTTGCAGTCTTTGGTAACGAAGTGGGCGAATAGCCCATCCGCAACATCAGCCCACCAGGGCCAGTTTGGGCCAAAGGTGAGGTACGCTTTCAGCCATGAGACATCGATGGCCTCATTTCGGGAATCTAGGTCGAGGATTTTGAAGCTGCCCTTCTCGAAGGGGAGCATCAGATGCGACATCCCAACAGGAGTGTTATGGTGGTCATCCCAGATATACCTCCATAGGATTTTGGTCAGCCTTTGTGAGATGTTCGGTGGCATGCGCTGGACATCCGTCAGAAACTGTGTCATACCTCCAAACAACATCTGCGCAATGTGCCGCTTGCCCTCGAGGCTCTTGCGGCCAGCCTTCCACCGGTCGAGGGCCTCTGTTATTTTAGCAAGGGTGCGCGACCAGACATCGCACTCATCGATCCCATTTCCCAGGAAAGCGCCTAGGATCCGAATCGCATCGCCCTCACCTGCTACGTGGACTGCGCGGGGGTAATTCTTCCAACCACCAGTCGCTGTATAGGTGTCCGCAACCTCCTTGCGGTAAGTCTTTTGTCCAATCGGTATTATCTCCGTTTTTTTCATATTAAATTTCGCTTTCGCCGCAGAGCACCATGTGTCCAGGATGTTCTGGAGGACACCAAAGTCATCGTCCTCATGGAGATACGTCGTAGTGTCATCGGCAAATAGTGTAGCTTTCAGGGCTTCTAGCCTATTAGATATGTCAAACCCCTTCAGCTCCGACTTTCTGATCATCGCTGAGAGGGGCTCTATTGCTAGATCAAATAGTAGGCAAGATAGCGGATCCCCTTGGCGTACACCTCGATACACCTTGTACGTGTTGCTTGTTACACCATTAATTGTGACACACGTCATCGCGTCTCTGTATAGCGATCGTACAATGTTCGTAAAGCCGGGTGGGATACCAAAGGTATGTAAAACGCGCCACAAATAGTCATGCGCTATCCTATCGTAAGCCTTTTCTTGGTCCAAGGCCACGATAGTCCCGTTGATCTCCTTCGCCTCAGCCCAGTGGATCATCATCCGGGCAAGCTGCGTCTGGTTCCGCAGCCTCCGACCTGGGACAAAGCCAGCCTGTGATGGGTGGACAATATCAGGGGCGACTGCAGCCAGTCTGATGGCCAGGACCTTGCTCAACAGCTTATAGTCAGGGTTCAATAGTGTGATCGGTCTGTAGTTCTCAATTTTGGTCTTCTCACCCTTCTCTTTCCAGATTGGTACCATCCAGCCCTCTGCGAAGGGCACGGTGCTACATACACCGTAGGTTTGGACATCTGAGAAGGCTGCCGCAAGGATCGCCAGTACATCAAAGGCCGTACGTGCCTCATGACGTGAGTCCTCTTTGAACCTTTCATGAAGGGTCTTCCACACTTCGTACTGAATACCGTCCTTTCCAGGCGCCGTGCCCACCTTCGAATACTTGAGCGCCAGCTCGCAATCGTCACGGTCTATGGAGGCCCCCAGCTCTGCTGCCTGGCAAGGGGACACTTTTGCATCCAAGCTGGCCAGTGCAGTTTGGATGTCATTCTCCCGCTGATCACCTGAGGTGACCTCTGGCCCATCTCGTTGGACCCCATCGTGGTAGTTCCGAGCCATCTCTGCCATTTTCGACGCGTCTGACTCAAAGACAGTTCTACGTGACCCGTCACTTCTCACTTCCTCCCGCTCGAATGCTGGGATGAGTTCTCTCGGTACCTGGGCTCTATGTAGTCCTGACCAGTACTTTGTCGGACTCTCCCCCTCGACACGGTGTCTCGCGCGACCTTTTAGCTGCTTTTGGCGGAGACGCTTCTCTTCCAGCTTATGCAGCTGTTCAGTAAGTAGATTCACCTCCGCCGCCTTTGCAGCTCCGTCCAGGGCTTGGCTGGCCTTCAGCTTTTTTAGCCCATCTCTCATCTGCTGCGCTTCCTGGATCAGCTTAGGCACTGTTGCACGTTCCTTCTCCCTGGCCATCTCCATCCAGTCATGCTTTAGGCTGTGTAGCGCCGTCTGCGCATTTTGTTCGTCCGTACGGCCGTGTGCCTCTATTTCTGCCAACGCATTCATCGCTTGCATGCCCCGCTCCTTCATTTTCTTGGCTAATGGCTTGTTTTTCAGTAGGTGCAGGGGGAAGATTGGACGGCCTTTGCCTACTATCGGAGCATTGGGGGTTGTCAGCTCCACCGACACCATCTTGTGGTCGGTACGTATCCCAGGCTCTGTAATTTCCCACTGGCGGGCGAAGTCGAAGATCTCAGGTGTAGTGTATATCCGGTCCAGCCGCGACATCGTTGCAGCAGCTCCTGACCCTCTGTAGAAGGTGTAGTCGCGTCTATGATTGAACGTCATCCGCCATCCATCCGCTATCATGAGGCCTAGTGCTGATTTCAAGTCATCTAGATCCTCAGTAGACGAGTCATAGTTCGCCGACATCGGCATTCGATCAATCGAGTCCTCAATGGTGTTGAAGTCCCCTGCCATCAAATCCGGCTTAGGCACGGTTGGGTGCTCGTCATAGAAGCGCCGGACTTGTTGGAAGAACATCTTACGCTCCGTAACTCCATCCGAGGATGGCGCATATATGCAAAGGAGATGCCTTTTATCCCCACCGCGGCATGGGACAGAGACTTGCAGCGCTCTCCCCGGGACAACAGTGTGTGCCAACAGTCCTTCTGTACTGACCAGCTTCTTATTGATTACTACAGCGACACCCTCTTTCTGCGTCGGCGCAGATGGGTGCGAAGCCGAGAATATCTTGATTCGCTTTGCAAACATGTCATGAAGGTCCGCCACTCGCCGCTCAGTCAAATGCGTCTCCTGCAGGAGGAGGACCCCAATCCGATGCTCATTCATCATTCTGTACAGGTTATTCCACTTGTTTTCTGGGTGGTCGCTGACTAACGACCCAAAGCCATTGATATTTAGCGATGCAATCTTGATTGTAGATTTCCTAGCAAGTTGTTCCATCCTACGGCGCGGGGTTCTCTCATCCGAGTCACCGGCGCTCACATCATTCACTACTGGTGGGACATCGTCCTCATCCCGGCCCTCTGAGCTCTGCGCAGGCCTCAGGTTTACGTCTCGTACCAGGACGTGGGGGACTGCAGACTGCGCCATCGACGCCGCAGAATTGGCCTCCGTTTCAGGAGGCTGTGCAGGATCGGACTCATTCCGCCTGCGCCAGACTTCGTCTGGTTCTGTAGAGGTAGCTCGTTGAGAGCTGCCCTGGTGTAGCGTCGCTTCAAGGTGGCTTGTCAAGCGCAATGTGCACGGCCCTTCAGGCTGCATCCTCGGAGTGGAGCCGGCGTCATCGGTGTGATCCTCCACCTCTACTCAGCTGCCATTCCAACCGCTGTCCGCTTGGCCTCGCCTGTCATTGGAGCCACCGTAGCCCGCAGTCAAGGTAGGGGCTCCTCTAGACGGGGTTGCCTCGAAGCCGTTGCCGTCGTATTGCCGTGGTTGCTGCTGTAGCTGCCGATTGATTCCTTCTTGTTGAGTTGTAGTAGCGTGGAGATGGAACCCTCACAGATTCGCCAGACCTGCAAGAGTGATACCGATGGTTAGTTGTTTGGGACCACCTCGGAGACGTTCCCGTGCTGGCTAGGGGGTCTCCGACGTGGTAAGAGATGTTAGTGGGATGCCCATCGCAATGCGTGCGGCGCGCATCATATAAGTACCGGCGTGCTTAACGGTCCTGTCCAGGTTGCCCTGTCAGTATATTAGGTTAAGCACCCCATAGAGGTCCCTCTCAGACGGGTCGTCAAGGCTAGGGGAGATGGCCAAACCAGCGCGGCCAAGGTTTATATGGGACACATGTTCTATTCAAGCAACATTACAAGCATAGTTTATCTAGTAGCGCGTCGCGCGGCCTTTGCCCTTCCACTGCGGACCCTGCGAGCCCTTCGCGCCTCCTCGTCCGCCGCGCCTTCCTCCACCACGCTTAGCGGATGGTGCTTCGTGCCATATCTCCTTGGCCTGCGTCGAAGGGGCCGGCACATGAGCGCTCGCACCCGCCGAAGCGGAGGCCTGCGGCTTCGCGCTGTTCGTCCCCGGACGGTAGATGCTCTCGGGAGTCGTTCCCGCCCATCCCGGGACCTTGGGGAGGGGGCAGTCCCATGCGCAATGCGTAGTTTCTTTGCAGAGCTTGCAGTCGAGCTGGGCTTGGCCCACTTCCAGGCGGTACGCACCCCTCCAGTAGACCTTCGGCGCTTTGAAGTGGCGGATCCATTCTTGGTGTGCCGCACGGTCGTGAGAGACTGGCTTGGCGAGGATGAGGTATGCCGGCACCGGGCGCTCAGATCCATTAGCCTCGGCGGACACTACCGCAATGTCAAGCGTATCTGAGGCAGCTTTGACTCTCGCATCTAGCTCGCCCTGCTCGCCCCAGTTGTCCGCCACCTGATGGGCGACGAAGTGGCAGAAGTCAGCGTTAGCCCAGAGGGTCTTCTTGATCGCAGCCAGAACGTCCTTCTTCGCGTGTGGCGTGTCCTCGACCGCGCCTGGCTTCCCCGTGAGGACCATGATCGTCCAAGGTTGACGATCAGGTACTATGGCATGCACGGAGAACGAGAGTGCGGGGTGGAGGGCGAAGACTTCCTGCCAGAGGAGGTAGTCGCGGAGGGTAGTGGAAG
This sequence comes from Trametes cinnabarina, assembly GCA_000765035.1. Lineage (NCBI taxonomy): Eukaryota > Fungi > Basidiomycota > Agaricomycetes > Polyporales > Polyporaceae > Trametes > Trametes cinnabarina. The sequence continues at coordinate 63,072 of CCBP010000103.1, forward strand.
CTTTGTCAAGCTCGATGAAGAAGGTCCAGGGCTGGCCGAAACGGTTCCTGTCACTCTCCTTGCGCATTTCCGGGACGTACACCGTAACCGACGGTGGTTCAGTGGCAACGTCCTCGAAGGTGATGGTCGTCAGGAAGCGCTTGATCTCCTCGACGCGCTCTGGAGACTTGCGGATGTACCGCTGGCCGCCACCGTGGATGACTGCGGCCAGGACGATCTTCGAGTCAGCGAGAGATCATACCACGTCCTCTTGTACCTGGGCGACGTTGCCAAAGAATTTGTATGAGGGGATGTGGGCGTGATGGAAGCGAGCGTTTGTAAAGTTGACAACACTACTATCTAGCTTCGCCGGCGGTTCGCCAATGCGAGTCTGCCGCGAGTGCGGGTTCTCCTCTGTCTTTGTCGGGAGCCCGTCCCAAGCGTTTGGGTCGAAGCGATGCATGATCGAGGTCATCTCGGGCTCCTTTGCTCTTTGTGGTAGCGGGCACAGCGGACGGGGGTTCGGCTGGGAGGCGTCCTCGTCGATATTGATCCGCTCCGGGGAAGGAGAGGCGCGTTGCGGCTGCTTGCGTTGGGCAAGACGGGTCTCGTCCTCCTTCGGGGCCGGTTAGGACAAGCTGGCTGCAATCTCTAGTGGCCAGGCATACCTTGTTCCTTTCCTGCCTGTCGGAGCTTTCCACTCCTGTCTTCGGGCGTTTCTGAGAGCGTTCAGTCTCTCGTTCGGGTTGGGTTATAGCTGGGGGTTGCGGCATTGTCTGTGAGGAGAAAGCGCTACCGAGGGGCTTTCTCGCATCCTTGCTCAGGCTTTGAGGGAGACGCCAGTGGCATAGTTCGGACAAAGCGTGTCATCTGCTTTGGTAGAGGACAAAGCAGCCCAGCCGCGCTGCAACGGCACTTTGATGTCCAGCCAGACAGACGTGCAAAGGGCAGCTTTGTTCTGAGGCACAGTGCGGCAACTCGTTGCATCTGCCCGCAGGGGTTCCCACGGGTATTAGCGCTGGGTGCTCACCGTCGCGCGAGGCGTCGTCGCCAGGCCACTCGACGTGGACTTGGTCCCCACATAGGACTGGGTTGCGGGGAGATGTCAGGCTACGCCTGGATCATTCAGCCAGTGTCACATTACACAGCTGAGTCTAGGGGGCTACGCCCATCCCAAGTACTGCAATAGCCAACGGCCTTCGAGCTCAACCAGCTCGTCCAAATCCGACCCGTCGACGACGAAGCGTTCCTCCTCGGCAGTGTGTACCAAGCAGACGACGTCTTACAGTAGAGTTGGACTACTGCTCCTTGGGCCTAACTGGAAGTTAGGTGCGCCACTGAGCCACCCCATGATTCACATGGTGGTGGTTCTGGTCCAAGGCCCCCCGTTTTGGAGAGAATAATCTTGGAGAAACACAAAATCTGTATGCATTTCTGTAAGGAGTTTTTAGGTCATAGAGAAATGGTCCCAGAACGACATCCAAAAATTGATCTCTATTCGCATTTTTGGATAGCTTTATATTAGCTTTTTTGAGAGTCCGAGAAATTCAAATTTTGATTCACTTTCTGTGGCTCAGATTTCCGTGCCCAGAACAGTGCACCCACTTAAATGTGCCCGCCAAAAAGCAGCGGGCACACTAGCAGGCACTCTTTTCTGGGGGCCACAAAAAGTGAAACAAAATTTGTATTTCTCAGGCTCCGAAACAAGGTGATAAAAAGCTATTCAGAAAAGTTAACAGAAATTAATTCTTTGAATATCATTCTGGGACCATTTCTCTAGGCCTCAAAACTGCTCAGAGAAATGCACACAGATTTTGTATATTTCCAAAATCATTTTCTAACCATTTCTAGGCTGCCTATAAATATCAAAATCCCGCAGTGTCATGAGACGCAAGCTACGTACATACGCGACGTGTTGCCGTACTTTCGACGCAATGTCTTTTCAGCAGCCGCCCATTCGCACTTTTGAGTGCTCGTATTGCAGGGAGCTTGTGCCCAAGGACACCACCAAGATGTGTGGAGGGGTGAGCCATGGTGTCGCATTGTCGCAAAAATCGTTAATAGCATTATAACCCCTTATGGACACCTTATAAACTGACCTTCTGCTCATAAGGGGTTTTTAGGGGGTTTATTGGGGGATTTTGGGGGATTATAAGGGGGTTATAAGGGGTTTCCTTTATAAGGCAGTATCCAAAATTTGCGACATATTAATGCTGGTGCTTGATCATGGGAGAACGGATGGCAATAACTGTAATGCAGTGTAGGGCCATGCACTACTGCTCGTGAGAGTGCAGACTCGGTATAATTACCCGGGATGCTAGCATACCATGGGTCTGCAATGCAAACCAGTGCCAAAAGGCAGACTGGCACGGAATTAAGTTCAACCTGCGGAAGAGTCAACACGTGTGCTAACGACTATATGCGGGAAGGAACGGAAACAGCTGTGTAACCAGATTGCTGGCTCCATCAAGAAATGTTCTCGTCCGCCTTGCATCAAAGTCACGGAGCGCACCATAGGGGACGAGTTCATACTGACTCGGCTGGACCCCATACTTATCAAAGTCCTCGACCTCGAGCACCACCCAGAGAACGCTAACAAATACGCTATCATGCTCTCCTGCCGGGTCAAATCGACAGACACGAAGATGGCCGCACAACATGTCATGCACCTCATGTCTGGATGAGAGCCTCCTCCTCTCCCGGAGAAGATCCCGAAGCTATTCTAGATCATCAAAGCCGGTCTCATGCCCAACGAGTCTGTCCCGGACACTCTGAACCTGCTCACCGCGCAGATGAAAGAGTCTCTGCAGAAGGAAGGCCATATGCAGCCTGGGAACGGCCAGGTCATTGTCCGGGCCTTATGGGGGTCTCTGTGGATTTCAGCTGGGCGACATGCTACTTCCCCCGCCTCATAATTCCAGAGATATTTGCAATGGTGGCGAAGTGGAGGAAGCCAGATTGGGCTGGAGAAGGATACCTCGATGAACCAATGGATACCCAAGACATGATCAAGTGAGCGGACTCTACTCTGATGAGTGCTTTGATGCTGCGGGTTAACCTTGTTCACCGCATGTCATAGAGCATTCAATATCAGTGCTCTGACAGAGCCTGAGATGAAGAAGAAGCTCACAATCGGAAGTCATGAATAAAGTCCACCTTGCCTGCTCGCTGACAAGTTATGAAGATGGTCTCCTCGAAAGAGAGAGGACATGATGATAAGTGATCAGATGTAACAATGCAATGGCCCCCGGCGAGTGTCTGAAGTACTGAACTTCGTGCCTCTAAAAGATATCATACATTCCAGGATATTGTAGAATACATCAGTCCCATGCAGTGGTATACATATCATGGTATGCAGTGTGATCACCACTCCCCGCACCTCCCCTTTCCTCTCTTGACTGCAACTTCAACCATGCGGTGCCCATGAACAGTATCCACGCGAGCCCAATCAGTGCACCACAGAGTAAAGCGAAGACCTCCCCTCGTCTGACCTCAGCCTTTGTACGAAGCACCTTCACCTTCACCTTCACTGGCGGCCGTGTGGGTTCCTCCTCCTCCTCCACAAGGGCTTCGACGAGGTACCAGCTGCCGCAAAGAGTAGATGGCCGGGAAGCGCCATGCAGCAATGGTATGCTCTGCTCAGGTGAAGAAGTCGATGAGAGAGGGCCATGTCGACTGAACGTACTGCTTCTTCGATGACGGCTGTTGTCGGCAACCTCCGCTTGCCAATTCTCGTCATCTGACCAAGGATCTTTGCCTGAGCGAGTCTCTTCCTCCTTGTCACTCTCGTCAATTGTGGACGGTAGCAGAGAACTCATGCACCGCGCCGCTGCCTGCTTCTGCCTATGGTCAAGGTGTGCTAGGCCGATGATCCCCACGATCTCAAGGACGTTGAGGATAACGAAGGCGTTCAGCAGGTATTGAACATCTCTGTCATCCCTGTCGATTGGAAGCTGCCTTCCAGCCGACTTCTTGGATTTGATATCTAACGCAAGGCCGGCGAGTGTCTGGAAAATAGTCGAACCCGTTTGCTCGAGCTGATGCGGGAGTGTCAGATATGCTGTGCCACTATGCGACTCACGTGCTGTTGACTTACCGCTTTATGGGCGCCGAGCGTTGTAGAGACATACTTTAGTGGAACAATCCGTGGTACTATTACGACCAAAAGCACTGGATAGCATATGAACATCCATCCATAACCTAACGAGTGAATGCACTTACGAGGTGAGAAGCCATGCCCCAAAGCAAACGAAATGATAGCTGGGATAGGAGTCTTCGTCCACTCTGGTGGGAGGGCAAGCCAAACATAACAAGCGAGAGTCAGGCAAGCCGAAAGCAGGAACAATTTCATGATGAAGTTCCGCTTCTTCACTCTGTCAACCACAAAACCCGTCTAAGGTTGGCATTGTAGAATCAGTGAAGTAAGGAGGGTGACTTGACCTCAAAAGAGGACTTACAATCAGATACAGGAAGACACTGCCAGCAAGTACGTAAGAGCCCTTAGTGCTTGCTTCTGATTCAGTGAGGTTGTATCGACACTGCAGTATGTTCCTGCAGGCGATTTGAGATGAAGCCACAAGGTAAGCAAGGTTTCATACTCACGCAACGAGGTGAGTGAATGGTGCCCAGACAGTGCCACACAGGACGTTCAGTCCAATGTATCTGTACAACACAGCAGTTAGTTGTTGGTCTCGGGCATTGCACGTCGCTTGGCACTTACACCCAGAAGACATCCCCGAGCTTGGTGATATCTCTCAGGTATACCATACGCTTCTTGGCGACTTCCTTTAGAGCCTTGGCTTCGGACATGCTCGCGGCAGATGCTGCGCAGGTGTGAGCCTCAGCGTTAAGCTCGGAGGCTTCAAGCTCTGCGCCAGACTCGCGGACTAGCCACTTCGATGACAAGACATAGACCAGATTGATGGCGAATGAGAGCGCCGTCAGGAACATCGAAGCATAGAAAGGTGCATGAGGCCTGAAGCGCTGCGAGAGGGGGTAAGAGGTGAGGGCGGAAATGAACAATGCTCCCTTCCCAGTGACGAGCCCGAGAGCCAGAGAGACACCGAGCCCGTGCGACCTGAAAAATCGCACAATGATTGTTTCTTAAACGACTGCCAAAGGACTAACACCAAGTCCAAATATGAACATGCCGAACACCATCAAACGTACACTGTCGGAGAGGTTGCTGATGAGGAGACATGCTTGTCCTACAACGAGGGCGACATGAGCAGGTCGCTTCCAAGCTGTTATGCAGGGGCTACTTACCCAGGAAGATGATACCAGTTGTGAGGATGCTGGTGAGAGTGGTGCCTAGCCTGCTGGCGAGCACACCACCAACAAGAGGAGTCCAGGTACTATTTAAAGAGAAGGCGGAGATCAGCAGAGAGAATTTGGTGTTGTTCGTGCCCATTTCTCATGAAAGGCGGGACTTGAGAGGTCCTACGATATATGTTGCGCTACACTGTGTTATAGACTGGTTTAGCTGCAGTCCAAATTCCAAGGATAGGCACGCACTAATGACTGCCTATGCTGAGCGAGCACGCGCAGAGGAGGGCCAGAGCTCTGATGAAATACGCCCGTGCAGGTGAAGGTGCAACTGATGAACTCTGAACCTGGAAGGCTAGGAGCACGACTGTAAGCTGTAAGCCACACAAACAGAGTCTTCAGTCAGTGAGCGAACGACTATATTGCATAGACAAGTACCTGTAAGCCACACAAACAGAGCTACAAGTACTTGGTAAGTAAACCATAGTAAGTAAGCATAGGTAGAGGGGAACTTACTCTTCAGTCAGTGAGCGAACGACTGAAGAGCAGGGGCAGAGAATGTCCTCCTTATATACAAGTCCAGAGGACGCATGAGTAAGTGAAGAAAGGAGGGCATGTGATCTACAGTACGATGAGTAAGACGATGGTGCAAGTATGAGCAAAGGATTGTGCAAGTATCGCGACATCGTGGAGAACTATCTAGAAAGATCCGGAACAGTGAAGAACGCACTGGAGGGATCCAGAGATGTCCGGATGCTATAGTACAAGGTGTATCGTAGAAAAGTCCTAAAACTACCATATGGGGAATGTAGAAAGAAAGTCCATGCTGTGTAACACAGCCATCGTGCACATCCGGATCTGGTATGGCCAGTACACAAACCCGGAAGTTCAACAGCAACATGTCCTGCATGCATCAAAGCAGCTTCGTACTCGCGATCCATATCTTCCCCCTCATGTCCTGGGCCACTAGTATCATCCTCGTAGTGTTCATCGCTCAGCAGCGGTTCCTGGACATGGAGATCCGGGGACGACATGACACATGCCACGGACTACGAGACGAGCCACAGTCCTCTTATCCTGAGCGGAGACCAAGGCAAGTTTAGAGACACAAGCACACTGTCCGAGGAGACCGTCTAAGTCAGCGAAGCGCAGAGCCCGGTGGGAAGAGGCCGAGTTGGTGTGTGTAGGCGTCGGTAGAGAACGGGTGGTGCAACTCGACAAGTCATCATTATCTTATCTGATAATCCAGGAAGTCTCGATCGCCGATTGTTACAGTACTGGCGCTGTCGCGCGTCTACTGTCGGACGGATGCAGCTTTATTATCAACTCCTCCAGCTTCCTCCGAGTGTGACCTTGATACTGGGTCGTCGTCCATGCAGGGTCTGGTGCACGAATATGCACACTGCTGGCTGATCTCTCGTGGAGAATACTTGTACGTAGAATACACACGGCATATGCATGGGATGGTACCGACAGTGACCGCTCCTGGTAGCATGGCGAAGTGTAGTCCGAACTGTGGCAAAGCTATCCTGGTACGTGCGCAACAAACCGCCCACAATATCGTCACACAAAAGTCCTCGAATCTCTGACAAACCTCCTCTTTCCCAGACCTGTGCGCATCCACAGCAACGTCGCCGCGAGCGCCGCGCAGCAGAGGCTGAACTCGGTCCATCCCAGCGCTTCCACAGTCAGCGTCTGGCGGCATCTGCTTGAAGGGACGGCGCTCAGCTCGTATGGCAGTCGGAACGGGACGCGATCTAGAACCCACCGCGACAGGGGTGGTCGCCCAGCGCAGTCTCCGCCCGAGCGTGTGTTGTGCATCAGCCCTGCGCCGACGCCCTGTGTGAACCGTTAGCGCCTTCATCGGCCCTTGCAAGGCAAAAAGTCGCACCCATATCACGGAAGTAAGCAGGAGCCAGAATACAGAGCTCGCGATCTGTGCCAAGAGATGCACTGCGCCGTCCACGATCCATAACACATACGCCCCCGAAAACAAGAGGGTCCACGCCGAGGAGAAGCAGAGAAGTATCAACCTGGACCCGCTCGCGTCAAATGCAGGGCGTTTGCTCGATATTGAATACGCACATCGAATGGTACCTCGGACTAGGCCAGGCCTGGGCTTCATTCCCTGCACTGATGAGGAAGGTCGTCAGGCCAAGCTCTGCGGTGGCTGTCAAAGTCAACATAGTGAAGAGGAAGGGATGGTAATTGGCCCGTATCGCGGTACGCCGTTGGCGCATCTTAGAAGGCATCGATGGGTTCTGGGGGTATATGTGGCCACACAGGAAGAGTTGCGACGGTCAGAGAGCGGGGACGATGGCTCCTTTATGACTGGCGGCGTGCATGATGCGTGCGTGTAGACACGAGGACTGCGTGTGTTCTCAGTCTATCTCAATCATGCTATTCGGACGCTCCGCTACGCTTTCCGGTGGATTGAACGGAAGTTGGCTACAATACGTTCTCAGTTGCGCCACGGAGAGCTACTAAACTGTCGTGTACGGTTGCTTCCTGCACTTGTGGGTGACAGCGCCAATATTCCCAGCTCACCAAGCCTTGCAGCTTCCAATAGGTCACACTCACATTGAACACAATTTCAAGAAAGATAGACAGTCAAAGTGGCGGTAGACATGATACGGGAAGGAAATAGCATCCCAGAAATAGAGTACAAGCAGAGAGCAAAAGGGACAGAAGCATAAGTAGTCACATGACGGTCGCAAGTCGATATCCAGGGCGGGCGCGGGCGGCGACAGAGGCCGAGAGTTGCAATCTGGCGACGAGACAGCGACCCCAACGGTGTCCTCGTCCGTCTTTCTCTTCTACCGCGTCCGTCCTGCTCGTCTGGACTTGTTTATGAGCCTCGTTTGTGTGCTCGAGAGAGCCCAATGAACGCTCCGGTCGACTCATGATGACTCCCAAAAACCACCCCATCGACCTGCCTAAAATTCCCTCCCTCCCGCCGATACAGATGCCAGACGCCTCCAACCTGTTCGGCGCAGCTTCTCATCCAAAGAGGTCCGACTCACCCTCCTCTCGCCCGTCTTCCTCTTCGCCGCATGCCTCTCAGGATACCTTCTTGACTGCTCACACGTCGTTGTCTCCGGATCAGCCCAGCTCGTCTTCGACCAATGGCTCGCCCGTGTACTTATATCCTCCCGCTGCTCCTGCCATGAACACCCCGACAGGCCTCAGGAAGTCTATCTCTGTCGACTCCTTTGTCAAGCACAACAAGCACAGTCCCATGCCTCCATCCCGCCCCACCCCTCCAAGCCCGCTCTCATCTGACTTCCGTGCTTCCCAGGGTGACCCTGACGTTTATCTTCCGACTTCTGCGCGAGCGACCGACGCGAACACCAGTGCGCATCGTTCTGCGTGGCTAGAGCGTGACAGGCGTTTGCCTTTGCTTCCTCTGTCATCGCATGGCGCGGGTACCAGCATTCACACAACAACGGTTGATCGTGACGCGGGTTTCTTCGACGAATCCGATGTTGAACACTCGGACGACTTCTTGAAGCGCTCCCGCAAAGGGAAGGGAACGTCGCGACAGTCTGTGCGCCCGGGCGAACTTCCCATGCCGTCCCGTTTGCAGCCTAAGGGGTCAGTGCCTTCCATGCATTCAGGTCCATACGCAGCACCAATTGTACCTACGCGGAGCAGCAGTCTGAACTTCAGAGGTTTTAAACACAAGAGTCTCATGCCTTTACATACCCAATTCCCATCAGTGAGTGTAACGCATGACATTGTGGTACATCATGCTCACGCACCGAGTTCCCATCAGCCTCAGCATCTCCCTGAAGTGTCACTCTTGGTTATTGGACCTCACGGATGCGGGAAATCTACTGTCATCCAGAAGGGCCTCAAACATTATGGGCTTGGCAGGCCTGAGGAAATACAACTCGAAAGCCCTGAGGGCAAAGGCGTCTTCACATGTACGGACAGACTTTGTAAATGGTGCCGCCGATGCCATGCTGATATCTCTCAGATACCCAACGATGGGCAACAGTGCCTGTGGCACAGGACAACGCCGAGACTGCTCTGCGCATACTCGAGGCTGACGTCTCTACGTTCAACCTGCGTGACGCCAGTGGTGTCTGGTCAGACGCTACAGACGCTTGGAATGGCATCATGATCTGCTTCGACGTCACTGACCCCGACTCGCTCAGGCATGCGGAAGACCTACTCAGTGAGTCCCCTCCATCTTAGTATGGCAGCGCTGCAATAACACGAGATTTGCAGGGGCTTTTGGCAAGCTGCGCACATCCTGTATAGCGCTGGCCTGCAAGTGTGATCTACCACACCGAGTAGATCTGAACAAAGCGGCAGTCATGCTGGCCCAGTACGACGTTGGGATGATCGATATATCAACCAGTTCAGAGGCTTCGAAGGCGAGGATTCGGAAGGCCTTTGAGTTAATGCTCTCATCAATATTTCGACCGCAAGGTCTGTCTCTCATCCCTTACTGTCTCCTGGAATCCATGTTGAGCTTTGACAACATTCCTCAGACGAAGAACTTGGGTCGTATCGAAATCCGGCTTCACCCTCTCTGTTTCTGTCTCCTTCCCCACCGCCGTGGGATATCTCCCGCGCGTCTTCTGCCACGCCGACTGCGTCATCTTCGCCATATTCTATACAGCAACCGTCCGGCATCAACAGGTCGGCCAGTCATGCGCCTTCACATTCTGTTTCCCATGGGTCTCAGTCAGCGCGCGGATATCATGTACCAGCGGGTCAGGGCGGCACGACGTCGAACAATATGGGCTCGCCTACATCCCCAAGTAGAGTCCGTTCGACCGGTGACTTGCTTTCTGAGCATGAGAAGTCGAGACAGGAAGAACGGGAAGGTCATGTTAGCATCTTCGGCGGCGCAAGGAACAGCAGCCACAGCTCTTTTCATGCACACCAGACTTCAAGTTTCGGCACAGACGGCCCGTCAAGTACGACGGATATATCCATGTCTGATGGTGTCAGAGACGTATCTCTGAAGGAACCGTGAGTACCATCCGAAGGAAATCCTGTACGCATAATTCCTGACACGTACTGCAGTCGTGCTCCACCTTGGATGAGCCTGGATGATCTGCTGAACAAGCTCTTGTTCATGGCTGTCTGTGATGATGGTTGGTTCAGCTATCATGGCCTAGTCAGATGTCTCGCTGAGCGTATGGTCTAGATCCAGTGTTCATTTCTCATTTCCTCCTTACGTATCGGAGATTCGCGAGTCCACGAACGGTCCTGCTATCCATGCAGAAACGGATGCGATCACTTGACGGACCAAGTGGCGATCCGATGTTTGCCTGCTATGCCCAGATGAGGTTTGTTAAGGTATATCTTGCTGTATGAGAACAGTTCTTAACGACAGGCACAGGATCTGCCAACTCCTGGATCTCTGGATTAGCACATATCCTGCTGACTTCGCTGTGCCCGGGGCATCAAGCGCGCTGGCGGCGCTCATAAAGTCGATCATTACGAAGACATACCTCCTCCACTACGGTGCCGAGTTCCTCCCATTCCTCGAAGTCGTTTCAGGACTCAAGGACAAAGACGCCTCCTGGGCCTTGAAGGTCGACGAAGACAGCTCTGATACCTCCAGCTTCTCAGATGAGGAACGCTCTTTCCTAGCGAGCCAGTCTACTTCGGCTCGTTCGAGCAGTCCGACGCCTATGCCGCAGGAGCCTCCATCAAATCCAGCTCAAGGCAGTCAAAAGAGCTTCGCTCGAGAGAGGAAAGCGAGTTTGCCGCTGACCGCAAAGGCTCTCATATCTACGGCGGCCGTGAATCCAGCTACCCAACCCCTTCCTCAAGAGAACCAAGCAAGAGGTGCTGCTCCCAATCCTGGACCTAAGCAGATATTGCGGCATCTACAGAGCATCAGCCAAGCTCTCGCTGCGGTTGATCCTGCAGACATCGCGCAAGAGATGACACGAATCCAATGCGTATTCTTCTTGCTCATCGAGGTATGCTTTGATCAGATGTTCGGTGTTGCGGAGTGATGTTCAACCTACGCTAGCCTCGACATTGGCTTCAGCACGTGTTTGTGCAAGGCAAGAAAGATATCGAGGCGGACCCGATCACGATGTACAACCTTGTCTCCAATCATTTCGGAGAGTGGTATGTATCATAAACAGGTTTCCGAACGAACCGAACTCTCATCAGACCTGACTCTAGGATTGTGTCCGTGATCCTGAGTCATGACAAGCCGAAAGGCCGAGTGCGACAGATCGAAAAGTTCATCGACGTGGCGAACCGCCTTCGCGCTCTGCGCAATTACTCGGGCCTTCGCGCGGTAGTCGCCGGCATCAATAGTGCGACATTCGAGGGCGACGAGTCGTTGGAGCTCTTGAGGACGAAGTCCACTGAGCGTTGGAAGAGCTTCCAACAATGGGACCAGCTACTGCAATCTGTGCGATCACACCAGAAGTACCGGATGGCTCTCAGGAACACAAAGGGCGCATGTATACCCGCATTGTACGTCCAAGCGCTCCGCTCATACTCTGTTGTTTTCTCACATGCCGGTTCAGGGAGGTCCACTTGTCCGATCTTATTCGTGCGCATGAAGGAAATCCTGACTATCATGACGATGACCCCACGAAGATCCACTGGGCGAAATTTAACATGATGGCACGTTTCATTGATACCATTGTCCAGTGCCAGAAGGGATGTCGCGAAGGCGGCGAGTACGAGCGCTTCCCGGATCGCGAGGAGATTCGTGATCTCTTCCTGTTTGAGAAAGAGGAGTACCTGATGGACGAAGATGTGAGTGACATCTGTATTGCGACATTATCTGAGAGGTCTGACCAGCTCATCCTGCAGATGCAAAGATCCCGCATGGCGCTTCCTGACCTGGACGGTTATGAAGATCACGTCAGGCCAGGCGCTCCGCGTATGCCACCTCGAGACCCCTCGCATCACAAGGACGCCGCTATTTTCCGCAAACTCCTGAACTTCTCCTGGACGTAAAGATCCCCTGCGAAGCTGCGCTTGCTGCGTTTTTGATACCTTGCTTTCTCACCCCGACGCACATATCTATGACAGTACATTACGAGGATTTGTATTACCCTTGTTGTCGCAGTTGCTATGCTGAATATGAGTTGTATGCGGGTTCTTGGATCACTTCCTTTCTCCTTGTTCGAACACGAGGCTTCTGTCTGTATAATCGATGCTCTCCAAGACCGTGACGAAGACTTGTACCTACATAATGCCGCGCGCTTGTGGTGTTGAATCCCACGCTGTCCGTCAAGCGCTTACGCCCGATCACAGGCGCCTAAATTATTCGTACTTTCATCCTCCTGCGCTGATGTCGAAAACCCCAACTGCTGAGGAGGCCGTAGAGCTCAATCCCGACTTCACCTTTGACCTCTCCGGTGACCCTTACGCGGACTTTCTTGACGATCATCTCGATGTGCAGGACCTTGTCAAGAAGGGCTCAAAGCCGGTATGCCTTCCGCCGGTATGTACAGCGTATACAATTGCTCACACTGTTGTGCTCAGGACCCAATCTCAGTGGACGACATCATAGCACGTCGCAAACTTCGCGCACCCAGTGGGAAGCGTAAACGTCCGGTAGAAGACGAAGGGGGCGGGGACGGCGAGTCCGAAGACGAGTCCGAAGAAGAGGACGGGGATGAAGGCTCTGGTAATGGAGAAAATGATTCTGAGGCTTCCGATGCGTCAGGCGAAGAGTTTGAAGGGCTCTCAGCAGAGGACGAGGAAGAGGACCCTTTAGCGACCTCGGACGAGGAGGAGGCGGGTTCCAAATCCATCGAAGACGAAGACATGTCGGAAGAAGAGGAGGATGTTTCTTCTTCCTCAGACGACGAGTCTGAAGAGGAAACACAGGCGGAGAAGGCCCGGAAAGCCGCTTTCTTCGATTCCGAAACAGGTCCTACCGAGACGCATACTTCATTTCTCTCTATGAACCTTTCCCGACCCATCATCAAGTCCCTCACTTCTCTGGGCTTCACTACTCCTACCCCAATCCAGGCTGCAACCATCCCCGTCGCACTTCTGGGCAAAGACGTCGTCGGAAATGCTGTGACGGGCTCTGGGAAAACTGCTGCGTTCATTATCCCCATGCTTGAACGTCTTATGTATCGCGACCGGGGCAAGAAAGCTGCAGCGACGAGGTGTCTAGTCCTCGTCCCGACCCGCGAACTGGCAGTGCAATGTTACGAAGTGGGAACGAAGCTTGCAGCCCACACGGATGTGCGGTTCGCATTGGTAGTCGGTCAGCAAAGTCACGTTTTCCAGCGATGCGTTCCCCGACCTAACAACTGCGATCTCTGTAACAGGTGGCCTATCCGTTAAGTCTCAAGAGGCGACATTGCGGACGCGTCCCGATGTCGTCATTGCTACCCCCGGTCGTTTGATCGATCACCTCCGCAACTCGCCTAGCTTCATGCTCGATGCTCTGGACATCCTGGTTCTTGACGAGGCTGATCGTATGCTGGAGGACGGTTTCTCCGACGAACTGACGGAAATCATCAAATCATGTCCACCGAATCGTCAAACCATGCTGTTTTCGGCAACGATGACCGACTCTGTGGACGAGCTTGTGAAGATGTCACTCAATAAGCCTGTCCGACTGTTTGTTGATCCCAAGCGCAGTACCGCTCGGGGACTTGTTCAAGAGTTTGTTCGTGTGCGCGCGGGCAAGGAAGCAGAGCGTTCGGCTCTCCTCGTCGCCTTGTGCAAACGGACGTTCAAGTCGCGTGTAATCATCTTCTTCCGAAGTAAGAAGTTGGCGCACCAAATGCGCATCGTCTTCAGCCTCCTTGACATGAAGTGCGACGAATTGCATGGTGACCTCAGCCAAGAACAGGTTTGTCTCGGCAAAACGCCTGCAGCTGCGTATGTCACTGATACAGGCATGCACAGAGATTGAGGGCTCTCCAGCAGTTCCGCGACGGCCATGTAGACTATCTCATGGCAACCGATCTTGCCTCTCGTGGTCTCGATATCAAAGGAATCGAGACGGTCATCAACTATGACATGCCCAGTCAGCTGGCTCAATACCTTCACCGCGTCGGCCGAACTGCGCGAGCAGGCAAGAAAGGACGGTACGACGAGTTACCTCACTTATTCATCCCTGCGCTGATGTGGACTCCTGAACAGATCGGTGACACTCGTTGGCGAGGCCGACCGTAAGATACTGAAGGCCGCAATCAAACACTCCTCGAACGAAGACCAGGTTAGACACCGCCAAGTACCGCCGGAGGTCGTCGCCAAATGGTCGAAACAGCTTGAGAGTTTGAAGGGTGAAATATCAGAAATTCTCCAAGAGGAGAAGGAGGAGAAACATGTGCGTCCACTTCGCACTAGCCAATTCCTCATGCGTCTAACCCAAGACCCCGTTGACAGCTTCGGCAAGCTGAGATGGAGCTCAAGAAAGGTCAGAATATGATCGAACACGAAGAGGAAATCTTCTCGCGACCTGCCCGTACCTGGTTCCAGACTGGGAAGGAGAAGGCCAAGGCGGAGGGTAAGTAGGATCCACTTTTCATTTCCGCTCTCCCCAATTGATTCGCCCCTAGCCTTGAGTAAACAACAGTACGAGGCCGGCTTCGATGCCGGCAAAAAGGGCAAGGCCAAGCAAGTAGCCGAGGCAAAGGTACGTCAACAGAAGTCTTTGATCCGGGCACAGACGACCGACGGATTTAGCAGCCCAAGCGGGATAAGTTCGCTGGTCTCTCTAGACGTGCGAAACGGAGAAAGATGGCGCTGGACGAAGATGATGCGGCGGAGACTGGGGCTATCCGCGCTGCTGTGCGGTCGGCGAAGAAAGCGTCGCGCCCAGTCAAGATTGGCGAGCCTGAACGACGGCCGGCGCAGTCCAAAAAGAAGGACAAGAAGAAGACTGCGCGGTCCAAGACCGTCACCAAGCTCAAGGGAAGCTCCTTCGAGAAGGATTTGGGCCAGCGACCTGCTCGCGAGGGTGTGCGAGCGAAGAAGGGCGATGTCATCGGCGGTATGGGTAAGAAGAAAGGCGGAAAGCGGAAACCGTGAGCCAAGGGTATATATGCCGTACTCCCTTGATATATCATTGCCTTGTGTATCGGTTTCTCCACTCGTATTCCCCTTTCCCATCTTCAGTAGATCCCATGGTCGTATAGCTCGGAGGTTTTGGAGAACCGTTGATTCATCGTGAAAGTTCGCCCACTGTGCCAGTACGGCAGTACCCAGGCAGCTCAAAAGATGTGTATACGTAAGTTACACTGTTTGTCTATGTCTAGTGAGGTGTCAGTTGTGGGAAAAACTCCATTGCATAAGGCCGCTATGCGGGCCGTCAGTTATGATCGCCATGAGTTGCAGTTGAGTATGAACATCCTTGCAATCCATATGCGCGTGCAGTACTATAGTAGTGTCAGCCTGTCAGGGCTAGAGCCAAAAGGGGGCGGCTGCACTAACCGCGTGCGCTGTTACGCCAATGTGACATCCTGTGACAGGACGCGGTCTGACAGACGCGTCTCAAGCTCAGGGAAGCGCCCATATTGCGTCCTTTGAATTTGACGGCGAACGCAACGTACGGTCTCTGAGCAGCATTCCGCTTCAACTGATCTGTATGCTTACGGCTTACTATTGATGTATAGTTGTTGCTCTACCTTTGGTATACCGACTCAGCAAACATCACCTAGTGCCACCGCTGTACGGAAAAACGGCTCGCAACCAACCTGAAACAATCGGGCCCAACGCAATAGACAACGTTCAGATCCAAGGGCTCCCATTCCCTCGTGAGTTGCGACATATCGATATATATGAACACAAGTCCTTGACTTCTGCATGCTGGCCAAGATCATCTTGCCCTCACCCAACCGCTACTCCACTCCAAATGGCTACCACAATCGCCCCTGTGGCTACTATCTCCCTGCCTAATCCTGCAAGAATCCTCCGCACATCATGGTGTCCGGACAAAGATTTACTGGTGATCGTGTCAAGGTTTGCGCATCAAGAGAAGCTCAGCTTGTGGAAGATGTCTGGATCCAAGAAATGGGAAATTGACCTTCCCGGAAACCAGGATTATCACGTAGACAGAATAGTGGACATTGCTTGGAGCCCTGACGGTGAGTGGCACACTGCTGAAGGTGTACAGAGGTTCACCAGAAAGTCAGTCCAGAGTATCGCCGTTGTATCAAATCCTGGCATGGTCACCATTCACTCAATACAGAACGGTTCCATAGAGCGCGCCCTACCAATACCAGGCCGTCGCTTCGAGATAACCGGCGTTTGGTGGTTTCGAGACCAGAAAAAGTCATTTGGCAACGGACTGCCAGAGGTCTTCAAGCGTGGCGAGAACATCGTACGAGCATGACTCACTTTGCGTTATCTGTGTCTCGTTGACTGATACTGGCATCCCAGACAGGCTCAGCGCATGCCGTTCTAAGAAATCTACCCCTGCTAGACCCATTACAAGATGAGACGAAGACCCTCACGTGAGTATCGGACGTCTCTTCGGCATTCATCTGCCACAGCTGAGAGCGCTCTAGTTCCAATGACCTCTTCGCCTTCCACGGTGCGCGAAATCGAGTACCCAAAGCGCCGAAGGTACCAGGCGTGATCAGATTATGGCCGACGCTTCCCACAGACCTCGTCGCTGCCTCGATTGCTTCAAATAAGCCTGATGCCCAAAAGGCTTTCCCAGAAGCCGAAGACGAAGAAGATGACACCAACGCCAACAGCGTTGTAGCCGTGTCGGACAGCATAGGCAACGTTCATCTCTTCCTGGAAGGAAGCTACCCTCTGGGACAGGTCCGTATCGGTGCAGAATCCACCCCTCGATCCCTGTACAAGCTCCGCGAGTACCTGTTTGCCCATCCAGGGCCATCGTCTGACGCGGCCTTGCCTGCTGCGTCCCTCAGCCCGTGTGTACTGAAGTTGCCTTATCTGACTGGCAGGCACTTCAGGGACGTCGCACGCGTGTCCTCTGCGGCGCGAGAGTTGACATGGTACTCGATGCGAGTGGTGAAGGAGATGCGATCCGCCTGGTTCGGCTCGGAGACAAACGGTGGCGCGCGAGATATGGGCCAGAAGTGGGTGAACGCACTGGAAGATAGGCAGCGCAACGAGTTCGGTCGTAAGTGCTGATGGTCGTCCCAAGCATTTTTCTCCTGAAATATTTCCGCAGAGGATGAACCGTATGCGCTGCTGGACTTGACATGCCTCCTGACGACGGGGCGGTCGTCAGAGGCACTGATGGATTACCTAGGCAGCGCAGAGCATATGAGTGAACGGGTAGGCCGACCGTTCTTCCAAGTTGTCAAGTCGAAAACGTTCTGACGCCCCATACAGAGCCTCCAGAAATGGGAAACGACCATGACAGAGGCCCTCACGAAGCTGCGGGACTTCTCTGAGAAACGTGTTGCGCCGGCGTGCCAACGTCTCCGGCTGCTTTTGCAAGAGGTGCAAGGTTGGGCCGCATTGTGAGCGTCTGAAAATGGCTGCCCGGGGACAGAAGCGTTGACGAATCTGTGCAGACCACAGTATGCAGTATGCAATTTTGACACCAAGGAAATCGACACCTGCCTTGCTATGATCGCGCGAGCGATTGTCAGCACCGCCTGGCTCGCCGCAACTGCACGCAAAGAGCTTATCCGCTTCAAGGAGTTCATGAAGTGGCTGAGGTATGGTACGTGCACAACATGCCAATCGTCGGAGGGTCCCATCGTACACAGCCCCGGTTGCCAGCAAGCTAATGTGACGCGCCAGAGATCGCCCGGGTGAACGCGACCGACCACCATCAGCCGCGCCCGCAACACGACATCCTCGAGGTGAACGAGTACCTCACCTCGGGGCTCGTCGTCAGCCAACTCGACAAATGGTTCCTTGGGCCGGCACCGCGGTTCACGCCCGAATCCCTCGGGGTTCCGCAGAACACGAACATCGGCCTCGCGCTGCGCAAGGCCCGTGCCGCGCTCAACCTCTGGGATCAAACCGCGCACGACGTGGGTGCTGTTCACCGCGTTCTCCGTAGCGTGCAGCGCTAACCGCGTCACGCCCGCCTCGTTGGCGTCCTCGCTGTTCCGTCTATTCCATTTATAGGACGTGAAACGCCGCGACCTCGGTCATATCGAGCGCAACATCGACGCGCTTCTGCAGAACCTCGCGACGAGCTGCCAGAAGATTTTTGAGGAGGCGTCGAACGCAGCGGCGCGATCTGCGGAGCTCGTGGCTGGCGTCGTGGCCGCCCCCGGGCCATCCACCTCCGCCGAAAGGCAGGAGGAGGGGGCAGGGTCTGCCCCACAGGTCGCCGGCTCGGCGCCTTTGATACGAGAGCGCACCGTGCCCGACAGCAGTCAGGTTAGCAAGCGACTCGCTGTTTTCAACGTGCCCGCGTTCTAACGCTGCACACGGATCTCCTTTCGCAGGCGGACCAATTTATGCAATACCTCGCGTTCATGTCCCCACACGATGGTGCCGGCGGGGGCGACGTTGGAGGCCTGTCCTACCGTAAGCACCGGAGCTTCTCATCGCCCATTCTTCCTCCGTCCTTGGCGCACGTTGAGTGATCTGACCCGAACGCCTGCCCTGCAGTGTGTGTCGCCCGGATGCAGCACGGTCTTGGAGAATTGATTCCCGTGCCGACGGTTGAGGTGACGGCGCTGGAGTGCAGCGCCCCCGTCGCGGGAAGCGAGACGCGCGCGCCGGTGTCGGTGCTCGATTTCGACTTCTTCGACGACGAGATGCTCGTCGTCGTCTACCGGCCGAAGGAGGATCAGGAGCAAGGTACGTAGCGGCGCACGCGCGGGGCGCCGGGGTCGGTCTCGGTCTCGGTCGCACACGCTCACATGATGATCATCTGGAGCAGGAGCAGGAGGAGCGACCTGCGTCGCTACGGTCGGCTACGCGGGCTTAATCTACGACACGATCCCGGCCCACGCGTACGTAACCGGCACGACTCGAGAAACGCTGATGGAGGACGTGCGCGCGCGGCTCGCGAACGGACAGGTATGCGCGCCTTTCCTTTCGCCTTTTGTCGCTGCTGCATTGTCTCTGCCGGGCCCCTTCCGTTGTGCTCTCTGCAGCAAGGAAGGTCCCAGTCCGGGCGGCGGCGGCGCTATGGCGATGGTCTCGAGCACTCGCTGATTGTCCTTTTTCTTCTTCACTGCTTGTCTCGGCGACGGCAGCTTCTGTCGGCACCCGCACCGATCAAACAGAGCCGGCCGCTGCGGGGGTGCAGGGAGGGCAACGTGACGCTGGCGGTGAACGGACGTGCTGGGCGGCGCGTGTCGTGCGTGCTGGACGGGGCCGGGACGACAGTGGAGGTGCTGGATATGGAAGCGGAGGACGAGGAGCTGGAGGACGAGGAAGAAGCGGGAGAAGGGGTCGCGGCGGAAGGATCAGGGTGATGGAGCGTGCGTGACGCTGATAGCGCAGTGGTCGCTGGCGGCGCGTGTGGGCTCCTCTTCACCGAGTAGGGTGGGATGCACGGGACACGGCGGGGAGTCAGATTGGCGGGAAACGCGGATGAAAAATGTAGGACTAGCGCGACGGATGCGGCGGGCGGAGAGATGGGGGGTCGAGCTAGCGCGAGAGGGAGCGGACGGGGAACGTACACGTGCGGCGGCGATACGGACGAGGGGGAGGAGGGCGTGGGGAGAGAGACGCGCGGAGGTCACACGGGAGGAAGGAGGAGGAAGGGGGAACCGGAATGCCGGGTCGGAGTGGCTGGAAAGGCAGTCGAGAGTCGGGGGGTCGGACCTGGGACGAAGGGTGAAATGCGGATTAGGCTCAGGAGGACGACTGATGAGAACGCGGTTCGTTCGCCCGGGAGAAACATGCAAATAAGACGGCGCGGCGTCGCGGCGTGACTCGTGCGCGCGCACGCGGAAAAGAAGGGGAAAAAGGGGAGAATATTGCGTGAGGCCTGAGGAACAAGGGCGCGTGTGGGAGCGATATCAGCCTGGGCAGCTGAGCAGAGGCGGAGGCGGAGGAGGCGAGTCGCGTCGGAAAGGATCCATCACGAATCACTCGCAGCGAGCACTGGCCACGGCGGCGTGAACGAGTGAGTTCTTTGGATGGTTTTTGGACGTTTATTCGATAGCACCACGAATCAGGAGAAGGGCTCGTTCCGAACCACAGCAGCAGCAGCTGGACCGGTGGACGAGAGCCATCGACAGCAGGCGTGAGCCGGGATCGAATTTATATCTCTCCTCCCAATCCAATCCAATCCAGTCCAGTCCACCCTCTGCTCCCCGTCCGCCCGGCTCTCTCTCGCCCTCCCTGTCCTCCTCCTCCTCCTCCTTCTCCTCCACGCTTTCCTCCCTCCCCCCATCNCNCNCNCNCNCNCACACACACACACACACACACACNCNCNCNCNCNCNCNCNCNCNCACACAACGACGACGACGACGACGACGACGACCGACCGACCGTACCGACCGACCGTACCGTACCGTACCGTACCGTACCGTACCGTACCGTACCGTACCGTACCGTACCGTACCGTACCGTACCCGTACCCGTACCCGTACCCGTACCCGTACCCGTACCCGTACCCGT
>CCBP010000103.1:85274-115699 GCA_000765035.1 Trametes cinnabarina
TCGGATTGGATCGCACGCGATCGACTCGACTTGACTCAGCAGAAGCTGAACTCTCCGCCTTCGACTCGCTCGCTCGCGCGAACCCACTCGCGGAATTTAGAGGCACCTCTCCCATTCCACTCCCTCGCTCTCTCCCGGCCGAATCGTGCTCCCACATTCATATGTACCAACAGCTATAGCCCCATCGTACGACGATCTCTCTCCCATCTCTCTCGCGCTCTGCCTCCTTGTTTTGACACTCACTCTGTAGACGGCCCGGCATCCCTCGTTTGCTCGCTGCTCGCGCACACACACACACACTCTCTCCTTTATCTCTCCCTCAATCAATGTCATCTTCATCTCTCTCTCTCCATCTCGCTCCATCTCTCCCCCTTTTGGTGCGCCCCGGCCCGTCCCCTTTCTCCATGCACCATCCGCAGCAAGTTTACTTATTCGCTCTCCCGACATGTTCTCGCGTACCGCTTCATATGTAGGATAGTATAGTTTGTAATGTAGTGTTCGCCGCTTTGCTGTAAATATACCGCCTCTGAACCCCGCGCTCCCGCAGCCCCGCCTCGATTAACGTCCCGGGTCCGGCTCACGCATAGCTGCACGCAAAGCCCGCCGCCATCGTCCGTTATCCCGACCGCGCGTGCCGGACCCGCGCGGTTATCTAGCCTCGCTCGAGCCCACCGCGGGATCTGCGCGCACCGTAGGGGGCATCTGCGCCGATATGGCAGGCGGGCTGCACGCGCCAGCAGGAGGCTCCGGGACGGACGCCCTGCGCCGATACGCCGACGATCGGCAGAGGTTACCCCAAGAAGAGGCTTCTGCTTCTGCTCCTGCGTCTTCGTCTGCGTTTGGCTGCCCTCAGTCCCGCTCCGCTCCGTAGAGCACGGTACTGTGCAGGACCGATGGGCCATTAGGCGTCTGCCGCGAAACGAACCCGACGCCGGCCTCGGACGTTTTTCCCTGGGCAGCGCTGCTGCGAGCCCGCGACCCTTCAGCGCTCAGCGACGGCGTCGGCAATGGGGAGCCACGAGGGGACCGGACAGACAGAGTTCGGCGTGCGGAACTCTCCGTGCACGAAGCGCGAAGAGTCGCCGTGCTGTCGACCTCGAGCGGCGCTGCGCTGAGCTCGGCTGGCTAGCGAGAGGTCCAGCACTGCGACTGCTGTCACTTGAGAGTACTGTTACGGACAAAGGTTCCATCGGCGGGGGACCTCCGCCTGGGCCCTGCCAACGATGGGCTGCCTTGGGCGCACTACACGCCGCGAACGGCGTCGCCGTGATCCCGTACTGAGGCCTTAGCTTGACGCGCGTCCGAACGGGCCAACCTCGAGCTGATCGTTATCTCCGCCAAGACGCCGTCGGTAGGGATGCTGCCATGTCGCCCTGCTGCATTGTGCAAATGTACGGCGGTCGTGAGAGACGTGACGATCCCAGGCGCTCGCGGACAGGCTGATGAGGCGCTGGGATGCGACAGCATCTCTCGCTGTCCGACGTCTTCTATCTCTGCGCACGTCCCCCACGCGCGGGGCGTAGAGCCCGCGCGCAGAGATGCTCGCGTTACGGAGACTTCACCGCAGTCCGCGATATGCACCTGGGTGTCTCCGAGCGATCGAACGTCGCGAAGGCGCAGGGCAAAGGGATGCCAAACTTGATATAGTGCCGTGGGAGAGCGCAGGTCGTGTGGCCAAGAGAGCCAGAAGGGCCACATGCGAGAGCGTGCATATGCATGGGGTAGGTTGTGCTACGATACATGCATGCCACCGTCCGCGATTTCCTCGCTGCGAGAGAAGCGCGTAACGGCCAGCGAAAATGGATCACCATGCGTCACTGCGCAACGGACGAGCTCGACCACGACGGTGAATTGACGGTGTCCAACATGCGTAACGTCCACTAGGAAGCGACGTCAGGCCATGAGCTTTGTCGACTCACGCAGGACTGAACATCCATGAAGCCTGCAAGTGATGATCGGCACGGTCGGCGAGTTTAGCGGGAAACGGATAAACGCCGATAGACTTTAGGCACTGCTGGGTCCCAGGTGCCCCGGATTTCGCTGCAGAACACGTCAGCTGCTTGATGCCTTGCAAGGAGAAGAGACGCACTTTTTAAATCTCTGTGCCCAAACCAACATTCCGGGGCACACGAAGGTCACGAAGATATAGCATGCGGTGTATAGATATGTTGCCGTGCTCGACAAGGGGTATGTGAGCGCAATGGAGAGTGCGCAGAGTAGGATCGTAACGATTATTTGGATTGATTTAGCGGTATCCTGAACGATGTGATGAGAATTTCTCTTGACAGGAATGCATTGGGATGGGCCTACCTGAATGCGACGTCGCAACATGGGAAAGAGTGCAAAGGTCTGGACCGAGAATAGTATCAGCCCGAACACGGAGATATTGTCGGACAGCCTTGAGGCAAGGACAACCGAGGACGAGATCGCGGCGTTCATGGACAGGACGGATGTCAACCTTGAATGAGATGTCTCAGTCAGTCCTACTGAATCATCCGGAGAGACAGGCCATACCTCTCACGACGGTGACTCCGAGGCCTTAGGGCGGTATAGTCTGCTAATAGGGCATTCAATATGAATAGGCACGCTGACAGGGCCCATATGGAGTCCGAAGAGGTCGCCGCGGTGAGTGTTTTAAGTACCGGAGACAGGGACATCAAGGCGAGGAAGACGAGTATAGAGGCTTTGAGGGTCTTCGCTCCTGTGCGCATACGGGCTGTCAATTCGCCGGCGCACATTTCGAGGTACCGTTCACTGACTATTGGTATATCGGGCAGTAGCACCCGCTCTAGCGCACTGCAACATCTCCCAAACCATGTAGCCTGCAAGGAAGACGCCTACAGATATCCACACAAGTGCACGAGGGTCTAATAGCCTTTGCCGCAGTCTAATGAAGACAGCCAGAAAGACGAAGATGCTGGCAAGGTGTTGGCTTATTGCGCATGATAGTAGGACGAGGTGCCAGTATGTATACGGCTTGAAGTTCGCTATTCCGCAATTATGAGATCCGAGCGGTTGCGATCCGCGTGAAAGACTCACGGTTCTTGCTCAAGGATGATAGGAAGGACCGCGGGACGTAGTTGTCAGGATACGGCTTCTTCTTCCAAAGCACACGCTCCCATGCAGCCTCCCATTCCTCTGTTGACATTCATGAGACGTCGTAGCAACGTTCAGAACGCCGGCCAGCGGTCGTGCCAAGCGTAAGAAAATGGAAAGGCGATGGGAGAATGAACAGCAGACGGGTCACGGTAGACGTAGCTAACAGGGATGAAATGTACTTAACAGGCGCCTGTCGTTCTAGCTGTATGACATGGCACTAAGCGCCCGTCACACGTTACAGTATATGATACAACTTCATGTTGGAACCACTGCTCGGAAATGAACTCTTCCTCGCTGATCCACCTTTCCACTTTAAACCGTTAAATTAATGCTGAGGATATTGGGATCAAGCATAACATCGCCACAAGTACTTTCATAGAATATGTGTACCAACAATGGCAGTGTCGTTGCTCAGGTCGGTGCACATGTGCAGATGGCTGTCGCATTTCCACCGCCTCAATCTGGTGAGCGGAGATATAGGGGGGCATGCCTCCTATAGCCAATGAATACGCCGTCTTATGCACCGTGTATATATGCTAGCAATGGAAGCCCAAGGTACCTTGTGCAACGTGGGGGTCTCGGCATCGTCACCTTTCCCTTTCAGTCCTCTGAGTCCTTGCCTAGGTATCGCCTCGCGTATGCGTAGTTAGCCACTCCGTGGGTGCAGAGGGCGGTGATCAATCCCACTTTAAATGACGTTCTCGTAAGGACGGTATACATCACGATATGCCGGCCATGCACTTACCACGAGTCGTTCAGGCTGATTTGGTTCCGGAAGGCGAGGTGCGCCTTTCTGTGCCTCCAGCTGAGCTGCAAGTCGCCCGGCATTGGGGTTGGATGATGCGACTCCCCTAGAATTAGCCTATATTGAGACAGAAGGAACGCATGAGCGCAAATCCGGATAAGACCCCAGCCCCCTCAGGGCCTCACGAACCGCTTTCTGTCGTCTTTCAGCAGCTTCCGCAGCCGCCCTGCGAGGGTCTGGCCTCGTGCCTTCAGATGACCCTGTACTCGTTGCTGAACCTAGGACCTGATGTCCGCCAGTCACAGTGCCGGGCTTCGAGCAAAGAGAGCCCATGGGCGATGGTGGTTCGTGGTCAAGCCGGCTTCTAACTCTGCGGGCACGGCAGTGCTGCCGACCCATTGTCGACATCGTGGTTCGTGGCCGCCGCCAAGACTCTGCTTCGAAAGCCAAGTCCACCCCGCCATATGTTGTAGGCCCAATATACAAGTCCCAGGTCTACAAACCCACTCTCTAATACAGCAAGGAAGGTAATGCAGTCACCACGACCACGATCACGTCCTTAGAGTACACATCCCAGATACTCGGAATGTACTGCTCCGATTGCAAGCCACAACATAGACAGTTTGCACCGTTGCCACCTCCTGACATAATACCCTGCACGGATATGATAGTGTAGTTTGACGAATATATTACAATGATACCTATGATCCACAGCGTCGTGAGTATATCCACCACTTCAGATCAGGCGTTCGGAGGTGAATCGGAGACCGGAGCATAATCCCCTCGACTATCCCTAGAAGAACGGTTGCGACTTGTGTCGTTGAGACGGATGTCGTCGGGTTGCCTTGGAGGTATCCACGCCTTGAAATTGCATGCAAGTTGAGCATGCCCGGAATATGGTACAAGCGTAACGGAGAACACCACGAACCTCCCACCATCTCCTGCTTGTTGCCCATGGCAAACTCGTGTCAAAGCCTGCCTTCAGCATCCTGCCCTTGATGCCGGCACCGAGAAGCAGACCAAAGACCGTAAGCAGGAACAAAGTGACGACGAGCTGGTCTCGAGGCGAGTCTCGCTCTACATGTCAGAGTCAGCATGGAGCGCGGACATGCGGTCAGGGTCGACGTAACGCACGGAAACAACGAGCCTCGATGTCGCCCTCTTTACCGGTTGCGGTGTCGGGATTGGCGTCTCCGATGGAGGCACCTGCGCAAATGGGGAGGTTCTGCTGCTGGCACCAGAGTTTCGTGCATGATAGGCACGGCTTGCTCGGATCATCAGGAATGTCCATCCGGAGGATGGTGTAGTTCGTTCCAAAGCATATGCCTGGGTTTCTGGTAAACTTGCATACCGCAGGGAGCTCATGATTCTGGCACGTACACTTGCAGAAGTTGGTTGCCTCCCATTTCTGTCCTAGAACTGCGACGACAGTGGGCTACTTGCGCGACGCTAATGAGTCAAGGCGGCTCCAGTATGCGTTCCTCACTTGTGCTCACAGAGTGCAAGATCAGCAGAAAGAGGCAGCACAGCAGCGAAGTTGTGCAGTTGGTTGTCCGAGACATGATCGCGGTCGTGGGCAGAGCTGCACTGGACGCGTCTGCAACGCGCGTCTCTCGACTTCACCTCTGACTTCCATCTCTCCTCAGCTGGCTGCCCGTCTCCTTGCCTAAAGCTCCTGAACGGCCTATTCTACACCTTCGCTAATCTGGAATAAACCTGGCTAGGGCACTTCGCAACCCACGGAGATTGCGGCAGCTCAGGAATGGCAAGTGAATTCGAAGATGTCTTGACGAACCAGCCGGTTGTTATCGACAATGTTCGTAAATATCCAGCACTTCAGCAATGGTTTCTCTCGTGCTGATCTATACGTTCCACAGGGCTCTGGTACAATTAAGGCTGGTTTCGCAGGGCAAGATCATCCAAAATGCTTCTTCCCGTCTTTGTGCGTCTTCACGGTTAGCCTAATACTGCGACGCGACCATGCCGGTGCTAATGGCTTCATATTCCCGGCTTTGTAGTGTGGGTCGGCCAAAACATGTTCGTGTCATGGCGGGCGCGCTCGAAGGGGACGTCTTCATCGGACGTAAAGCGCAGGAGGCCCGAGGGTTGCTCAAGATCAAATATCCTATGGAACATGGTATCGTGACAGACTGGGACGACATGGAACGAATATGGAGTTGGGTATACGCGGAGGAGCTTGGTACTCTGAGCGAGGAGGTACGTGTCAAACATCAGTGCGCCATGATTCCATGGCTGAACCAGGCTGTGAAGCATCCGGTATTACTGACAGAGGCACCACTGAACCCTCGCCATAACCGCGACGTTGCCGCACAAGTCTTCTTCGACACATTCAACGTACCCGCCTTGTATATATCCGTACAAGCTGTCTTGTCACTGTCAGTACGACGGGACTGTCACGACGAGCCAGTAACTAAACCAATGGCCCAGATATTCCTCCGGTCGAACGACAGGTATCGTCCTGGACTCCGGCGATGGCGTCACGCACGCTGTGCCGGTATTCGAAGGCTTTTCAATGCCTCATGCCATCCGGAGAGTAGACGTTGCAGGCAGGTGAGTGTTGAGAGCTAGGCAAACGCGTCAGAAATTTCACGCTATGCATTCAGGGACGTAACGGATCACCTTCAGTTACTCCTCCGGAAGGCTGGCCACCATCTTCATACCACGGCTGAGCGAGAAGTTGTTCGAACGATCAAAGAGAAGTGCTGCTATGTTGCTCTGAACCCTGCAAAGGAAGAGAAGGACTCACTAGGCCGGAGCGAAGAGTTTCGCTTGCCAGATGGCAACACAGTGCAGGTAGGTGCTTCCATGCCAACTCATCTGGTACATACTGACCGGAGTTACAGTTGGGTCCCGAGCGATTCCGTGCACCTGAGATTCTCTTCAACCCTGAGCTCATCGGGCAAGAGTATGCCGGTGTACACCAAGTCGTGGTCGATTCCATCAACAGAGTTGATCTGGATCTGCGCAAGAGCCTTTTCTCTAACATAGTGCTGAGTGGTGGCAGTACACTGTGCAGAGGTTCGCATATGGGTTATACGGTGATGCCATACTGTACTCATGTGATCATTCACTCCAGGCTTCGGCGACCGGCTGCTGAATGAGGTGAAGAAGCTAGCGCTGAAGGACATCAAGATCAAGATATACGCGCCTCCAGAGCGCAAATACTCTACATGGATTGGTGGTTCGATCTTGGCAGGTTTGAACACCTTCAAGAAGGTGCGTGCAGCAACTTTCTATGCGATGGTATCCTGACCGTTTCGCAAAGATGTGGGTATCTGCGGAGGAGTATCAGGAGGACCCAGACATCATTCACAAGAAGCTGGGTTTCTAGACGGGTGTTTTTTCGACGCTTTCGCTCTTTGGCTGGCTCATATGTAGACCATATCCTGTCTTACCTATGATACCCGACATGTAGTGTGCACTCCTAATACGACCTTGCACAATCGTGGTTGCACCCACCCGAGAGATTTGGAGCCAATGGGGTACCATGCAAGTCGCTGACCTTCCATGCAAAAGAGTGATATATCCGCATGCGCATAATGTTCATGGACATTAAGAGAAGAGAGTGAAAGCGGGCATACGCGATAGGATACAGCTGCGAGCAACTTTTGCGTGGTGCGGAGATGTGATGCAAAATGAGAGCGCCCAGGAATAGTACAACACGCCCAACCCTTACTTGCCCTTCTTGGGGGGTTCGGCAGCCTTGACCTTTTTGGTGCCACGGAACTACATAGCAGAGTGTGAGCATGTCTGTTGCAGCGGGCACGGGAGAACGCTGTCCTACCTTCTTCGCACGGTTCTTGCGCTCCTTGCGAAGCTTGCGGTTGGTCTTGGGCGGTGCCTCCGCGAGGCCAGACTGCGAGAAGAGTTAGTGTCGGCCCATGCAAGACGCTTGTATAGATTGCGCACCCGAATCAACCGGTGCTTAGGCTCGAACTTCTTCTGCGACGCCTCATCGTCGTAGATGAGACCGAAGCCAGTGCTTCGACCACCACCGAAGATCGTCCGGAGACCAAAGGTGACAACACGCTCCTTGTCCGTCTTGTAGATGGCCGCAAGACGCTCCGAGAGCTCAGCCTTGGAGACATTCGGGCGGTTGGGGTGGAGGACATCCACGATGAACTGACGGCGCGCCAGAAGGCGGTTCGTGATGAATTTGCGCGTGCGGATGGTCACCGGTGCTGAGTTGTCGGCCTGCATGGTGGTAGGAAAGAGAGAGTAAAGGAGGACGCCGTCAGCACTTCGTCGTCTGAGAGTCAATACGCCGCCAGACTACATCTGCCTGCCAAACCATCCATCCAGCCTGATACACCCCGCCATTCTCCACGATTTCTCTCCCAAGGCTTCTTCAGACTTCCAGCAACGCAACGGAACAGCACTCACCATGGTTAGTATACCCGCTTTTTGGTCCTTTACCTTGATGTCGTGGGCCCGCTGAAGATTGCCAGTGCCTCCGGTGTCTCTGACCAAACACGGCAATACACCCGATCGCCCAGCGAGAACAGTGCCAAATAGCACCAAACAAGCGGAGATGGCGGGCGGCGCTTAGCTTCTCTTGCACCGGTCCGCGTTCTACTCCCCTCTATCCGCGAAGTCATTGTGCAAGGAGTCCGGGAGCCTTCTCTTCTCTCTATCAACCGCCTGTGCTGTCTGTGCTATTGGATTGGATTCTGCTCTTTTTCTCCTCATGAACTCAACCAACCCCTCACACTTCGCGTCATTTGCTGCCTATGTGAGCATGTCATGAGTCGTGGGTCTTTGGCCGTTCTATGATTCTCAAACATACTCTACAAACTGGTTGTTTAGACACCTCCACCGGATGACCCTTCTTATCCTGCGTCGACCTCCAAGACCGTCAACACTTCTCGAGCTTGGTTTCCTTCTCAGCAGCAGTCCGTCTCCTACCAGTCGGGCGGTATCCCCACCTTCAACACCTCACAAGCCGGCGGACTTGGCGCTGTAGAAGACGCAGAGGCAGCGAGTGCAACCAACCTGTGGGAAACCCGGCATGGCTTCAGAGTAGATCTACTAGCAGCCTTTGCCTACCTCCTAGGCCCCATATCTGGTGCGTTGGTTCACCGTGCCCGTTGCATTGCTATCCTCATCGCCATGCAGCGCTCTTCATCCTAATCTTCGAGACACACAACGACTTCGTTCGCTTCCATGGTATGTGGCGAGATCACATGTGGGCATCGTATCCAACTCACCAGTCATAAAAGCGTATCAGTCCGCCCTGCTTACGACTCCTCTGGTTGTCTTGCGCATTTTGGCCTCCCTCCTGCAGTTCCCTCCGTTTCTTCGCACTTTGCTGACTCTTCTCCTCGTGATACCCTCCCTCTATATGGCGTAAGTGCTCACAGGATGCTCTCGACTGTGACTTACCGCTTTTGCAGCTGGCAAGCGTTCGTAGACGCATCCCGGAATGGTCTGGTACGCTTCCAGATACCTTTTATTGGACCATTGGCAGAACGATGGGTGCACGAGGAATAAATTGATTTGTTATAAATCATGTTCCGCGGTTTCGTTGAACATCCGTAACATATAAGCAAGTGAAGGGGCGGCGCTGGGCGATGGATGCGCGCAAGGTATGTGTCATCGACGGCGTATCTGATACCATAACAAATATAGGTCGTGAACGATATGTCAGAGTTCCTTCTATCGCGATCGTCGTCAAAGGAAAATGCTCTTCAAATCGAAACAATCATGACAGGACGACGAGGAAATTGTACACATGACGGATCAGCCCTCCTACTGAAGCTCCAGCGCGCCCTTGCCATGGGCGAGTCCAAGTATGCGGCTCAGGTCCTTCATAGCATCAGACAGAGGCTTCCGATTTCGAGACCGAGGTTGCACACCGCCGCCGCGTACTGTCCGATGAGCGGCTCAAGAAGTGGCTGCAGCACATTCAAAATGGCGTCCGTGAGGTTCTCCACTGCGTCAAGGACTTCATCTAGTATGCACTTGACTTCGTACATCACTGGTGAAACATTATTTGTTTATGAGCAGAACGAAGATCGGTCTGCGCACCTGGGGCCAACAATGGACCGACGGCTGGGATGTTCGCTACCAAAGCATCGAGGTCGTTGAGCGCATATTTCGTCATGTTGACCATATCCTTCAGCAGGGTTTCCAAGCCGTTAGTGTTATCGTAGTTCGCCAAGCCCTTGTCTGCCGCAAGTTGGACGAGGACAGTGTTGAATTGGAGGAGACCCTCCTTGTATGCGGTGAAATGGGATAGTGCTAGCTCAGAGAAGCTGTCGTCGGCGTCCCCAGCTGACGCACGGGACGCAAGGTCGCCTGGTGTATCGGTGAGCACAGGATGTCGCAACACGTTGACTAATTCTCACTGATGGCAGTAGAATGTCCGCTCATGCCGTTGTAGACGGTGCTCAAGATGTTTATGTTGTTAAGGATGGAGGTGTCATCCTCGCGCGGCGTCAGGGCCGAGCTTTGGGATGGCGTGTGGGACACAACAGCCTCACTCAAACGCTTAGCCAGGGCCAGATTCTGAGAGGAGGGCACAGTCGAGAGATTGCCACGAACGGGAGGCTGAGCCGCGTAGTCTGCAAGATGAGGCATCATGGGGGCAGGGAACGGGATGGGTTTCGCCAAGGCAGCGGTAGGCGTTCCAGCAGGGCCGACCAGCGACACTAGAGCAGCAGCTTGGAGACCGAGGAAGACGGCGCGAGTGAGGGCAGGCATGGCGTCCAGGCGTCAAGCAAGAACTCAAAGACTGCAAGGTGAGCGACTAGCGCTAGCAGAATCGGCGACCGTATGATAGACAGAAGAGAGAGCGTAAGCTAGGGATGAGATGAGCGCAAGCGTAGATGGCAAGACAGTCCGAGGTTCGTTTCGAACCGCCCCTCGCCTTATATACAACTGGACGCGACAGAACTTTAATATTGACGGACTTCTCGCGATTGGTCCCCTTCATCGACGCGACACGATCACGTGCTGGAAAACGAACTGTGGTGGGATGAACTCATCGACTCCGTGCCGCCGCGGCGAACAGTTCAACGCAACCGAAGAGTCCAAAACTGTTCGTCTGCATCAGTAGTTTGAACATGTTCACAACCGACACACAGATTGACCCACTCGGCAGCAACTGAAGTCGGCTAGGAGCAAATGACTAAGTGGCGAACGGACACTGAGTACCATTCTGCAGTGCTAGAATCTATGTGAAGTAGAATCTCGCAGTGGTAACACGTCCAACGGAATCGAACAAATCTCCTCCAAAATCCGTGGTCCGAAGCATGAACATAAATAAGATGTGTGCGCGCGGCAGAGCAAACCGGTATGTCAGCAGGGGAGGGGTAGTAAGGTAAGAGCTGTCCCGAACGCTCAGCCGAAGCCTCGTACAGCTCAACAGTCCGTGTCCGAACACAACATTGAGGGCGAATTTAGCGTTAAATGTTCAAAGTTCAGTATCGTGCCGTACGCTCGTATAGAAAAGAGCGTGGTAAGAAAAGAGTGGCGATTGTTCACTTCGGACGTAATCGTGAACGGATGGCACGAG
The DNA here is from genome assembly GCA_000765035.1 of Trametes cinnabarina. Taxonomy (NCBI): domain Eukaryota; kingdom Fungi; phylum Basidiomycota; class Agaricomycetes; order Polyporales; family Polyporaceae; genus Trametes; species Trametes cinnabarina. Next base: position 96,656 of record CCBP010000103.1, read on the forward strand.
ATGCAACAGGCGAATGCATCATTGCATCCCTCCTAAGAACCGTTGGATGGCAATCAGAGCTTGATGCACATCGAATGGTCGGCAGAGCGCTTGTAGCCAGCCGCGCAAGAGTAGACTACAGAGTGATGAGCACAAATTCACCAACGATCAAGAAGAGACTACTAGTATTACTCACCAACACACTTGCTGTTAGTGCAGCCAACATTCCAAGCGCCGTCGATGGCAGTACAGTCCTGACCGGCACCGGTGGACGCGCAACCGCCGCAAGACTGGATGTCGTTGCGGGTGTCAGCACACTCGTAATCACCGGTCAAGATGCCGTTGAGGCCCATGATGGGGCAAGCCTCCAGGTCGTTAGGGCACAGAGAAGACGCGCGCGACTTGGCGTGCGTGCGCTTCCAGTAGCCGCCGCCGCCGCTGTGGCCTGGCTTGCCAGAAGGCTTGGGGATAGAGGAGGTCGAGGAGCCGTGAGGGAAGCAGCACTTGGAGCCGTCATCCCAACCCCAGCCAGAGCCACACTGCGGGGGAGGCTGGTTCGGGTGGTGGGGAACGCAGCAGCCCTTGCCGGTGTGCCACGACCAGTTTGACGGGCACGAGGTGCCGCTTGGGGGCGACGGCGGGTTGGGCTGACCACCGTGGGGCAAGCAGCAGCTCCTCGGCTCCCAGCTGCAGACATGATCTGTCAGTGGTTGTCCGACATCACGGAATGTATTATTTTGTACTTACAACCAGTAGTTGGACGGGCAGTCGCTAGACGAGGGGGCCGGGGCCGAGTAGTGGCTAGTGGTGGTGGGATGGTACGTAGTCTGAACCGAAGTATGGGGAGGGGGCGTGGGCGTAGGCTTCGGCTTTTCACAGCATTTGCTGCTGTCGTTCCAGCCCCAGCCGTTAGAGCACGAAGGAGGAGAAGGCGGCGGCGGAGAGTGAGGAACACAGCATCCATAGCCGGTGTGCCACGACCAGTTCGAAGGGCAGGAGCTGCCGCTCGGGGGCGAAGGCGGGTTAGGCTGGCCACCGTACGGGAGACAGCAGTCCTTGTCACCCCAGCTGAACGCATGGTCTTAGCACTGGAGCGATTAGTCGTCATGAAAAGCGAAACGTACTAGAATTCGCCGTTCTTGCAAGAACCAGGCTTCGAGGGAGTAGGGGTAGCAGGAGACGTGGTGTGGACCGTGCTAGTGTGGGGACTGCAGTACCATCCGGAAGTGTTCCAAGACCATCCGCTTGAGCAGCTGGGTGGAGAGGGGCTGGTGGGTGGGGTCGAAGGCACGCAGCAGCTCTTACCGCTGTGCCAGTACCAATTCTGAGGACACGAAGTACCACTGGGCGGCTTAGGCGGGCTAGGAACACCGCCGTGAGGAAGACAGCACTCCTTGTCCGAGTAACTATAGGCATACAATTAACACATCACACACAGAAAGATACGTGTGCGCACTCACTAGAATTCAGAAGGCTGGCAGCTAGACGAACCAGACGAACCAGAACCGTTGTGGGCGAAGACGAACGGCAACGCGGCCGCGACTACCAATAGACGTGCAAAGAGCGTCATTTTTAAGGACCGTGAGGTTCCCAGGAGCGGGAAGAGGGAGGGGGATTAGGGAGAGAGAGAAGGGAAACCGGGACGTTTAGCGAGAACAAGACCGAAGCGTAACGCATCTTATATACCAACCGGGAGATCAAGGCCAATGTGCCTAAGGAGACCTTCGCACATTCTCCCTGGGCCGTTGCGGGACTGCTATCATCCGCTCATACGGCGGCCATCATTATCCGTCAAGAGCATCGACTGGGGATCAAGCAGAAGAATTGACAGTCTATCAATCTCCGTGCATGTCTGCAGTGTTCTCGATCCGCCATAGTAGTGCTTGCTCCAATCGGGTATCCCCTGCTCGAGCTCGTCCTCGACTGCGGACGATGTCGAGGTTGAGCTCGAGGACGAGGGCGGGACAACGCTGGAGAGAGGAACATACTCGATCTAGCCTAGTCCTTGTGCTTGTGCCTGGGAGAATCCGGCAACGAGAACTTGAGGCAGAAAATTCCATAGAAGCCCGCCTTAGTTGCTTCACATCCAAACGTGACCCTGATGACTGGGCGGAAGGGGCCAGGTTGGAAAGATCTCGTCAGAAGATACCTTTGCCTGAGCCGACTGTCGTCGCATGCGCGCGATACCACCCCGAGATGGATTATCGCCTCTTTTGCAGCGAACACTGACCGCAGTGTTATTGAGCGAAGGCTGACACCGCATCCTGTTATCGGCACGGACGGTGGGTGGAAGGGACAGGCGACCCCAGCAATCCGTAAGTACGAGGACAAGCCACGGTTGCGATGGCAGCCACGTACCGCCGCGGATGCTTGTTTGTTCTCCCTCCGTCACGTCCGACGCAAAGTCCGTAGCGGCGGATCTCCGGCACCCGATTGGTCATGACCAAAGGCAATCACTCGGGACCGCCACTGACGCGGACGCTGTCCGCTGGCCACTGGCGCACTGGCGGGCACTTAGCGGGCTGGGGCGGGACCGCACGACGCGACGCCTGGAAGCCGCGGCCTCCGCTCAGACCGCCGTCTTGCCGGCGCTGGAACGCAACACAAACGACGCGCTCGGACATGTGTCGGGCGCCACGACGGAGCTTCTGCGATCTTGTCTCGTTCAGTTGTCTTCGTACAATACATCTCGTGTCATTGGGACCTTGTTGCGTTTCAAGCTAAGAGACAACACAGGGACAAAAAGCGAATAGGAAATAGGGAAACGTCGTTGCCCGACGACAGCTACCAAGTACGCGTCCTTCCCCTCTTCTCGTGTCACACTGTTCGCAACAGTCCGACCGCGAATCACCGCCATTGAGTGAATATGCGCGCAAGACGGACAGCTTGCGGCCTTCAGGCGTCTAGGCCATGGGCCTTCTGGAGCGCGCGCGATGCGAAGAAGCGGACATCAGCGTCCTGGTCGTTCTTTAGCGCCTCGAGCACGGGCACAATCTTCTGCTGCACGAGCTGCTGCCCGTCCGGCGTGTCACCAAACGAGGTCGCGATTGTCTCTAGGGCCTTCGCAACGTTGAAACGGATGTTCGGGATCGGATCTCCTGCTAGCTGTAGGAGCATCTCGAGGATTTCTCCACGCACGATGTCGAGTGTGAGAGACGGCGAGATCGTCTATGTATTGATCTATCAGCACGAACTGTCAACCGTTGATGAAGCCGTGTTCGAGAGCACGAACCATGATGGCCTGTACAGTGGTCATCCTGTAGAGATAGTTGGGATGTTGACCCATCCCGACTACCTTTGGGACAATCTGCTCCTTCGCCCACTCGACGCCGAATACTTCCGTCAATTTCTTCAGATTGACGGCCGCAGCTTCACGGATGCTGTACACGCTATCACCGAGCCAGGACATGCAGAGGTTGCCCAGCGACTCATCAAAGAACGCCTTGCCCAGCTGAGTGGCGAGGAGAGGGATGTACTCGATGATAGCCTGGCGCACCCGCCAAGATTTGTCCTCCGCGAGCTCGACGATGGCAGGGAGCAAGCTCTCGGATAACAACTCAATTCCAATGACTGACAGTCAAAATGGTGTTAGAAGGTCTGCTGCATCAGGATAGCAACGGGATCACACCCACCAGCATTGACCTGCTCCAGCTTGCTGATGATGTTCAGCCGAACCTCGGGGAATTCGTCCTTGAGAAGATGCAGGAACAACGGGAGCAAATGTTCGATTGTTGCTTCCTTGCCCAACAGTGGTGCAAGGCCACTGATCTGGCTGGCGAGCGCGGCACGGACGTGCTGCGAAACATCCTGGCAGAGGTCCCGGACGCATGGTACGATACGGGCGAGAACAACTTCTTTCTCGAGAAGCTTAGAAAAACCTGACGTCGGATGAGCAAGCATTCAATGGACCACGGGGCCAACCTTACCTGGAATCTGGCCAGAAGCTGCAGTGCGCACTTCCGCCTCGTTATCCTTGAGCAATTGGACGAAGTGGCTGATAAGCTCCTCCCGCACAAGCTCCTGACCGACAACTTCCGCAAGCTAATTTGCACGTCATCATTATTAGAGTACTTCACGTTACGGAACAGAACCCCTACCTCGTTGAAATGGCTCGCAGCCATATAGCGCACTCTCCAGCTCTTGTCCGTCATCGTTTGTCTGATCTGCTTCAAAAGCTGCTCCTTCACTTCGGCCGGCGACAGCTGCTGGGCAATAGCAATCAGGTCCTCCACCGTCAACAGACGGACGGAATCCTGGTCGTCTGCTTGAAGCTTCCTATACATGGCCAGACCGTCGGTCAAGACGTGCTGCTTGGTGAATTTCTTCACGAGAGGCTACATCCGAATCGGGTTATCGAAAAGCATCAGAACCGAGCGGGGTTTGACAGTTGCTGGGAAGACCCACCGCGAGCCACTTGGCAGCTGCCCGGCGTACCATGGGAGTGTCGTCCGATACGAGGGCAGCAAATCCGCGACGAAGGTCATCTTGGATAGACGGGGACACCTTGTCATACACCGGCGCATAGAGTGCACACGATGACGTGCGTGACGTGAACCACTCGCCATGCGAGAGTCTTTGTAGGAGGGGAATATAGTATTGCTCGATCTGCTGTTTGCTCAAGACGTTGGAGATTTTGGTGATTGACTCTGCGGCCTGAAGCGGCGGAGATGAGCAACAATCCACGGAGCACAAGAACATACGTGGATAGACTGTGGCGGCACAACTGGACAGTCAAAAAGGCCTACCTTGTCGCGGACAAGCGTCTCCTCCACAGCCGAGAGGTTCTCCAAAGGACCCAATAAGACGTGCGCGTATTCCGGCCCTCCGATGTACTCTTCAAAGTTGCGGCCGAGTTCTTCGGCAAGTGCAAGGAGAACCTCGTCTTCGTCATCCACGGAGTCTTGCAGGAAGGGTATCAGCTCATCGCGCGCACGGTCAGGACCGAGTGCGAGGGCAATTGTCGAAATCCGATGAATGGCATTCAGGCGCAGCTGGACGTCCTCCGACCGCAACTCGTCCATGAGAATGGCAATCGGAGCAATCTAAACGCAACCACAGGTCAGGAGCTTCCCGGATATGCAAGCACTTGAGCAAATGTGTAACCAACAAGACGTACATCATCTAGAGAGGATCCTGGGTCCATGATGTGACTACTCATCCAGAGTTGTGCGCGAGGTTATGGCTGGCAGAAGAAAATACACGAAGACGAAGGCAGATGGACTGATCAGAAGGACGCCTCGGTGGCAGGAGGTGGTAGTCTATGCGAATTGGATGAATGGAACAAACTGGGCTGCTGCAGTCGACCCGAGTCGATGTCCTTGTTTGGGTCAATCGCACGCGCTCTGCGATATCGCTCCTTGGGCGCTTCTTCCCCACATCCCGTCTCAGGGTACGTACAGTATACCGATGCCGCATACCGTATACCTCGACCAATGTTTGTTTTGTGGATTCTGACCGATTCTTGGGTTCTGAGTGCGACCGTCGATCTTAACTCGCAAATGCATCATCGTCGCATTGAGTCTACACTTATTCGCGCCACATATGTACCACTACACGACATGACATAGAGCAGAAGAACTAGGTAACAACACAACGACCACGAAATTCTGCATCCGAAGACACAGCTAACGCGGTCGGCGCAATTCCTTCGCGAAGAAGGAAGAAGAGGTCAAAAATTAGGCGGTCAGACCGACTCGACGCACGCCAAGTCGGCCGCCAACCTCAATGGTCAGCGCCGCTGGAGACACCACCAATTCAGGCGGATCCGCGACGCGGTGGTCAGACACGGCATCCCGGGGTACATCAACCTCACGCAGGCAAGCCAGTCCGTCTCGACCCCTACCGCGCCGCCAGCCTCGTCGGGGAATGGAATACATCCAATCTTCCATCCGACGGTATACCAACGCAACCGTTGGAAAACTAGGGTGACACCTGGCGGAAGCATACAGCTCCATCCAGCAGACCATCGTGCATCAACTCCGATGTCTACACGCTCTGGACATGGAATCCATGTCAGCCTCCGCCTCCTGCAAGGCGTTCGAGGACGATGTCATCGTCTCCAAGCGAGTTCCATACAGGAAACGCCGGTGTCATGAGACGATCTCGTCCCCGAGTCCCTGGCCGACAGGTCCAAGTAGTCCTTCGACTTGAGCTTCAGATCGTTGTCCGATCTTCAGGCTTCCAGGAGCAAGAGCTCGACAGATTGCCTAGCATAGATCGCTCGACGGTTAAGTGTCGCGGTATTGTTTGGCCAACCTGCTGGTACATTCGTACCGCCCAGGAACTTGAGGAGGGATCGTGCTTCGTGCAACCTGCAGGGATGCAAGGACGTCGAAGGACCGATGTCGACCTCGAACGTCCGATCGCGAAGCGCCCCAACGTCTTGTCCTGGTTACAAGCATCCTAAGCCTTGTGTCCCGGGACGCACCACTGGGGGTGCGCAGAGCTGCCGATAGACGTAGAGCACGCCCTCGTACAACAACCCGAAACTGGCAAAGTGAGCTCCAAGATAGTCGCCCGGATGGCTGTTAAGCCTCCCAACGACTTTCACGATTGTAGGTACGTCGAGTCACGAGTTCTCGACGTTCCGTGTCCGACTGTATCCTCGTGTGATGCCTCCAACGCGGTGGGCAGAGCTCGTGCGAGGGAATCCGACTGTGCAAATAGCATTGCGATTGTGCCTATTGTCCGACGTACATCTCGCGCCTCCAGCTGCGCTGAAGTCGGGAACGCCGATAGCAACTCGAGAGAGCCGCCTCGTACGTCCTGTTCGAGACTGTCAGACTGTAGGTGCGTCCAGAGCGCTAGTAGCGATAACAGAGAGATCTCGAGGTCGAGGCCCGGAATTCTGTTGTCGACAGTAGCCGTCATCGTAACGTCGTAACGTTTTGACGGTGTAGCGAATGCGCGACGGATGCAGCCAGTGCACACCGCTGCGACTGACTACAAAGGGTCGGCAAAGCGATCATTCCCGAGCTAGTCGAGGTCGTAGAGCCGCATCAGCTTCGAAGCCGGGGGCGAAAGTGGTAGCTAGTCGGTGTACCACGGTGAAGCGAGCCAGTCGTCGGTGAGACCAAGAAGCTCGGAGGGGAACGATGAGGAAAGGGACAGAAAGAACGGGACGGCATAAGTCGAAGGGGCAGGGGCTCTTCAGGGCAGGTCCGGACAAGTCTCCAGACCGGTCACATCTCTGTCACAGAAGCATCACAGTCTATGAGCGCAACCCAGTCTGTCACGATGACGTCTACGACCGGAGGCTTAGTGGGTACATACAGATATATAGCAATCAGCACCTGGGCAGGGGATGGGAATATACGCGACCACTCATCTCTTCCGACCTCAAACACGCGCATCCGTAACCACAATAATCAACCATGCCGGTCATCCAGAAAGACGATCGCGTAGTACTCCAGCACCCGAAGGTATGTCACGCTGTATCTCGTCGAAGTCTAGTCTAACGAGATCGACAAAGGGAGCATCTGCCGAGATTCTCTACTACGGTGCAACAGTAATCTCATGGAAGTCGCCGAGTGCGACGGGCTCTCAGCCGACCGAACGTCTTTTTGTGTCTGGCAAAGCCGCTCTCGATGGCAGCAAGCCTGTGCGGGGCGGTATACCCGTCGTCTTCCCCGCCTTCGGCACACCAACTCATCCAGATCACGCCAAGCTCCCTCAGCATGGATTTGCTCGGAACAATGTTTGGACATTCACTAGCACAGTGATGGATAATGAGGCCGGTGTCTCTGTAAAATTGAGTGAGTACATCGCTGTGTTGTGGGGATCGCGCGCAAGGAGCTCACGCTCCGCTTGACAGGCCTTGTTCCCACCGAGGCCATCAGGGCCCAATTTGACCACCCTTTCCATCTGGAGTACGTCGTGACCCTCGCGGAACACCAGCTCACCACCGATCTCCATGTTCAACACACCGGTCTCTCGACTACGCCCCCATTCGAGTTTCAAGCGCTATTCCACAATTACATCCGGGCCCCGGCGAACGAGGTCCACATCACGCCTCTCACAGGTGTCTCCTATTATGACAAGACAGAGCCGACAGAGCAGGCCCGTGCGACGCCCAAGGTGGAGAACCGCGAGAGCGTAGATGTGCAAAAGTATACCGACTTTGTCTACGAGAACGCACCTGGGAAGTATAATATCACTTGGCCTAGCGGCGCGATCGAAATCAGGGCGAAGAACCTGAAAGACGTAGTGATATGGAACCCTCAACAGGAGACAGGATCGAAGATTGCCGACATGGAGGAAGGCGGATGGTACGTGGAGCACGTCATGACAGAAAATTAGCTCACTGATGTACCTTCAGGGAGAGATATGTCTGCGTAGAACCTGGTTATGTCCGCGGAGTTGTCAAACTTGAGTCGGGACAAACCTGGTGGGGTCAGCAGGTTTTGACGGTCAAGGTTTGACCTATCGCTGGATGATATGATGCCCTGTAGTCACCAAGTTGTATTTTCCTGCTTGTATAGCCCATCGTAGAGAGATCGGAATGGTTCAGGATGTAAACGCACATGGTGGATCTCAGGTTGCGCACTAGCTGGATAGACGAGGCCAGAATAGTGACAACGAGTCACGTGCACCCGACGCGCTGGTAGAGTGTGGCGCGTTTCCGACGTTGACTCTGCTTCTGCCACAATCTTCGCGCATATCTTCTCGCTGTATATATCCGACTCTCTTCTTGGGCCTATCTATATTCGCAGTTCTTGGGGACCTGAACCATGGATGCATGATGTCTCCGAATTCGCAGCCACCGAGTCTTCGAGTCCGGATCAACCAGATCGACTATACGGTGGCTCCGCCTGGTCTGCTCGACAACTCGACTCTTCATCGCGTGCCTGTCATTCGAATATACGGGGACACTTCTCTTGGTGTGAAGACATGCGTTCACATACATCAAGTCTATCCCTACTTCTTCGTGGAGTATCTGGGGAAGATGCATCCCGAAACCGGTAGGTTCAATCGCCTCTATCCCAAAGCAAGCAAACCTTGACGCAGCCTCAGTCAACCAGCACATTGCAAAACTGAAGCACTCCCTAAACCACGCTATTGCCATTTCTTTGAAACGTAATCCTCAGTCCCCGAAGTCTAAGTTCGTCCGCGCCATAGTCCTTGTCAAGGGCGTGCACTTCTACGGCTTCCATGCGAACTACTCGCCATTCCTCAAGGTCCACATTGCAGATCCGGCATTCGTCAATCGGGCAGTTACGATTATGCAGTCCGGCACTGTGATGAAGACCCGATTCCGGGTATACGAAAGTCACATTTCCTATCTGTTGCAATTCTTATGTGACTTCGGATTGTACGGATGCGGCTGGATTGACTTCGGAGAGGTTTGGCAACGTGGACGCGATGAACATCCAGAGGATGCAGAGCAAGACCCCGAGCTTGCGCATGCCCTTTCAGCCTTCAAGTCCTCCCCGTACTATCGTCAGACGCGTATGCCGCTTGAGGTTGATGCCATTGCACCCCACATTCTCAACCGTCAAAAGCTATCGGCACGCAATCTACACCACAAGCTCACAATCCCGGCGCCACCGCTCCCTTCTGAACCTCTTGTACTGAGCGTGCGTGAGCTCTGGGAGGATGAGCGACAGCGTCGGCTGGCAAAAGGTTTGTCACCTTCTCCTGAAGTACCCAAGGACCTGAGCGCCAATTCGCGTGGGCCCGGCGGAGGATGGGTCGCTGAGGCGCGTTGGTGGGAGGAGATACGCAAGCGAATCGAGCGAGAGAGAGGACGGGAGGTAACTCCTCCGCGCATGTCGTGGGAGAGGTGGGTTATGACAACATTCGAGAGCATTGAAGCGCTTTGGGAAGACCAGTACAAGACCTGGACGCCCAACGCAGGTGATGACGCTGCGGGTGTCGGCGCTGCAAGTGGTGAACGTCTCGAGGACAAAGAGAATCCGTATCATGCATCTGCTATGACAACCGCGGCGAAAGGGGAAGATCGCGAGGACGTACAAGACGAAGACGATGAGATAGACGTGGATGAGACGATGTTATCGAGTCAGGCGATGACCCAGTTGATGGAACGCGAAGAGGCCCAGTGGCAGAAGGAAGTGCCAGAAGATCGCGAAGACGACCTTGACGACTTCATAATAGAAGAAGACGATGAAGAAAACCATGTGGAGGACGGTCCGCTACCCGACTTGCAGTCCGTTGTCGGCGACAATGACGATAGGTATGAAGTCGTCAAAATACTGTCTTGCATGGTACCAAACAATGCGCAGGACGGACAACCCGTTCCAAGATGACGATGGGAGTGTGCATTCACTCACATCGTCACCGTCGAAGAGCACGAACCCCTTCAAGGCAATCTGGTCAAGGGTAGCTAGGTGAAAGACTACTTTGCTTGTGCGTCCGTCATATTGACCATGAGTTTGACGCAGCTCGTCCTCCAGGCATCGGTCTTCTTCGATTGCTTCAAATGGTCCTAGAACACCGGTCAAGTGAGTGCGTTCTCTTTCCTCTCCTTTGGCCGCTTACTCAACATCACTGATATTATCTAGGGTATCCGAGTCACCATGCTTTAGTGCATAGTATGCCATATGTGACTAACTGTGCATCTCAGCCACGTCGCGCTATTCCAAGCTGGCATTCACCGTTGAAGCATCACGATTTTCCTTCTCCTAACGCGACTCCGAAGAAACGGCCCTTTTCTCGCGTTGTCAGCAAAGACGACTTCTTGGCTGATTCTTTTACGCGGTCTCCGCGGTCTATCTTTCAACCCCTCCCCCCTGCAAATGTGGAGGCCTTCACTCCGGATGACGCACCTCCAGCTTTCCCGGAAACGGAAATGCCAAGCACGACGGAGGTAGAGGAGAGACCCGCAAAGAAACGGAGGTTGAGTCCATCATCTGAAGACATGACTGGTTCATCATCGAATTCGCATACAACATCATCCTGCTTGTCTCAGCCATCGTCATCGAGTAAGAGGTCGAACACTAAGGTGGAGACCCCGACGCCAATACAATCCGCCTCGCCGCTCTATCATGGACGGAATGTCTACATATACGCAACGGCGCCCCCTACGTCGGCGGAGCTGGTCGAAAGTACGGATATCGTAGGGATTCCCAGCAAGGTCTACCGTGACCCGTACTACTCCAGAGAGGGCGATGCTCCTGAACGACCCAGGGAGTACGCAGGGCTGGTCTTTCATCTCAAAGGGGGTGAAGGCATCGCCGCGTTGGAGGATTGGGAGAACAACAGCGGCGTTCGGTCCATGACAAGCCATCTTCCGGGTCGGCTGGTTCCGATGGGGATCAGGGGATGGGAGTATGCGAGTGCCCCTCCGAGCGTCAAGCAGGTCCGGAATTGGCTGAGAGAGCAGGCTTTGCCCCGTGATCCCCAGCCCGCTCGAGCAAAGGATTCGTCCCAGGTAAGTAGCTCGTGCCACGGATGAAGATGGCGGAATTACCTACTACACCTACAGATTGATGGTCCGACACAGCTAAACCCCTACGGGTTGAAGAGCACTCTTGCCCCACGTTCTGAAAAGGTCAAGCGAGAGAAGCAGAACATGAGCGTTTTCGCTATGGAGTTGTTTGGTAAGGATGCAGTGTTTGGCCACGTCGAGCATGGTGTTTATCCAGGCTCCGATATTGCAGCACCATCGAGAGGAGACCATGTTCCAGACCCTGGAGAAGACGAAGCAGTGGCGGTGTTCTATGCCTTGCACAGCTCCGACCAAGAGAGCGGTGGAAACGAGAGCACCTTCACCTGCGAATCCGGCGTTATCGCGGTTGGCACCGATCAATTGAATCCTCGCCGATTACGGGCTGCCAAAGTAGAGTTTGTCGACAATGAACTCGACCTCATCAATCGGCTCATTGACATCGTGCTCGAGCTCGATCCTGACATACTCTCAGGCTGGGAGGTCCAAGCTTCGTCTTGGGGTTATTTGACTGTGCGCGGCCGATCGTACGGGCTCGATCTCGGCGAGCAGATATCTCGTGCACCTGGACGACATATGGGCGGGGGATCTGACCAATGGGGCATGAAGACCACATCGACGTTCAAGGTGACCGGGAGGCATGTCTTGAATGTGTGGCGAATTATGCGTTCCGAGCACACTTTCAGCATATATACCTTCGAGAATGTCGTGTTCCAGATCCTGAGACGCCGGTACGTGCGAAAGGTGAAGCTCATGCGCCCGGCTCTGATCGCATATATAGAACCCCATGGTACCGTCCTCAGACCTTGAGCGATTGGTACTACAGCTCGGTCCCAGAACATGTCGATAGACTGCTACGTCACTATGCGCGCCGGACAGCCATGGTATTGGAGATACTCGACGTGGCCGAGGTCGTCACAAAGAATGCGTATGTCTGATATGCGAATATGTTAGATACATCTTTACTCACCCTTGACAGCGAGTTTGCCCGCGTCTTCGGTGTGGACTTCTTCTCGGTCCTGAGCAGAGGCTCCCAATTTAAAGTGGAGTCCTTCATGTTCCGCATAGCCAAGCCCGAGAGTTTCGTACTCCTATCCCCCAGCAAGCAAGATGTAGGTTTAACTGCAAGCTATGCAGATTACTCTGATTCACGAAGTATCTGCAGGTTGGCAAGCAAAACGCCGCTGAATGCATGCCCCTCATCATGGAACCACTTTCCGCCTTTTACAACAGTCCCCTTGTAGTCCTCGACTTCCAATCTCTTTATCCCTCCATAATGATCGCCTATAATTATTGCTACTCTACCTGTCTGGGACGTATCACCGACTTCAAGGGTCAGTGCAAGTTTGGGGTTACAGACCTCCGCCAGCCGGCGGGCCTGCTCGCTACTCTTCAGGACCATATCCATGGTGCGTTCGGTTCCGATCATACCCTATCCCACCGCTTCTCAACAAAACAATTACTAGTGGCACCTAATGGCATTATGTATGTGAAGGAGACCGTGCGCAAGGGCCTCCTTGGACGCATGCTCACGGAGCTTCTCGACACAAGAGTGATGGTGAAGCAGGCCTTGAAAGGTGCAAGGGATGACAAGGTAGGGTCAATGGACTTCCTTGTGCAACTCTGTCCTTATGGCGTGTAGGCCCTTCGTAGGATTCTTGATGCCCGTCAGCTCGGTCTGAAGTACATTGCAAACGTCACCTATGGATACACTAGCGCGACATATTCCGGTCGTATGCCTGCAGTCGAGATCGCCGACAGCATCGTTCAGAGCGGGAGAGAGACTCTGGAGAAGGTATGTCGCGACATTGTTCCGCGGAAGTCCCTTCTGACTCTTTGGACAAGGCAATTCGCGTTATCAACTCGACCAAGAAGTGGGGCGCGAAGGTGGTCTATGGCGACACGGACTCCTTGTTCATATATCTCCCCGATAAGACCAAAGAGCAAGCCTTCAGAATTGGCCAGGATATGGCAGATACCATCACGTCTATGAACCCTGCGCCGATCAAGCTCAAGTTCGAGAAGGTCAGTCGAGTTAGGCCTGTCACAGATAAGAGACTCACAGTCCTGAAGGTATACCTGCCATGCGTGTTAATGGCGAAGAAGCGATATGTCGGTTTCAAGTTCGAGAACCCTGATGACAAGGAGCCCGCTTTTGATGCGAAGGGAATCGAAACGGTTCGCAGAGATGGCATTCCTGCACAGCAGAAGATGACAGAAACCTGTCTAAAGTATGTCCAGAGACATAGCTACAGGCGCTTTGCTGATGGTCTCCGCAGGATTTTGTTCCGCACGCAGGATCTCAGTCAGGTGAAGGATTATTGCTGCCGCACATGGTCCAGGATCCTGGAGAACAAGGTGTCTATCCAAGACTTCATCTTTGCAAAGGAGGTCAAGATGGGCACATACAGGTAAGTGATCAATCACCCCTCCGAATGGCAACGTAACCGATAGTCTTCGTTTCAACCAGTGATAGAGTCCCACCGCCTCCAGGAGTGACCGTTGCTGCGAGACGCATGCTCGAAGACCCCAATGATGAACCGCAATATGGGGAACGCATACCCTATGTGATTATCCGAGGCGACCCAGGGTCGAGGCTCGTAGATCGGGCTGTTGACCCACATGAGCTGTTCAGGGACAGGTAGCTGTCTGTATGCATACGCCGATGCACCGTAGCTGATTGCAGATGGTGTAGCCATAAACGCCTCGACGCTCACTACTACATCAGCCGTGTCCTGATACCCCCTTTGGAGCGCATCTTCAATCTTGTCGGCGCGGACGTCCGCAGTTGGTTTGACGAGATGCCGAAGAACCTACGCGCCGACCACCCAGACGTCACGCTGTCGCCGAGAAAGCACAAGAAAAGCGCAATGTTGGCCAACGCAGTCAAGATTGATGATCACTTCACTAGCTCCCGCTGTTTGATATGTGGAGCTCTGACTCCCGAAGGTGCGGACTTCTGTCCATTGGGATTATGGTTGACCGCTGACAATGACGACAGTGCTCTGCGATGTTTGCAGGGCTGACCACGCTGTGACAATAAGCGAGTTGCTTTCCAGAGTGCAGAGTACCGAGCGTCGGCTAAAGGACGTCCACTCGGTCTGCGGGTCCTGCTGCGGGACGGCGCCGGCAGAACCGGTGCAATGCGAGTCCCTCGACTGCCCGTGGCTATATGAGCGCAAGAAGCTGGAGAACAAGGCGGACGCTCTGACGACTGTTTATGAGCTGATAGAGGAGGTTGAAAAGGAATGGTACGACGCAAGAGGTTACGACTTCGACGATGATACCCAGGATGGAAATGTAATGGTTGTAGCTTAGCATGTTCAGTACTGTACTTAGTCTGTATCGATGGGATCGAAATGTTCAACATCGTTCCTTATGCTTCAAAATGTCTAGTTCATGTTCGTATGGTATCATGATTCAAGAAGGGAACTGTGCACCGCGGCGGCCCCGGGCGTCTCGTGACGCGTTGGACGCACTGCGCACCCGCGTGAACGGTCGTGTACTTACCGTTCTACAGCCAACCTCCACCCCGCCTTTGCAGACCGTCTCTCTGAGCCTCTCGAACCATGGCGGACTTCATACAGGCACTGGATCCCTCCAAACTGGTTATCGCAGGAACTGTACGTCTAGCAAGCTAGCTCACCTCGCCGAACGCAGTAATGATGTCAGTGCGCTCGAAACGCGCATTCTTGTAGGCTCTGTCTTTCATCACGAGCGGGTTCTCAGCCCCCTCGTATAACCTGCCCATCTTCCTGTTTGGCATATACGTGCAGGAAGCATCAGAGGCTGTACAGTCTATGAGAGCGGTACGCCATTACTCGCTGTAGTCCGGCATCGCGCGCAGGTGATCCTAATGCGGCGGTCTCAAGTTCACGTTCCTCCTCGGAGGCTCCATGTTCTACGACATCATCTGGATGTTCAGCAACACCCAGCACTGGTTCATCAAGTTCCTGAGCATCCTCCTGCTTCTCCTGAAGGTACGTCGGGGGCTTTGGAGTCAGCCGCAACTTTCCTGCAATCCGCACCCAGATCCCTACCACGTTCGCGTTCGTCACCGCCTTCCAACAGCGCGGTGGACAATTTTCCGGCCTGGGATTCCGTGGCAACGACCTCTCTGGAGCGACAGGTCAGTTCGCATATCCAGTCGCACAGATAACGGCACGCTCACTGTCGCGTTGTAGTATGGTCCATGCCTGGCGGATTCACCTCCGGTGGACGCGATGGCTACCAGAACGTGGACAGCCCGGTCGATGCACCGAAACCCCTCAGCGTCCCCCCTGCACCCCCCGCACCACCTGCCGCCGCCGCTCCATCGAACCCCGGCGCGTACCAGTCAGTCTAAGCACATGCAAGCAGCGCAATCGCGCGAAATGGAAGAAATGTCATTGTAGATCCAGCATGCTATCTATACAGTATGTGGTTGAGTGCCGAGAACGGAAGTATGCTACAAGGATAGAACCCGACCTGTTCTACACCATTAGGATCCAGGCCTCCCCTGCGGGCCCGGAGCCAGAGTATCGTAGCCGTACACTTACAAGGGTTAAAAGTCATGTGCAGAGATGCTAGCGTACCACTGCACGCAAAATTCGTACAGGGTCATTAAGCCACCTGGGTGACCTCCACGGGTTCGTCGTCTCGAATCCAGATACAGCCGCTCTTCTTCTCGTCGCCCTCGCACGCTTTCCATTCGTCGGACAACTCGTACATCGTGCCCTCCACCCACCGTCGCCAAGCCTCCAGGAGGCCCTTCTCGAGGTTTCTCGTCCACCGCTCCGTGTCGAAAAGGGGCATCTGGTCCCTGTTCAGGTATATATTCCGGCGGAGACTCAGGAGCTCCCCCTCGCCGCGAGGAAGCACGGCTCCGGAGGGTTCGTGGTGAGGCACGTAGCGGACGCTCTTGGCCAACTCGACGGCTCGATTCTCGTACTCCTCAGCGCTGTGAACCGTCATCTGGTCTCCGAAGCCGGTGGCGTTCACCATGCTGGCCGCTACGCGCGAGCACATCTTGTGTTTGTGCTTCGGCCAGGTGAGTATCGGCGTACCTGTCCATAGCACGCTGCAAGCAAGTTGCGCGTAAGCATAAAGTCGTGGGGACGGATAGAATGCGCTTACTCTGCGGCGATGGTATGCGCGTTGCACTGTGGCCCGGATGAGAACAACGAACGATGGCGAGATAGGATGTTTGCATGCGCACCTCTGCGGTATCCAAGAACAGATCGGCAACCCTGGCCCGGAATATGTGCCAATCCTTCTTCGCGACGTCGGTGAACCGGATGCGCGCCGCGACCTCATCCCCTGCCCACATCTTGGCGGTCCGGAGGAGGTGCTCCTCGCCCGCGCCGGGAAAGCGGAGAAGCCACAAGATGCTTCGCGGAACCTTGCGGAGAATGCGCAACCAGACCAAGAATATTCCCTGCAAACACATTCAACGTCAGCGACCGAGCCCGAGCACACGGCACGCACGACGCCGCCGGGGCGGGGCAACGATGACGCGGAAGTGAGCGCACGCACAGGATCGATCTGCGATGGCGATGTACATAGCCGCGAATCGGAGATCAGGACGTCAGCATTCTGCGCGTCCACGCGGACGGAAAGCCAGGGAGGGGAGGTACCGAACATACTTTATAAAGCTGTCCAGATCCAATGATGTGAGCGTGTGTGACCTTGTGTGTACAGCAGCACGCGATAGGGGTCGGGCTTACCTGGTTGAAATTCGCAAATATGATCACATCTCTGGGAGGCGCACGTTGTCAGCAGCCGCTCCTGTCCGCACAATTGCCACAAAAACTTACTGAGGCAGATCTGGGAAAAGCTGCTTGCGGGTGTCTGCGCGCCGGCGCTCCTCGTCGAGCCACAACGTATCTGCTGCAACTTGTGCGCGCTCTTCTACGGTGAGGTTCTCGTCTCCCCGGAATGACTGCTTGTGGTCTGTGACCATAAAGGTGTGCTGAAAGCGTGCATACACAAACGTCAGTGGGCGCCTCGCGATTCAGAACTGACGCACGGACAGGCATGTACATGAACTTTTCGCAACTATCCCAACAAGTCCGGTCAGTAACAGGATCATGTACACCACTCGAACTGGACTACTCACTACACCCATTCGTCAGAATCCGTCTCCGGGTCAATGTCTGCGTCCATGTCTAACGGTACTTCGTCTTCGGGCCTCCCACTTCCCGTTGGCACAGCGGTCTGTGCTCGCCAGCGCTCGGTAGCGGACGTATCCAGCGGACAAGCTATCGGGTCGCATACAAGGTAGTCACACCAGCCTGCCGTAGGAAACGGTAAGAATCGCGCTCTGATGTGAGTGATCCAGGATGCTTACCTGCGCCGAGCGTCCCCGCATAACCCATGAGCTGCATCTGGATCGGACAGGGCCGCGCCGCGAACACGTCATTCCTCGCGCCTTTCGTATAGCCACCAAGGTTGATCACTTCAAGTTCACCTACGTCAGCACAGGGCCTAGCTATAGTTTACAAAGGAGACCTACGTATATGTATCTCGTGCTGCATGATGTGGTCTATGATGGTGTTCAGCGACCACGACGATACGTCGACGCAATTCTCGACCGTGCTCGCGATCCTCGGACGGTACGCCGTTCCGTCCCACGGGCTCGTGGTATACAGGTACACGTTGAACCGGTTCCGGTCGTGCATCCCGAACACGGACTGCATCAGGTGCGACAGCGGGTGGTTACTGCGCAGGCAATCGCGGCTAAGGTCAGAGGCAGTCAGGGATCTCAGAAAAGAAGGCGACATACTTGACGTCGTTCGAGATGTACCCGAGGTTGATCTTGCCGCCTATTGGTGGCCTCGGAGGGCGGTAGACGTGCTTTGGGAGCCATGGCTGCGCGAATGCCGAATACGATATCCGCAACGCGCTCCTATGCGGGATCAGACGTGTCACTCGAGGAGTGAGCGGGTAGGTGAACTGCCAAAGGGTATATGAACATTTGCAACTCGTGATCGCGAAAACTGCATGCCACTAACCGTATGGAAAGGTAACACTGATGGCACAGGGGGCGGTTGTAGGGTCTTCGGCAAGGTAGGCTTCAGAAAGATACCGTGGAAGTTCGCCTCGGACGTCGCAACGGCCTTGTCCACCTCTAGCGTCTTGCCATACGCCCGTACATACCACTGGCGCTGCATCCGCGGCTGCACCCAGTCGATGAAGCGGATCAAAAACCCCGCCTCGTTGATCCTCCGCTCCGCTCTATCCTGCCCGCTCCGTGCGAGCCGCTCGAACCGCGCCTGCCAGCGCGCGACCTCCGTCGCGGTGAGCTGCCGCCCGTACGCCGTCGCCAGCGCGCGAAGGCACTCATGCAACGCCGTCTGCAGCGCGGGCGCACCAACGCTGGCCATGTACCCCTGCGCGATCTGCGTATCCGTCACGTTCACCATGTTCGTAATCCAGCCTGTCTGCGGGTGCGGCCCCGGGGATATGATGAACCCCGCGTCGTCGACGCCCAC
This sequence comes from Trametes cinnabarina, assembly GCA_000765035.1. Lineage (NCBI taxonomy): Eukaryota > Fungi > Basidiomycota > Agaricomycetes > Polyporales > Polyporaceae > Trametes > Trametes cinnabarina. The sequence goes on from CCBP010000103.1 coordinate 115,511, forward strand.
CTCGTAGGCGACCGCCCCGCGACCGCGCCAGTCGCATATCGAGGAGAGCGAGTTGACGAGACCGCATACGGCCTCGGGGAGGTTCGGGTTGACGCGTGTCGCGCGCTTGTAGTACTCGACAGCATCCCATGGGCGCCCCACGTCTTTAATGGCATTCCCGAGGTTGGCGAGCGCAATGTCGAAATCGGG